>WWET01000030.1:1526322-1538682 GCA_011038615.1 Limnodynastes dumerilii
AGGGAAATTCTCAGAAATGAACCTTTTGGGGGTGATATATGGGAAGCGAGGACAGGTTGAAGGACCTGAAGGAGCTGTTCCTTATTTAGTCAGTAAATCTAGTCAGTAAAACATGGGCATGGTTTATGGATATATTCAGTATTAATTATACACTAATTAAATTCATCGCAGACATTTTCATTATATTTCTATCATTTCTAGTTTGGTCTGTTTTAGGGAATAATGAGGACATATTGGGGCTGATCCAGGCCTGAATGTAGGCCTTATTCCATTGCGTAAGTCTGTGTTCCTTCATACTGTGCATACTTAGAGAAAAGTGAATGTTCTGGAACCCAACACAAGTCACTACCCCAACTGCTTGCATCCACAGGGGCCTGGAGAAGGAGTAGAGGGCCGTAGTTAACGTAACAGCCAGGGCATGTTTGTGCAGTTGCACCCCATCCAGACCCGGATACAGATGTACACACAGTATACAGCGAAACAGTTTTCCACCAGTGACAGGGCATGTTCATTTCCTTGGGTCAGCTGACGATGGACACTTCACAACCTATCTCAGATCATTGCATTAGCATTTACTCTTCAAAATGCAATATAACATTTAAGGAAATGCCATTTATGCGTTGTGCTGGTATTAAACAAAAAAAAATTGATTGAAAAAATGTATTTAAAATGTATATTTAATATATATACAAAAAGGGATGTAGGGCGGCAGTCCGAAGTCATCATATTTGTTACACAGGTTTCTGTCCGAGTGCCGTCCTACACGCCTTTTGTTTATCTTATGCTGAATTTTTCGCTTTATAAGGTGAGGGCGCTTTATTTAATTATTTTAAGCATTTTATTCATGACTATACACTTAGTGCATTCGCATTGTCACTGAAGGACTGACACCAAACATAACCAACATTTCCACTATACATAACAGCAAAGTACGATGCACTTGCATATGGATCATTGGGGAAAGGAAGCGTGACCATATATGTAAATGCATTGTGTCAATCTGCCACACTCGCCTCCAGATCCTGTATAAGCCTCTGAGTATATGTGATGGGGACACAGGATGCGATTTTCATCTTCTGAACCACTGGTCGAACTGGAAATTTAGAAGTGGTGGTATGGACATTTAGAAGTGGCGGTATGGACATTTAGAAGTGACAGTATAGACATTTAGAAGTGGCGGTATGAACATTTAGAAGTGGTGGTATGGACATTTAAAAGTGGCGGTATAAACATTTAGAAGTGACAGTATAGACATTTAGAAGTGGTGGTATGGGCATTAAGCTACAAAAAATATATATAAAACGGTGCTAGAACTACTGTTGGCTAAATGATATATGAAATACCGTCAATTTAAAAAAGTATAACAATTTATTAACATAAATATAAAGAGGTGGCGGTATGGACATTTAGAAGTGGTGGTATGGACATTTAGAGGTGGCGGTATGGACATTTAGAAGTGGTGGTATGCAAAGTTAGATATAATAGAAATGAATGGGGATTTATTGCTTTTCAGTGAAATCAGTGGGAGAAGTGACGGTATGTCATAACCCCATATACTCCCTTACTTCGAGCCCTGTTACCCCCTCACTTCGAGCCCTGTTCTGAACACAATAATGTTCAGGTCTGGATCAGCCCCATAATGTGCCATCCGGTAACCAACAAAAACCTGATTAGAATTTACCTGATCAAGGCCATTGGACATCATTACACCCAATACACAAAATCCTTTGCGGCTCCCATCAGACAGCATTACATCTCTGGCCTTAATCACGGTTTTCAGTTGGTGGATATCG
Source organism: Limnodynastes dumerilii (assembly GCA_011038615.1). Classification (NCBI taxonomy): domain Eukaryota; kingdom Metazoa; phylum Chordata; class Amphibia; order Anura; family Limnodynastidae; genus Limnodynastes; species Limnodynastes dumerilii. Next base: position 1,528,116 of record WWET01000030.1, read on the forward strand.
ATCCTGTTTTGATGGATTTTTGTTGTTGTTATTATAATTTATACTTAATTTACTTTCACAAATACTTGCTGTAGAGCTGGATTCCAGTGTATGTTGTGGGTGTTACTTAAGGCATTTAGTGCCCCTACCATAAGTTTGTATACCCTGATGTGTGAATGTGAGTGAAAGGCTCTGCAGCTGGTTTACACAGTGATATCTTTGGCCCGTATTCTGAAAGACCGCATTTACGCAATCTACGTAAAATAAAGATACGTAGATTATGTAAAAAATGACTACACATGCGCAGTAGTAAAAATCGCTAAACACCGGACGTATATGTTATACATCCGGTACTCTGAATACGGGCCTGTACCCTTTCTACTGGCCACATGAACTTGATTTTGAAGTACGAGCCATCACCTAGTGGTGGCGCTATCACACATATAAAGTTTGTGAAGTGGGAGGTGTTTAATACATATAGGACAGGTTTGTTAACACATGGCTACATACAGAAGTTTATCTGTGACAACCTTGCATGACATAGAATGTGGCTGCAGATAAGAGCCACTTGGCCCATTCAGTTTTCCCAATTTTTATTTACTTGTTTTTTAAACCTTACTGACCATAGGACCTATATTTAGTTTATAAATAGTATATAATATAGTAGATAGCATATAAAACCACCACACAAATAGGACATAAATAGTAATATTATTTTCAAGTCTTGTGTGTATATTTACAGGGTGATCACAGTATCCCATAGTATTATTTAGCCACACTATATAGTCTTAAATTATTCCATTCCATAAACCTAGTCTAAATAGTTTCCAGTAGCCCATGTAAGCTAGAGTGTTGCCATCTGCTGACCAGATGTGGAACAGCAACTATTGTGATTCCCTTTTGCAGGGTAACTTTTAATCTGCACCATTATTGACACTTCCAAAAGCATGTTATTTTGCATTTTGTTGTATCAGCCATATAGAAAATTGATGTTATATTTTTCTTTTTGTTAAGTTAGTGTATGTAGTTGAAATTGTACTTATAATGAATACATTTTTGCAATTAGTATGTACGTTTGTCATTATTCCATCTTGAGCTGGTATAAATACTTTTTTTTTCTTCTATTGAAGGAGAAGGAAATGAGACGTCAACAAGCAGTTCTTCTGAAACACCAGGTCGGTACAGCCAAGTATAAATTCATTAATAGTCATTTTAAATATCTTCTGTATATTATTATAGTGTAACTCGTTTCCTCTTATGCTGAATAAACCCATTTTGTGAGCTTAATCACTATTCTGCTAATTGATTCGTTTGGAATTGGTGACATCAGTTAAGAACAAGGCATAAAGTGTCTGATGCTAACGATGTCACCATTTTCCCGTGAATTGATTGGCTGCGTTGATTATGGATACATTCGAAGCTGCTTATTGGCTTATGTTCTAGTGTAATGAAATACATTATGATTCTTGCTCCATATTTTCCTGCTCATGTATTACCTGCCTTGCTTTGGTATCGGGGGCTTCTGGGGATAATTGAAACTATTTTTTTCTTTCTCAAATGGTTATTTTGTACTCTGCATTTATTTCCGTGTCATAATGATGTGCCAACTCTTTCTACCAGGAGTTGGAGAGGCATAGACTAGATATGGTATGGGTATGTTTATTTTTGTACGTCTTAACACCGCATCGTGATTATTTTGGTTGTGATATGGTTGTCCTAGCAATGCATAAAGTGTAGCACTGGCTGCTGTCACATTACATCTCCTTATGCATGGCTTAACAATGCAACGCATTGCCTACATCTGCTCATTAACCCAGGATAGACTAATATATCTCAGGCTATTTCACACTGCTGACTCAAAGGCTTTACTTCTATTACTTGACTTGCTGACAGTAATATATTTGGTCACTTGCATTGACAGAAATGTAAATCTTCCGAATACATCCCAAGCTTTTTACTATGCAACAGAGGTGTGTCTGTTTCAACCAATCATAGCACCAAATATTTTTATTGAGACACATTTGCGTCCTCCTACCCCCTTTTAAAACATCAAGAAAGGTGCAGCTTTTGTAACTTTATGCAGTGCATAAAAGGAGAGTCAAATGGACAATTTCCTTACGTTTTTTCCATTCATGCATGTTTATATATATATACTTTTGTTTCTCTCACTTGGTCTATATATATTCCTACAGCATGGCATGTTGCAAAAAACATGCATAGAACAATTCTATTTTAAGCAAATAAAGAAGGATTTGTTAGAAAACATTGCTCATTGTCACCTGCACACAATGAAAATGGAACGGAACCTTTAAATTTACTGGGAAACTGACATTCTCCAAAGGGCGGCCATTTTGTCTCCATGAGACCTCATCCTATCACCTCACTAGGATTCTGTGAAACACAAGTAGTAATGTCACTAGTTCCTAGATATGTCAAATATTTATTTTTTTTTGTCCAAAAAAACTGAGTGTTTGTAGTGACTGACCTACATTCAAACCAATATTTATTCTTCGTATTCAGCTACAAGGCTCATAAAGGAGCAGCAGACTGTAACTGACCAAGATTGTACTTTGTGCGCTTCTGTGTTGTTTTTACATTGTCTTCATTACTCATTGCTTTACTTTTGCTGCTTTTGATTTTTGTACCCGCTTTCTAAACCTCAACTAAAACATGCAGAAACTCGACCGCGCCTTGTATTGATGTCACTCACTGTGACCCGTGTCAGCGCTAAATCTGCAACTTGCAGCTTCATGTTCACCAAATGCCTTGTGTTGGTTTCGTTTTTTTTTTTATTTTGTGTTGTGTTGTGTTTGCGTTGTCTCTGTCTGATCTTCCCTCTGCTCTGCTAGGAACGAGAGAGGAGAAGGCAGCACCTAATGCTTTTGAAGGCTGTAGAAGCTCGTAAGAAGGCGGAGGTAGGTATCCAGGACAAGGGGAAAAGATAGATTGGTGTAATGTCGTTTGGACTTTAGCTTTGTGACCTTTTCATACACACAAATGGGGCTTATTCAGGGACACGCACAAATTGGCGCACAAATTGGAACACATCAGGCATCACGCACTTTTGATCGCAGAACATGGGCCTGCTGTGGGTGATCCTAAGGTGTACGGAACGGTAGCTCTGGAACGCGACAGTTGGCGCACGGACTGAAAGCAGCCAAGCCCAGTGCGGGGCAGTAGATTGAGACACGCACGGGAAATGGCAGTTTCCCGTAGTAATGCGACTGTCATTTGCATTGCAAAAAAATGAAAAAAATGTAAGTGATTCCATATCTTTTGTATTGTGTTTGAAGTCATAAATGCAAACACAGTGGCCTAAATAATCAGATGAGTGTCAGCCCCCTGGACTTGCTGCAAACTATTCATCAGCATTTGGACCTGGATCGGGTACGATTGAATGAGCACACCCTTATTGTACATGGACCCATGGACTATGGGCTGGATCCAGACTTAAGTAAGTGCTTGAAATGAGTTAGTCCTGGGCTAAACCATGTTGATTGCAGGGGAGTCATATTTCATCTGTCGCAAACAGTATTAGAGTTGAGAGGTGATGTTTCCTATCCCAAGTCTAAATAACAGTGTGATCGTAAAGCTGGTCAGTATCTGTGTGCAGTAAGCAATTCAAAGATATATCCCTGCATGCAAAGACTACAATTACCTTGGCTCCCCCTGCAATCACCATGGTTTAGCCCAGGAGTAACTCATTTCATGCACTTACTTAAGTCTGGATCCAGCTCTATATGTCTGTACTTCATCCGTCGTCCGACGCACCATTCAGAATGCAATTAGGTGCAGCGTAAGTTGCATTTGGTTCTTTATTACCCGCACCCCTGATGCATGGATTGTCCAGTTACCCACTATGGACCGTATTTACAGATAAGAGTGAGTTAGGTAAGGCCATATTCGCACCTAACTCACCCGTACTGCCCCTCAACCTGCCCTGTGTTTATGAACCTTATCTCACTTAAGAGTACCATAAGGCTTTCTTAAGTAACTGTGTATGCTTTGTCAGGTATGCACTATGCTTTTGCAGTTAAGGCATGCTGGGACTCGTAGTTTCACAACACCTGGAGTGTCACAGGTTAGCCAACACTGTCCTAAATCCTCCCCGATGCTGCCTTGGCACGCCTCCTTTTACCTAACCTACTATGGGCGGTCTTTAGAGACCTCAAGCATTCAATCTACACACCTAAGTGATATGCAGATTGCGTAAATTACCTGCTACAGGTGTGCCACAGCTTCTTAAGTGTGAATTTGGTCCTATACTATGATCAGGCCGATCGTGTATAGTGTGGACGCTGAGCGACGACAGTACAGTCCAGTAACGTTGCCAACTGATAATCGGTTTGCACAGCTGATCTGACCAGTGTCGGAGTGATCCTATATGCGTGGCACATCGCAGTCAGAAGCTCTGCCCAGTTTGTGGGTAGTTGGTACATGCTGCATGATTTCACCAGCTATAAGACCCTGTAATCAGGAGACTGGGTATTCATTGCAAGTGTGTACTCGGCTTAAGGTGCTGAGCAAAAATACTTATGACATTTTGTTCCGGGACAAACCATGCGACAATACGAGGATTGCAAATATCAATTCACATTTTTTTATACGCTGCTATACTGTATATAGCACACACAGTGGACGGTCACAGTATATTGCTGTCCATCATATTTAGAGTTGAACTCTGTCACATGCTCACTTGACATTAAATCGGCACATGTTATATTTGTAGTGTAATGTGCTTCTTATGTGCTTTGCGCCAGCATAAGGAATTATTAGTCCATTTGTGGACATCCAGTCTCCATAAAGTGCATTCCTGAGACTATCACTTTCCACTGTACTGTATATGCGATGCTTACACTTTAAAGACTACGCATATATGAGTCATTATCTGCAGGATCTTAATTAATTCCACCACCACCTAATATGTTGCCAATATGTATAAAAAAAACAGCTATTAAATGAATAAAAAAAGCATTTGCTGCAAATGCTTCTAAAATAAAGTATTTTATTTCTTGTTTGTTTACACAAATCGCCTGGCAGAGTATGACAATATGGCCCATATTCAGAGTACAGGACGTATAACATATACGTCCGGTGTTTAGCGTTTTTTACTACTGCGCATGCGTAGTAATTTTTTTACGTAATCTACGTATCTTTTTCTTACGTAGATTGCGTAAATGCAGTCTGAAAGACCTCATTTTAGACCTCATTTGTTTAGCAATGATAGGTTCTCATTTGTAATGCTTCTCTTTATAATTCTATTCTTTCTGAAGGAAAAAGAGCGTTTAAAGCAGGAGAAGCAAGATGAGAAACGGCTGAATAAAGAGCGGAAACTGGAACAACGGCGGCTGGAGCTGGAGCTAGCCAAGGAGCTAAAGAAGCCAACTGAGGACATGTGCTTGTCTGACCAAAAGGTATGATTACAGGAGAACGCTGGGGGCAGATCTCCAAAATACTCTCCTGTTTCTGTTTATTAACAGGTTGTTATATAATGCTATCAGATTAAATAGTGCTTTACAGGAAATATTTCACATTCATATCACTCTCTGCCCCATTGGAGCTACATTCTAAGTTCCCCAACATACATACACACACAAATAGGGTTTCATTTATTCAGCCAATTAACCTACCAGCATATTTTTGGAGTGTGGGAGGAAACCCACACAGACACAGGAAGAAGATACAAACTCTACACAGATAAGGCCTAGTCTGGGAATTGAACTCATGACCTCAGTGCTATGAGACACAAGTGCTACTCACTGAGCCACCGTGCTGCCAACTATTGTTTCTACTATGGGATTTCACACCAATGAAGTAAATCCTAATCTGTCTTTCAAAATTCCAGTCTTAAAAGTGTTAGGTTTGTTCCCCCTCTAGGGCCTTCTGAAGGGTTAATCCGTCGCTATTTCTGGATTTCTGGTGGCCAGTTCTATGTTTATCAGCTATGATCAGCAGTATAGAAAGAGAGGGCCTGCGGCCGGATTCATTGAGTCAGTGAACTCCCTTCTCTTCCTGCGAACCATAGCACAGTTACACTGCCATAAGGCAACCTTAAGTCTCTCGTGTGGATCAACAGCCGCCGTTCCACGCGGAAGGCTTAAAAACCCAACCGCTCAGTAAAATCTAAACGCTCCCTCCCGCCCACGTTATAGAGTTTTAGCAAGCAGAGGGGATGCGCAACCCTGACAAACTGTATGGATTGCACGATTTATATTTACATCATACAATATGATCCTAGTCAGAGGTGGAAGTCAGGGGTACACCATGGTATAACATACCGCCAATTCTCCTGCTGATTAGATAGCTGTCAATCTCTATTTATTTCTATTATATTCTCTGTTTCCATACCACCACTTATAAATTCCCATACTGCCATTTATAAATGCCCATACCGCCACTTATAAATGCCCATACCGCCACTTATAAATGCCCATACCTCCACTTATAAATGCCCATACCTCCACTTATAAATTTCCACTTCGACCACTGATCTTAGTGATAGTACAATTATCTTCATCTTACATGTTCTCTTGCAGCCTTTGCCAGATCTTCAGCGTGTCCCAGGCCTGGTCCTGTCTGGTAGCACTTTCTCCAGTTGTATCATGGTCATGCAGTTCTTACGTAACTTTGGAAAAGTTTTGGACTTTGATGTGCATTCTGACGTCCCGTCCCTGAGTGTCTTTCAAGAAGGTTTACTCAATATAGAGGATAGCTTGGGAGAAGTGCAAGACCTGCTGGTCCGATTGCTGTCAGCAGCTGTGTGTGATCCAGGAGTCCCACCAGGGTATAAGGTAAAAGACTACGGTACTGGTAAACAGGGATTGTGGGGTGCAAAAGTGTTTTCACTTGAAGAAGCCCGGTCTGTTGTGTAAAGCAGCCAGGCACAAAACCTGTGGTAAATCGGGGTATGAAATGCTCTGTCACTGTGACTAAGCAACTGTATATTTATTGAAACCTTGTATATACACTGATGCCGTGCTTTTAAATAAAGTAATACAATATAAGATACAAATGATAAAGTAATACAATATAAGATAAAAGATACAAATGATAAAGTTATACAATATAAGATATAAGATACAAATGATAAAGTAATACAATATAAGATATAAGATACAAATGATAAAGTAATACAATAAACCGAGGCAATATTTGGCAAGTGTTTGTGTTTGTGTCATATAGAAATATATAATAATGAAATTAAATTAAAATCAAAACAGTCTCTGAAATAAATGTGCAAATATGTTGAAAATGTAGCTCTTAGTGCCAAATGCAGGATGGGCCGTATTCACAAAATCCGTTTATATGGCGGATTGTGTGCGTATTTTTAGGAGTGGATTAACTGCACATGTGTAGTAGCTTTTTCCACGCAAGTTACGTAATATTTACGCATGTAAGTATTTTAGGCACGGACTTGGGAATCGCATTTAGGGACATACGTACAGAGGGCCGTGGTTGTTTTTCGTACGTTAGAAGTTACGTGAAAGTGGCAGGGGGGGGGGAATTCAAATGGGCAATGGAGGGCGCGGTTAGATAGATACATACGTAAGTACACACATAGAGATAAGGGCGCCCTATGGATGCGTAAGTCACTGAAAAACCCGTCCGTTCGAGGGCAGTGCCATGGGTGTTGCCTTGCTACAAGTGTAAAAATGCGTATGTAGTAAATATGGATCTGTGAATCCGGAAATGAGGTAATTGCAGACTATCACACTGAACACGAAGTGAATTTACTACATCAATAAAAAAAAATGACTTTTGCCCTAATTCTTTCTTTAAGGCTAAAACGTCTCTGGGAGAACATATCATGAATATTGGTATCAATCGAGACAATGTGTCGGAAATCCTTCAGATCTATATGGAAGCCCATTGTGGTCAGACCGAGCTCACCGAAAGTCTTAAGACCAAGTCGTTCCAAGCACACACCCCGGCTGAGAAATCCTCCGTGTTTGCCTTTCTGGTTAACGAGCTGGCCTGTAGTAAGAGTGTGGTCAGGTAAAGGCCCTAACGTCACATATATGCATGATTTTATTTTATAGCATTGTTTAAGAGATTCATTTATAGTTTGTTTGTTTTTTATTTCAGTGAAATTGATAAAAATCTGGAACATATGTCCAATCTGCGGAGAGATAAGTGGATGGTTGAAGGGAAGCTCCGCAAGTAAGTTTATTTTATGGTATTTCTTTTTTTTGTTCTATGTTTTACATTTATTTTAGCGAGTTGTCTGGATGTAACATCTAAGAAGTTTGTAATGTTCCATATTATTGGACCAGACATTGAATTTCTTTCCGAATATTAGATGCGTTTGGATACCTAATTGCAGGTCCTCGATTGCTTTGCTAACCACTCCCCTCACACCTACAGACCTCTATACCCAAACACTACCTTACGTTTTTTCCGATTCATGCGAAAGTAAAATAGTGTCATTTCTGAAGTCTGTGGTGCGCAGCCCATTAGACTACCCAATCGTTTATGGATGAAGGTGTTATGACCTAGGGATCATAGTAGCAAGGCACCAGATCCGGAGTTTTATGAATGGGTGACTATGCGATCAGCATACTCACCTATTGATTTTCAGAAGCGCTGCCGCCGGACCAATGGAGAGGTAAGTAACTCTCTCTGGGGACTTATAGGCTTAGGGGGTGGGTGGGAGCGTTAGGGCCATGGAAAGGGGGGTTAGGGTCAGGCTGCGGGGAAGGGAGACTTAGGATTAGGCTGCCAGGTAGGGGGGGTTAAGTTTGGAACTGGCTGGTAGAGAACGGCCCTATCGAAATAATGGCGTTCACAATGGGGACCCACACCCATTTAGACTTGGGCTAGAAAACATCTCCTCTCAGTTTTAATACTGTTTGCAACAGATGAAATTTGCCTCCCCTGCAATTCAACATGGTTTCACCCAGGTGAAAATTTCCACTTGCTTTCCTCTTGATTTCAAACCCTGGATCCGGTCCAGTGTTATTTTAAATGATTGTAGTGTATTTACTGATAAATTTGTGGATAAAAGTGCATGCATGTAAATGTACATTTCTTCATTTCTCAGAAACATAACATAACACCCTCACTCGCCTCTTCAGATACAATTGTACAGTAAGCACTACAGACATCGACTCCCTTTCTCCCTGCCCAGATATGTTGTATAACCTGGACCTTTCTTTGAAAGAAGAGAAGGATAGTTTGAAGGTGACTGGGTTCTGAAAGTTATGACCGGGGCAAATGTACAAATCTAAGAGAGTTGGCAGCAATTGGCAGTCGGATGGTGGGGTTTTCTCATTCTGCTTTTATATACATATATCATTTTTTCTGCTCAGAAGACAAGTAGTACACGGTTATATGACTAATATGGGTGTTGGTAGAAAATGTTGACCATATGATGTATTTATCATGATTTTAGTTGCGCATGTATACGTGTATATACGATTTTATTATTTTATAGGCTTAGAATGCTACACGCTAAAAAGACAGGCCAGAGAGACTCTATTGCTGGCGCTGATGGAGGAGAGGACCAACACTCATTAGGAACAGCCACACCTGTCAGGAAACGCAGACGGAAGGGAACGGACAGCGATTATGATGACGACGATGATGATGACAGTGATGATCCTGCAGAGGACGACGATGAGGAGGATGAAGATAAAAAAACTAAAAAATCTCAGAGTTGTGACGATGAGGTATATAAATAATTGCGAACAACAGAATAACCGTTAAAAAAACCCAAAATCATTTCTTGCCGGTTGTTGTGTCGACGGTCAAAATGTCCACCGGTGACACCGGTGTATCCGCCCCTACTTCCCCGCTCTCCTCCACCCACCCCACACCCGTTTTTAAGTGCCATAGGGCACTCTTAACTACCCGTGCCTATTTTCCCTCTTAAGGAAGGAATAAATACCCACAGAGGTTGCCCAGCCCTTCCTCCCAGCTTAATTTACATCCCTCCCTCCACGCACTTTACATAACTAACCCCGAAGACGTCCGAGACACGCCTCCTCTTACCTTAACAACTACGTGCAGTCTTTAAAGGCCGCACGTAGATAATCTGCGCATGGAACCACTGCGTAAATTGCGTCGTCTATATGACTACACATGTGTAGTGGCCCTGTACGCAAAATTGCGCACCTAAGTAGCTTCAGCTTGATCGCCAGAATGGTAACATAGAAGATTAAAGAAGTGAATGGAGATTTATTGCTTTTTTAATTATACCGGTGCGAGAAGTGACGGTGGTGTACACAGTGTACCGGCCACCCTTAGAGCTCTGCTGTAAATCACACTTTTATTGAGTGTCTGGCAAACATATATAAACCTACAATTCATTGATACGTGATGTGTCTGTTGTCTGAACTATGCTTTCTATTGGATGACTAGGAGGATGGCGACCAGACAGTTACTGTAGAAGAACTAGAAAAGCAGATTGATAAACTGCTAAAAGTAAGTCAAAACCTTTTTATAGCGATTTTTGTAAAAATAAAAATGATCTTTATTGTGAATATTGGCCTGTATTCAGAGTACCGGACGTATAACATATACATTCGGGGGGTGATTCAGAGATGCGACTGCGAAAAGATCGCAAATATACGCAACTAAGTTCAGATCT
>WWET01000030.1:1539232-1557406 GCA_011038615.1 Limnodynastes dumerilii
TTAGAATTGTTAACACTGGATATGCGGTCTTAAAGACCGCATAGACGCAATCTACGTAAAGAAAAAGATACGTAGATTACGTAAAAAAATTTTACGCATGCGCAGTAGTAAAAATCGCTAAACACAGGACGTATATGTTATATGTCCGGTTCTCTGAATATGGGCCAATTAGTCCAGCAGCATATTGGTTTTATGGTATTCTGCAAAGTAGTTGATTCATAGCATAAGTTTGTTACTTATGTTGTTTTCACAGCAACAGAACCAGTACAGAAAGAAGTTGTTTGAATCCTCCCATTCCCTGCGCTCTATGATGTTTGGACAGGACCGGTACAGGCGTAGATACTGGATTCTTCCACAGTGTGGCGGTATATTTGTGGAGGGCATGGAGAGTGGAGAAGGTATAAATAAACGCTTATTTTTGTCTACTCCTTGGTCTGATATCAGAAGAGATGAACGTGAAAGTCACAAAATAATCGATGAATCAGCCTCTGTTGTAACTTAGGGGTGGGTGGCAAAAGAGCATACAACCCACACAGGGCCGCCGTCAGGGGGGAATGCCTGGACTTTTGTGCTGGGCCCGGAGAGAAAGGAGGGCCCGCCAATCCTCACCTGAGCTGTCCAGCAACAGGTATTGGTGGTAGAAGACTGATTTGTCTCTGTCACCAGTTTTTTGCTGCCGATACTTGCTGCTGAAGAGCATCAGAACTACAGGAGGATGGGGATCAGACATATAGCTCTGTGACTTGTGTCCTGAGCCCCACACATATAGCTCTGTGGCTCGTGTCCTGGCCCCCACTATTTCTGGTGGTAGCCCTGACTTCTCAAACATCCCCAAATCCAGGGACTGGTCACTGCTCATCTTTTGCATTATAAAATAAAATATCAAAAAATATAATGCTGCAGATCCTGGTTCTGACACCGCGAGAGGCAGCTGTGAGTTCATTAGGGATCAGTGATTTGACTTCTTGCCCCATGACTCCAGCCAATTTCCAGCTAATCCTTTGTGTACAGGCGACCGATCTACTTTAGAACGCTGTTTCTGTGATCCATTTGTCTAGGTCCAGAAGAAATGGCTAAAGAAAGAGAAAGACAGCGCAAAGCAGAAAGCACCCAGATAAAAGAAGAGACATTTGAAGGCTTTGAAGATAAATCAAATTGCCTGAACTCTAGTCTTGTGGATCAGAAATGCCCCAAGGACAAAGACAGCACCAATTTATTCCTCCAAAAACCTGGATCCTTCTCCAAGCTCAGCAAACTCCTTGAAGTAGCCAAAATGCCACCAGAAATGGACCTTGCAACCCCCAAAACAAGTGCTTCACCCAACGGCTGCTTCACCCCTCACCAGATTAACGCCGGGAGCTCACCCATCAACCTTCAGGCCAGCACTTCCCAATGTAATTCTGAGAAGATGGAATTAAACCCATTCAGTCCCGTTGTCATCGGGTCTGGAAAATTTCACAATTCTCAAATCATCCTCAATGAACAGCTGCTAAAAGCTCTTACCGAGCGGAGTAGACAATGGTTCAGCCTCCTCCCGAGGACACCATGCGATGACTCTTCAGTAACTCACGTAGACACTTCCACATCATTGGCTTCTACCAGCCAATCGCAGCATTATTCCATGTCTCCTCCTCCTGTTCCATCGCCAATCAATTCCTCTTGTGTACAGAACACTGTGCCGGTCAATCCTTTCACATTGTCTCCGCTTCAGGTGAGTACTAAATTAATTATTGCTATCATGCTTTATACAATAGACCTGAGCAATCTGCAGATCTCAGATGCATGCTGGGAGTTATAGCATTACAACACCTCAACTGTTGAAGGTTCCCTATGCCTGCAATGGAATGTGACAAAAGGTCTTCCATCACTCTAGATCACATTGAGGATGGTGCACAGTAAGGCATCTAGTTGGCGCTGCGATGGCCTATTTTCAACCCTGATACCGCCAACAGATTAATTGCTGCTGTATCAGTGCCGACAGCTTTTTATAAAAGAATATTTCAGTATCAGAATGGGTACAATGTCGAGTGCTCTTGTTTCAACAAGGTACACATCCTCGTTAGAGTTAGGCTGTTTCAGGGAGGGTTAAGGAAGGGCTTTGGGACAGGGTTAATTAGGGTTAGGCTCCAGAGAGAGGGGGGTTAAAGTTAGGCTGCAGGACAGGGAAGGTTAGGGGAAGGTTAAAGTTAGGTTGTGAACCAGGATGGTTAAGGGAGGGTTAGTGTTAGGCTGCATGATGATGATGGTTGGAGTCGGGAGGTTAGGGTTAGGCTGCAGAGGGTTAAGGTTAGAGGAGGATTATAGTTAGGCTGCTGAGAAGGGAGGGTTAAGGTTAGGGGAGGTTTAGGTTGCAGGAAGCGAATGGTTAGGGATAAAAAATATGTATTTTCACCATTTTCCAAAACTGTGCCGTCGTGGCAGACCGCCGAAAACTGACGACAATCAGCCCTTTATTATCGCAAAATTATCTACTGTATTAAAAGACTTTTCATTTGAACCAACGAACCACATCCAGGAAAGGGTTAGGGTTAGGCTGTGGGACAAGGATATTAGAGTTAGATTAAGGTTAGGCTGTGCAGCGGAGATAGCTAGGGTTTAGGTTGCGGTAAATGGGATGATTAGGATGAAGCAAACTTACCTGTCCCTGTTGGGCTGTTTGAAAACATTGCATTCGCGGGAATGATGGCTTCTCGCTGCAATCTGCTAAAAACTGACATCAGTTATCGCTTCATTGCCACAATGTGATCTGTCAAGAAACAGATCATCGGAGCGTCAAACTACACCCCGCTGTCTTTCCTCAAATATTCTGTAGACAGCCATGACTGCAAGAGGAAAGGTACTTTATAGAAGTCAGGAACACTTTATTATTTTTTCAGTCTTTATTTTGTTTATTTATTGGAAGTCTATTTCTGATTAGCAGGTTAAAATGCTTCTGTCTATTGGTGTGAGAGATAAGCTGGAGATATTAGTGTGATAATACGGCCAAAATTCCAAATTAGTAATAATAATTCATACAGAGAAATAAGTTCATAAATATTAAAAATAACAATAAATTAGAACATGTGACATTATTGCCTCAAGATCACTGTTGGTTTGTTTGTTTGTATTTATTTTATTAACTAAAATGATTTGCTTTGTTTTTATTAATACTAATTTGACAATCCAACGCTCCTTTCTTGCTGTATAAGTGGCTGCTATAATATAAGTGTCGACTGTCAATGTATTCATTCAGATGAAGCCTGCTTTGCCGATGATGGGACTTCAGCTTTGCGGCTGGCCGTCAACAGTCCTTCCGGCAAATCTTCCGTTTTCTTCCCCGGGCCTCGGGATTGGATTATCTGAAGGGAATGGGAACTCCTTCCTCGCCCCAAATGTTCAGACCAGCAAGAGTGAATCCCCAGCACCACACAGCGACAAATTAGTCTGTGCCCCTTCTCCTGCAGTGGAGTTGCCTAAACAGGTGGATTTTCCCAGCCCTCAACCAATTCCTGAAGGTAGGTCTTATAACAAGAAGTCTGTCATGAGTAGGGGAAAAATCTCCTCATGCAAATATCTGGGAACTAGATTTTATTATTAAGTGTATGGGCTACATTTACTACAGTTCCCAAAAGGAAATATGGAGATGGTTCCCATAGCAACCAATGTATTACGTACGTCCGTACTTACACCTTGAAAAGTTAAGATAGGGTTTGGCAAACGTCCATCGATTGAATTACGTACGAGCGAGGGGAATGCATAGTACTTACGATAGCGTAAATACGCTACGCCAATGAACGTAAAAACAACTTAGGTCTGGATCTACCCCATAGAGCTTAGAGCTGAAAGCTTCAATACTGATTTAGTGTAATCGCTGGTAGGGAGCATGTTGCTTCTTGTTTCTCGCCCCCTTATGTCATGAAAGGAGGTGGAAATGTGTGTCATGAAACAAGACATAAACTTGTCATTGGAACCACCAGAGTGTGCGCATAATTCTATAACATTCTGCATCCTGCTGTTGTCTTACTGACAGAAATGCAGCTTGGCTGGTGGAGAATCACCGATCTAGAAGATCTCAAATCCTTACTGAAAGTACTTAACCCCCGAGGAGTACGAGAGAAATCTCTGCAGAAACAAATCCAGAAGCACTTAGACTACATCACCCAAGCTTGTCTGAAAAATAAGGATCGTAAGTGTCATATCCCCTAATAAAGTGTTTAATAACCTAAAGGATAATTCATTTGCAGTTTTATATCTATTCGATGTATTGTATATTCCTAATGTGTGAATCCTGCATTTTACAGCAGTTTAAGTAACAAGTTAAATGCCACTGCTTCCCCAACAAGACCAGCTCTTCTAAACGTTGATTGGCCCATTGGAATGGGAGGGTGGTCGTTATAAATGATAAGTTTAACTGGGCAGAGAGGATGCATGGGATACCTAGTAATTCATATTTCTGCATAGCGCCACCTTGTGGGCGAGTATATAATTGCAGCAATTAATTTGCACGGTTTGCAAAAACGATCCACAGGACTCTAGAGAGCAGTGTGTACTGGAGCATCATTAAGCAGGTCAGGAATTTATATTGTTACTTCAGTCTGACAAAATGTTGAATCGTGACTTAAAACTGTCCGTGTGTGCCCAGCATTAGTTTATAGTCTTGATCAGATTTGTATGGGGATGCTCTGGGCAGTTAGGGATCTGGAAGGGTGAGCTAAACTCACAGCAAAATAACCAGCTCTTAGACAAGCCCCAATCTTTCTCTTATTCCTCATGTTCCTCTAGCTGTCATACCCATGAAAGGACGTGAACATTGTGAGCTGACAAAGGATTTGGTGGAGAACTGGTGTGTGGAGGATCAGGAGATGGAGGTAGACGTGGCCATTCTTCAGCAGGTGGAAGAGCTGGAAAGAAGAGTGGCTTCTGCTAGTTTACAAGTAAAGGTTAGTGTTGCCTTGTATTATACCCTGCTTTATGGACCAGAGATATATCTACTCCTATAGGTCATTAGCGTTTATCAATCTTCTTCAGCATTTGCTCAGAACTATTTCGCAGCCAATCAGCATTTATCTCTTATCTTTTGTAAGAATGAAAAGGTAAATGCTCATGGATTGTGGTCAATCAATGGAAATTCTGCGGCTAGTTTAAATGTTGGGAAATGGCTGGGTTGCTCTAGGACAGTCATTTAGGGTCCTGTTTGTGATCTGGATTTACAGTCACGTAGTTTTCATCTTACGTACGCTGTTTTAAGAATTGAGCTACTACGCATGTGAAGTAGCTTATTAACGCAATCTACGTACCATGGGCCGGATCCAGAACTACGTCCGTCTGGCATAGACGGACGTAGTTCAATAAACAGTAGCTGCTGCGCATGCGTGGTAGCTATTGTACGTAATCTGCGTATCGTTTCGATACGTAGATTGCGTATATGCGGTCTTTTAGATCATTTAGATGTAGTTCTGGATCCGGCCCCATTTCTATAATCTACGTACAGCAATGGTGCATAAATCAGCTACTACACATGTGTAGTAGCACAATTCTTAAAACAACGTATGTCAGAGGAAAATTATGTAATTGTGAATCCAGACCTGTGTCTCTTACTGTTTGCATTCCTATATGTATAAACTTCAGTTAGTGCAGGTTACATGAAGATGTGAAAGCAAGTAAGTGTTACCAGATGTGTGCCAGTGTTTTATGCTGTGAAGACAATATTTTATTTGTTTTTGGCAAAGGATAGAGGCAAATCCATATTATGGGAAATGTTATGCCTATTTACGCATTCAGAATGTGCATGTACTCAGCGTGTGAACATGTCTGATACACATCAAAACAATACTGGATTATGCACATTAAGCCTTTCAGTGGTGGGGTGTGACATACAGTGTGTTCACATGGTGGGTGGGGAAAGGTATTTATATTATAGTAAGGTCTTGGTTGAGCATTTGCGCACGAATCAACATTACCCACAAACCCATTTTAGGTGGAGCATGTGTCCAACAGTTAAGGCAGGGTCCAGGGTACATGTGAGGTGCGCTACCCTTATATGTACAGAATATAGGATTGCACTTATGTAACTTAGATCCCACCGCAGAGACTGGCAAGGGCTGTTTATAATTAGTTCGGGATCTGCTCCAACATGTTGTAATATATAAAACATTCTATAGCACAGAATAACATATAAGTGCAATACCATAGAGGGGGAGGGGGGGTGATAAGGAAAATAACAGAGATGGGGTAAAATCAGTCATCATTCTGTCGGGTGAGATGTCAAGACAAGGTTTTTTTTGGTGTTGGCTTTAAGATGACTCTTTATTTATTGTGTGAAGTCTATGGGTCCACTTTATTGAAGGTAAGTTGTGGTGACAATAAACCAGATCCTAAGCTACGTTTCTATAACGTTTGTTAGCTTTGCGTGTTTACTACGCACTCCTCAGTCACTCCCCTCTCATGTACGTATGTTGACCACGTTACGCTTTTCGAACCCTACCTTAGCTTTACATAGCGTAGCTCCTGACGTACGTATAGGCCTGCACGTATTTACACGGCTAAGCAGGCCCATACTGTACGATTTAAATGCCTCACCCCACCTCTCTACACTCAGAGTTACGTGGCGTAACATCTGCCACGTGCATGCGCAATAAGTACTAAAGGGCGAAATTACGCTAGCGGCAAGCGTAAAATCAAGAGCATATGTAGTTTTGGATCTACCCCAATGTTGCCGTTACCCATGCCCTTGAACCTTGGATTAGAATAGGAAACCCCATACCCTGTAACACGCGCAGGGAAGTGCTATCCCTGTGTTGAAATTTGTAGAAAGAAATCGCATTGTAGAAAGAAATCGCATTGTAGAATAAAATCGCATTGTGGAAAGATTTCGCATTGTAGAATGAAATCGCATTGTAGAAAGAAATCGCATTGTAGAATGAAATCGTATTGTAGAATGAAATTGCATTGTAGAATGAAATCGCATTGTAGAAAGAAATCGCATTGTACGTGCATGCGCAATAAGTACTGAAGGGCGAAATTATGCTAATGGCAAGCATAAAATCAAGAGCGTATGTAGTTTTGGATCTACCCCAATGTTGCCGTTACCCATGCCCTTGAACCTTGGATTAGAATAGGAAACCCCATACCCTGTAACACGCGCAGGGAAGTGCTATCCCTGTGTTGAAATTTGTAGAAAGAAATCGCATTGTAGAAAGAAATCGCATTGTAGAATGAAATCGCATTGTAGAAAAAAATCGCATTGTGGAAAGAAATCGCATTGTAGAATGAAATCGCATTGTAGAAAGAAATCGCATTGTGGAAAGAAATCCCATTGTAGAAAGAAATTGCATTGTAGAAGAAATCCCATTGTAGAAAGAAATCGCATTGTAGAAAGATTTTGCATTGTAGACAGAAATCGCATTGTAGAATGAAATCGCAGTGTAGAATGAAATCGCATTGTAGAAAGAAATCGCATTGTGGAAAGAAATCGCATTGTGGAAAGAAATTGCATTGTAGAAAGAAATTGCATTGTAGAAGAAATCGCATTGTAGAAAGAAATCGCATTGTAGAAAGAAATCGCATTGTAGAATAAATCGCATTGTAGAATAAATCGCATTGTAGAAAGAAATCGCATTGTAGAAAGAAATCACATTGTAGAATAAATCACATTGTAGAATAAATCGCATTGTAGAAAGAAATCGCATTGTAGATTCTGTTGTAACCTCTCTCTTGCTGCTTAGGGCTGGATGTGTCCGGAACCCGATTCCGAGAGGGAGGACCTGGTTTATCATGAACACAAGTCAGTTACAAAATGTTATATGGAGCATGATGGAGACCACACGGGAGACGAAGGAAGCAATTCAAACGCTTTAGAGCGGAAGAGCGACAACCCTCTAGATATAGCCGTAATCAGGCTGACTGACTTGGAGAGGAACATTGAGAGAAGGTATCTGAAGAGCCCCTTAAGTACCACCATTCAGATCAAACTGGATAATGTGGGCACAGTTACTGTCCCCGCTCCTGCACCATCTATTAGTGGTGATGGTGACGGGTAGGTCATTGAAATTAATATATCTAACCAATTATTGTGCTTATTTGCTCATTGGAGCTTGTTATTTCTTGCCTGTTCTCTCTGTAGCGTCTCGTGTGTATTTTACAGGTCATGTGATCCTGCATGGTGCTTTTCTTCAATCATTTTTGTTTTTCTATGTCAGCAATTCTGCAAAGTAATTATTATCTTACCTGTATGCACTGCACCCAACCTGTGCTCCACAGGCAACTCGTTTTCCTTAACTTTGTACATACTGGCTGTTTATGTGTGTTTTGCAATGCTTGGCTTTCAGTGTTTGTTGCTGTGGGACGCGCAATAATCCCAATACTTATACGGTATAACAATCCCTTCTGCAGGACAGAGGATGACATCGCTCCAGGTCTGAAGGTCTGGAGGAAAGCACTTTCAGAGGCCAAAAGTGCAGCACAAGTTTCACTCTGCATTCAACAGCTGCAGAAATCTATTGCGTGGGAGAAGTCTATCATGAAAGTTGTAAGTTGTTCGAGACGCTCACGCTCCTTACATAGAATAAAGTTCTAGCGTTACTGTACAGGGTACACTGGCAAGTTGTCTGAACGGGTGTTGTTGCTTAGCGAAATACCTGCTGCCCTAGAGAGCATTTTACCCAGCATGCACTCTAATCTCATAGTACCATCAATACGTTCACTTTAAGCTGACTTTGCACTTTATTATAATAGAGACGATCATTTGAATCGTTCATCTGTCCAATTGTCACTTAATGTATGATATAGACTGGCGGTGCCCAAAGTGGGTGGCGTGGTGCACTTACAGCGTGTGGTGAGCTCAGGTCTAGTCAGCACACAGGAGGTGCAGGGAGTGAGGCTGTGCTTTGCTGACATATCTTTCCCTGCAGCTCCTCGTGGTCTTCTGGGTAAGGACAGGCGCGAGGTTGGTCTATGCTGACATGCATAGTATGTCCCTGCAGCTCCTCGTGGTCTGCTGAGTAATGACAGGAGTGAGGCTATGCTGACATGTCTTTCCCTGCAGCTCCTCCAAGTTTGGTTGGTAATGACAGGAGGGAGGCTGTGCTGCAGTATGATGACATGTCTCTCCCTGCAGCTCCTCATGGTCTTCTGGGTAATGACAGGAGGGAGGCTGTGCTGCAGTATGCTGACATATCTCTCCCTGCAGCTCCTCATGGTCTTCTGGGTAATGACAGGAGGGAGGCTGTCCTATGCTGATGAGACCTTTTGCGTGAGGTTACCAAAGGCAGAAGAAATGTCTGAGAAATGTATTTCTGCCCTGACATAAATACTTATTAAGTTATTTTGATCCAACTACATAAAACAAGGGACCGCTCAGTAATTATTTTGGGTTCGGGATACTTTTTGAGATCCTACAGGTGCCTTGAACTGAGAACGACCGACACAGACAGACAGACTGATTGGTTGCTTTGCAGAAAAAATCTAAATCTGCCTCTACCCCATAATGGAACTGTTTATATTCCTGAATGATCTCGCTGCTTATAGAAGATCCTATTAGGATCACAGAGTGGCGACACCATAGGGGTAGATCCAGAACTCTGCTTGTAATCTGTATTTACGCGAGCGTGCCTTCTAAGCATTCCCCCAGGCACTCCCCTTGCATGTACCTTCTAAGCATTCCCCCAGGCACTCCCCTTGCATGTACCTTCTAAGCATTCCCCCAGGCACTCCCCTTGCATGTACATACTTTGTCTGCTTTACGCTTTCCAAACCCTACCTTAACTTTTGGCAGCGTAACCGCTCACGTCCGTATAGCCTGCGTGTAGTTACACCGCTAAGCACGCCCATACTGTGTGGTTTAAATGCAATCCCCGCCTACATTGCGTAATTGCATCGTACTTATGGCTATCGTAAAATAGGCACGCCCCCTCAAACGTTTTTACGCTACTATTACGTGAAAGGCCCTTATGCTCAGATTTACGTAGCGTAACATTTGTCTCCCCAAGGCGTAAAACCGCTGGAAAACGTTGTTCTGGATCTGCCCCATAGTCCCTATTACCTGGTAGTGCTGGAGCGTTGTATCAGTCTCCAGGGATATTGCATAGACCGTGCAGCTATTTTACCAGTAAGAACAATGGAAACGTTTAGGGGAGAAGAGCAGGAGAAACGCAGCGTTTAAACTCGGATGTCGTTACTTGCAATGGCGACAGCGTTCATCAGGGAGTGGATATAGTGACCTTTTCATGCTGCCGCTGACGTTTGTTCTATGTGTCTGCAGTACTGTCAGATCTGTCGCAAGGGAGACAACGAGGAATTGCTGCTTCTGTGTGACGGCTGCGATAAGGGATGTCACACGTACTGTCACCGGCCCAAGATCACTGCTATACCCGAGGGTGACTGGTTCTGTCCTGCCTGCATTGCTAAGGTAATACATTCTATATAATGGAAGCACTATGGATGACTCAGGGGAGAAAATAACTCCCTAAAAACGTCTCACAATAGGATATTTGCTCCTCTGTGTAAATCAGAAGACATCTCATATATATTTACATGTGTAGCATCTGCATCTGGTTTACTACGATTTACAATGGACACATGCTGCAATATATCCGTATTCACGAGGTCCCGCCTTTTCCTCGTGATTGGTCCTTTGCAGTAGTCCCGGCCATCCCTCCACCTCCTTTCTTTCAGCAGCATTCAGTAATACGTCTGTGCACATACCTCGGATCACTGTACCGACAATAACAAATTCTACAATGATAAAGCCAACAACATAATGTCTGCTGTATCCTCACCCAAACAAGGGGTACCATGCTTCCCGTCAGAGGTGGCACAGGCTAATACAGAACAGTAATTTAAACACCATTGGGATAAACCTAATGGACCGTGTCTAGAAGTGAGCAATGTGGCTGTTTACTGCACTCTGCGTACAGATAAACGTCTGAATTGCGTTATTGTTTCTGCCACGGCCTGCCGGAGCCTTCGTGATGGCGGCACGGGGTGACCCACTATGCGTACAGCTGTGCATGATGGGCAGGGGGAGGTAAGGGCTTGGTTAGCACTTACGTTATTCACCATTTTCTGTGGGGTTGGTGCGTAAAACTTAAGGTAGGGTTCAGAAGTACCCTACGTGCGAGGGGGCTGTGGGTCTCCGCTGAGAACGGCCCTAAACTGGCTGGGAAATTGATTGCTTTTGCCTTATAGAAGCAAAGCAGTTGATCCCCGCAGTGCCGAAGACGGTGCTCTAAATGGTAAGTATTAATCTCCCTAATCTTTACCCTAACCCTCTCCTTCCATTACCCACAGCCTAACCCTAAGTCTCCCATCCCCACAGCCTATATCTAAAGTCCCGCAGGCAGCCTAAATCTACCCGCAGGATGATCCTATCCCCTAACATGCACAAAATGTCAAGAGACACACAAAAGCATGGCCTTTTTATCACAATGTGTAATCAATTAGGAAACGGTAATCAGTAAAAGTCATTTATTTATTATCAACACATTTTATTCTCCATAAAACCTCCGACTACAGAAAATCTATCCAGCGAAAATATATAGATAAAAATCTCCCTCTATAACATTATAGGTATTACGTATCCATATACAAATACCTAACCCTAGCCCTCCCTTTCCCAGAGAATAACCCTAACCCTAAAAGTTCCCAGAGAGGTCACTCACCTCTGCAGCAGCTTTCAGCTCTCTCTATTTCTAATACAGGCAATGGTGCGAAGGGATTGTTCTTCCCTCACATGTACAGTGCTTAGGATCACGCTTGCAGAATTCCGCTCTGCCGCGGAGGTGTTGTGTATGTGGCGACAATGAAATTGAGGATCCGTCCAATATCCGAAATCTTACAAAACAAGGATAAAACAGATAACATTTGAGGGGGGTGTGGGGCTCCGGTCCGAATGGCCGATTGAGAACTGGCTGAGATTTCGATTGCATATGCATTAAGGAGGCATTGGAATCGATCCACAGAGCACCGAGCTTTCGATGCTCCGAAAAGTGAAAACAAAAAATCCCCCACTACTTCCCCTAATTCTTACCCTAACCCTCCCTTCTTACTACCCTAACCCTCCTTGCTGGCAGCCTGACCCTAACCCTCCCTTACTTGCAGCCTGACCCTAACCCACCATCCCCTACAGCCGAACAACATACTAACCCATTCATAAAAAAAAAAATTGAAAATGGGAAAGTATCTGAAAAAGGGACATTCGAAAAGTAAGTTTCGAATATCCCTTTTTCGGAAGCCAGACTTTCTAGCCGGAGATTGCAACCGCATTTGAGGTTCTCGTAGATTTAAACAGATAATGGGCAGACTGTATGGGGCAAATGGCTCTTATTTGCTGGCAAGTCCTGTGCTTCTATGTATGCATATTATAATACTAAGCAACTCAATACGATGCATACATTCAGTGTGAGGGAATTATTTTCTGTTTAGACTGTACCAGGTGTGTAACTAAGACATTGTGGTTTTGCATTATAGGCAAGCGGACTCTCTTTAAAAACCAAGAAGGTGAACCTAAAAGGGAAAAAAAGTTCTGAGCCGAAGAAAGGAAAGAAGGTGTCTGGAGACGCAGAGGAGGAGGAGGCTGCACAGACCGGAGGCTCTGCCAAGAAAGGGAGCAAAGACTCCAAGAAAAGGAAAGCTGAGGAAAATAGCTCCAGTCCCACTAAACAGGAGGGTTCCCCGGCGTCCAAGAAATCAAAGACAGCAACCAAGGATGAGTCCAAGGACCTGTCTCTCTGCAGGTAAGACGCTGATTACATTCCCGCATCTACTGGTCTCGTTCCAGAGGCGGGTGTACGCCAGCTGATGTGATGTATCTCTGCATGCGTGAGAACTGAAGAGCGCTCCGTCACGGCCTATTCAGATGTGAGCGTTACTCGAGCAGTGGCGGCTTGTGTTCTGAGGGGCGTGTTGAGAGAGGGAAGGGGTGGAAGGACATAGTCCATGTACAAGCAAGTGCCCCCCATCCAGAGCCAATCACAGACGTAACAAAGGACTGTTCATGTCAAAACATTTGCACCGGACACAGGTTATGCTGACCTGTACGTGAGATGCACTCCTAGGATACTAGCTGTGCTCCAGTCACATTACTCCTGCTCTTGGTTGTGTTTGCAGTTGTCATAATAGATGTGTGATGAGATAGATGTGTGATGAGATAGATGTGTGATGAGATAGATGTGTGATTAGATAGATGTGTGACAGATGGGAGCGGACCTGATATGAGAATGGCTCAAATCAATTGCTTCTGCCTCGAGGAAAGCAATCGATCATCTCCAGGAAATAGTCGCAGCGGTGAATGGTAAGTATATATCTATCCCTAACCCTTATCCTTATCCATACCTTAACCCTCCCCTTCCATTACCTTAACCCTCTCCTCCCCGCAGCCTGGTCCCTAAGACTCTCCTCCCTGCAGCCCGACCATAAGACTTTTCTCCCTGCAGCCTAACCCGAAGACTCTCCACCCCGCAGCCTGACCCCAAGACTCCCTTCCCCACAGCCTAACTCTAAGACTCCCCTCCCCACAGCCTAACCCGAAGACTCTTCTCTCCACAGCCTGACCCTAAGACTCTCTTCCCCACAGCCTAACCCAAAGACTCTTCTCTCCGCAGCCTAAACTTAAGACTCCCCTTACACTCACCTGTCCAGACTGCTGTGACGGGTCTGCGGCAGCAGTTTCCGAGATAATGAACGAGTAAGTATGCCGAAAAATAAATTCTGCATACTTACCCATTCATAACTAAAAGTTTCTCATCACTAATATTTTGGAAATAGAGCCAGATGAAAATGAGCTTTTGGCTGTCTGTATTTCAAAAATATCATTTTCTTTGTGCATCCTGGGATAGATCTGTGCTTGACTGAGCTAAGACACATAATGAAATATGGGTTGAGTGTAGTAGAAATTTGGCAGCCCCCCTTTCCGCCTCCTTACGTCCCATGAAACTGCCTGCCTGCAGATGTGGAAATCGGACTGTATTCACAGATCCGTTTTTACGTGGAGTTGCGTGCGTATTTTTAGGTATGGTATAACTGCGCATGTGTAGTAACTTTATGTAAGTTACGTAGAATATATGCACGTATGTGCTTTAGGCACGGACATGTGAATCGCACTTGGGGACATACGTACGGAGGGGCGGCGTAGAAATACGTACTTGAAAATTTACATGAAAGTGGGTGGGGGAGGCATTTAAATGAACACATGAGGGCGTGGCTATACTGAATCGCACGCACGGAAGACATATACACACGTAAAGATCAGAGTGGTCTATGGAGGTGTAAGTCTAAGATTGCACGGCCGGGGCAGGGGAGTGTCGTGGGTGTTGCGTACTTATAAAAAGCAGACCTCTGAATACGGCTCATCATTACTAATATGAGCCAAAGTCCGTCTCCTTCAGTTATTGTACAGTGTCCTCTGCCAGCTCAGAAAAGTTAGAAAAAAATAATTCAGGCCCCAAATGATTTACTTCTCCAGCGTCCTATACATAAATGCTGGGGCACAGCGCGTGTGTACTTCATCTTAGAAAAAACCCGGAAACTAATCGTCATTTTGTTTTGTCAGTGTCATTTTGTCTGAGATGGAGTCTCAGGAGGATGCTTGGCCCTTTCTGCTACCTGTTAACTTGAAACTTGTTCCTGGGTACAAAAAGGTCATCAAGAAACCTATGGACTTTGCAACAATTCGAGAAAAGCTGAGCAGTGGGCAGTAAGTATCATGCGTAACACACCTGACTGTATAAGTGCATGCTTTATATTCTCTTTCAGTCCATAGGGCTCTACGAAGCTTCTTTATGTGAAAAGCTGCTGTCTTTTTATAAAGCCTACACATTTCCACCTTCATTAAAACATTTATTTTCTTAGTATTGCTACTACCATATTACGGGCTGGATCCAGATTTAAGTAAGTGCTTGAAATGAGTTACTCCTGGGCTAAACCATGGTGATTGCAGGGGAGTCATATATCATCTGTTGCAAACAGTATTAGCGTTGAGAGGTGATGATCAACATGGTTTAGCCCAGGAGTAACTAATTTCATGCACTTGCGTAAGTCTGGATCCAGCCCATATTATGCAATAATGCTCATACTACAGGCTTGACCCAGATGTACACCTGATAGTGTAACAGATTTTTGTGTACTGCACATGACCATAATAAGTGTAAGACTAGATCACAAGGCACAGCTGCAGTGGAGAAACATTAATGGAAGAGGAAAGAAACAGACTAACTCTGGGTTATGGGTTGCAGCTTGCAGTATCAGCTTACCTGGGACATGTAGTGTCACAACACCTGGAGAGCCACGGATTGGCCACGCCTGCTCTATAGAGAGGAGAGGGGAGGATAGTGAGTCATCATATATATATATATATAAAGTGACTAATCTACAGTTGGGTAACTTACTATTCCCTATATATCTCTAGGTACTCTAACTTTGAAGCTTTTGCTTTGGACGTGAGACTTGTTTTCAACAACTGTGAAACATTTAATGAAGACGACTCTGAGATTGGCCGAGCTGGACACAAAATGAGGGTGCATTTTGAAAAAAGATGGACAGAAATTTTCAACATGAGCTGAATCCTATCGGAGATCCCCGATCCAAGCCAACGGACCGCAAGACCAGCAATGTGAATGATATGTAGACACGAGATAATAGAGGTGTCCTACAAACTGACACATCACTCCCACTCGTCCTTTCTCTGTTTTCTGTTGGCCTGTGCGTTCTACCACGCACCACTCCATGGTAGCAGAAGGACGCACGACTGAGAACAATTCATCAAAATAAAAATAAAGGGTGTTTCTAGTGCAATAGTTATTAAAATGTATCAAAACGCACTGATTCTTCAACCACCAGAGCTGTAAACGAGGAAATGGCAATCCATTCCCTTTTACTAAATATCTATTTTATTGTTTAATATTATTTTTTTGGTTTATTTTTTATTACTTTGTAGCTTACGGTTAGTGAATGTATTTAATTTTATGAATTATTTATGACTAAACAGCGGACAGAATCTTCGTTTTCTGTGAAAAGGAAGACTAGATTAAAAAAAAATGTTGCTTTAAATCTTGAAAAATAGAAGGAGAATGTTAAAAAGAAAAAAAAAAATAGAGAAAAATAAATAAAAATAAAACAAACCAACAAGCCAAGTGATACTGTTTACACAGACGTGCTAAGGTAAGCACTGACATGGAACTGCATAGTTACAAGTACATTTATATGAATATATGTTGCTGCATCTCTCCTATAGTTACATTGTATTTCAAGATGGTGAATACAATTGAGAAATATGTATATACTGTTCACTATTGTTTAAATCTGTATGATGTGTACATATTGTTTGCAGACATTGCTTATGATGTCTGTATTAGAAGGACTGTAGCATTTTATTTTAGTCAGGTGAATATTACAACTTATTATAACTTGTACAGTATCCTCTAGCAACACTGTGGAGTCTCCCTATTATTGGTAGTTGCCTGCCTTTAAACAGGGTGTAGGGGATATGTTTTTATTATTTGATTATTTAAAGTAAAAAAAATAAAATAAAACAAAACATTTTTTTGTTGAATATTTTTTTTCTATTTTTCTTTTTCATGTTTCTATTTTTTTGTTATATGATTTCAAGCCAAGAAGGCCTAAAAAAACAAAAAACAAAGTATAATCATTTGTATCCATGTGAAATGAAAGTGTGACCAATTTCCTACACACAGTATTTTTTCATAGACGCATTTCTCCTCATTTGCCTCGCCACAGGATCGACGATGAATAATACAAATAAATAAACAAAACCGTAATACAATAAAGGCATTTGTAACCACTGTGTTTTATCGGCTGTGTGGTATGGTGGCCTGTCGGAGGCAAAAAGATCAGACATTTTTTGTACCAATTGTACTTGAAGTTGTTTTATTTAAAACAAAAATGTTGTGAAAAGGGTAGTTTTTTTCACTAGTTTGTGTGGCACGGATACAATAAAAGGCTGTTTTGCAATATGTGTTTGTTGTTATCTCTTTTTTTTTACTTGCTGCTGTGTGAGTCATAGGGGTATCTATAATGGGTGCACACGGGCCCCATAGAACAGATGGCCCTGTGGCATTCATCCTGCACCCAAGTCCGCATATCAGGGTTGGCAGGGGAGCCCATTCGGCATCTATTCCTTCTCTCTAAAATCTTCCAGAGGGAATAAACAGATGCCGAATGAGCCCACCTTCCCCTGTGGTGGGACTGTCCTGATTCACGGGCTGAAAAAAGGGGCACAGCTAGGCCCCGTCCCTTTTTGGGGCTTGCAAATCGGGACAGTCCTGTCTCAGGTAATGGGGTTGGGGGCCATGTGCAAATCCTGCACAAGGGTCCTCTCACTTCTTAATATGCCCCTTGGTGGGAGTGGTCTTATTAGTAGATGGATTCAGACTTCTGAAATGTAACTGACATTGAATTTATTTTGAGATGCAAAACTGTATTCAAAGCCATGTAAACTGATGTGAATACAAGTCTAGTGAGCCTCTTGTTGTATATTATCATGTGCAGATATTTAGGTATTTATTTCAACACTGATACAGCTGACAGGTTAATCACAGCTTAATCAGGGCTGTGGAGAGGGAAGGGTTAAGGAAGGGTTAAGGTTAGGCTGAAAGACAGGGAATGTTATAGTTGGGCTGCAGAGAGGGGAGGGTTATGGTTAGTCTGCAGGATGAGTAAGCGGAGGATTAAGACGAGGCTGCGGGACAAGGATAGTTAGGGTTAGGGGAGGGTGAAGGTTAGGCTGCTGGAAGTAAATGTTTAGGGTTAGGGTGAAGAATACCTTTTTTAACTCTTCAGAGACACAGCAGTCACGGAACAATGTCTGCCGAAAACTGATAGCAGTTGTCAAATCATCAGACCAGCGAACTATACTCGATATTTGTGCTGCATACATATGGCCAGCCTGAGGTGAATTTTCCGCCAGTGATACAGCACAGATTTTACATTTAATTTATTTTAATTTTTTCCACTTAGTTATTACTTATGTGACACAATAAGTGATTGAAAAGATTATCTTTCGGCGCAAAAAAGAAAAAAAAATATATTTTTTTGCGGGGGGGTCAGGGGGGGCCTCGTCTAGGGCCCCGCAAACCCTAGGGCCACCCATGGTAACACACTATACCATTCTATTTGTAACATACACACAGGATAGAGAATCTTCAGCAACATTTCCATTACCAGTAACACACTATACCATTCTAT
>WWET01000031.1:0-23220 GCA_011038615.1 Limnodynastes dumerilii
CATCGTTGATCTGGATCAGGCCCATTGTGATTATTAAGGGTTGCCGACTCTCCTGGAGTATCCAGTAGACTCACAACATTTATGCAGTTCTCCCAGTATCCCGGGAGAGCCGGCATACCTCCTGCAGAGGGCTTGAGGCAGTAGTTACATGCAAACCACAGCCTCTCGATGACGTCACATAGGTGGTGGGACCCACGGGTGTGTCCCGGGCCCCACCAATTCTGAAGGCGGCCCTGGGGGGCAGTGCCTCAGATGCGATTTGCATAAATTGCCCCATGCAGTCATCTATAGCTATGGGAGATCCCGGAGGGAAGCAATGAAATGTCGGCAACCCTGTGTTTAGTGTATGCTTTGACTAAAGAAAGAGTCAAATTCTTATTGGAAACATTACTGAATGATCTGCTTTCTTAATTTTGGATGTTGAATAGCAAGTTCAGCTGCACTTAAAATGCAGTGAAAAAAGGTAACTTATTTATGAATTGCAAATAGTTGTAAAAGTATTTCAAGCTTTAAATATCTATACATTTATTATCAATATTATTTGTATTGTTTTATACTCACTATTTGCAAGGACTTAAAGGAAACATTTTTAGCAACTGCAAGTGTTACAGTATCCCTATCATCCACTAGATGGTGCTATATGCTTATCTATCTACCTACAGACTATTGTTACAGCTGCAGACCTGTCATACTTGTTTATGCATGCAAATGCTTGTACTTGTACCCCAGGAGCTTTCCAAGACACATGTAAAAGCATTTTGCATCCAGTTTGCTAGTTCCTGCATTAAAATGGAAAAGTGAGAACAGTGGGAATAGCAATATTAGACTAGATCCAGGCCTTTAATTATCCCCTACTTCAGATTGTGGATGTTTTTAACATTCCATTGTGAATATACAGATGTCTGAACCCACAGCTGGGCTTATGAATCCTGCTGAATTTTTGCATTGGGTATACCATCGCATTAAGAAGTTAAGTCTGACAGCGTAGCACAGCATCTCCCTCTGCAACTCCTGTGTGCTGACCAGCACTAAGCTCGCAGGAGCTGCAGGTATAGAGCTTGTGCTACTCTAATAGCTAGTCTAGCTACTCTAGTATTGCACAGCTTCTCACTCTGAAACTAATGTGTGCTGCTTTGCCCTGGACTGACAGAAGAGCTGCAGAGAAAGAGAAAGGTTGATAGCATAGCACAGCATCTCTCCCAGCAACATCCATGTGCTGGCCAGCACTAGACTTAGAGGAGCTATAGAGAGCTCCTCAGTGAGTCAGTTGCTAATCAATGCACAGGGGTTGCGAGAGAGGTTGTGCTACGCTGATAGTATAGCACAGGTTCTTCACTATTCTGTACGTAGGACTGCAGGGGGGTATCCACGTTTCTGCATGTGGAGACTAACGTACGGAATGTGCTATTAGACCTTACTGATGAACCTCACAGCTGATATCACAGGTGATCTGCACAAATATCAAGGGACCAGAATTTGAGATCCATTTCCCCCCATTTTCCATACTTTCAACTTAATGAGAAATGGCATTTCCAACACCTTCTGACAAAGGCTGGGTTGCAATCACAAGCGTGTGTGCCAATTATTATAATGCATAGGCATATCAACTCCAAACCCCAATTAGGCCAAACAAACTAAGATTGTGTGGGCTGCAATAAAAATAAAATGTCTCATTCAGCCTCCACAGTATTCCCCATACATGTCTCTCCAGCTTCCTAAGTATCCCCCATCATGTGTCTTCAGCTCCCATTATTCCCCATCATGTCTCTCCAGCTCCCAATATTCCCCATCATGTCTCTCCAGCTCCCAGTATTTCCCATCATGTCTCTCCAGCTCCCAATATTCCCCATCATGTCTCTCCAGCTCCCAATATACCCCATCATGTCTCTCCAGCTCCCAGTATTCCCCATCATGTGTCTCCAGCTCCAAGTGTTACCCATCATGTGTCTCTAGCCTCCCCAGTATTTCCCATTATGTGTCTCCAGCCTCCCCAGTATTCCCTATCATGTGTCTCCAGCCTCCCAGTATACCCATTATGTGTCTCCATCTCCCCAGTATTTCCCATCATGTGTCTCCAGCCTCCCCAGTATTCCCCATCATGTATCTCCAGCCTCCCAGTATTCCCCATCATGTGTCTCCAGCCTCCCAGTATACCTATCATGTGTCTCCATTTCCCCAGTATTCCCCATAATGTGGCTCTAGCTCCCAGTATTCCCCATCATGTTTCTCCAGCTCCCAGTATTTACCATCATGTGTCTCCAGCTCCCAATATCTTCATCATGTCTCTCCAGTCTCCCCAGTATTTCCATCATATGTCTCCAGCTCCCAGCAATTCCCCATTCATGTCTGCAACCTCCCCAGTATAGATTTTACTTACCTTTAATGTCTTCTGTATGCTGCTCTCCTCAGCGGAGCTCAATCTCTTCCTTACTGTAATGCTGTGCAACCTAATGTCACGTCAGCGTCATTTGCGTAAAGCAATCTGGTTCTTGCTATCAGCCGCTGCAGCAGTTATACAGGACAGCTAAAGGGGGTTGGCTATCAGCTGTTCTGTGTAACACCACGATGGCTTCCTTTCAACCACTTTCGTAGGCTTTGACTAGTGACGTTTCTTGCAGTCCTCACCTTACTCACTGAGGTCTCCCTAGTAGCCAGGCTACCTTCATGTGTATACAGGAGATGGACTATGAAGGGAAGTTATTGGCTGAACATAAGAGCCTCACATACATGAAAGTCCTTCTTTTTAATAGGCTTGATGTTACTCACTTACCTGTCCGTTCTGTTAACAGCACTGGTAGCCAAAAGCACTGACAAAAGTCATGTCAATGTTCTCTATTATAAGATGAACAGAAATCATCAATGAAGGAATCTTCTCAAAAGACTGATCAGAGATATAGTATCTGGGGATGAAGGACCGAAGCTGTGTGTGAGACTTATGTGCGCATGGAGCTCTGTAAGTAAGCACAGAGGAGAGTGCATGCCCCTGGCACTCCTCTCCTTCTTATGGAGTTCAGGACACTGAAGTGTCCAGAACCCTGCCTTCACTTTACCGCACAGATCTGTGCCTGCACAGACACAGTTCCATGTTTAACAGCATCTTCCCACCCTCGGCACTTTATTAGCATGACTAGCCCCAACTATGTGGCAGGGTTTCGCCATGCGGATATGAAGGCCGGCCCCTTCTATGGAAGTTCTTCCATACGGAACTTCATACGGAAGAACTTATGACACGAAAAAATTTGGAGCGTACATGTGCTGATGGTACGTGTCAAGGGGACTTACGCAGAGACTTGTGGAAGCCTCCTTCCGCGCCTATCTGTAAATCAGGGCCGAAGCCTTAAATTGCTCTAGCACAAAGCATTTGTATCAGTGTATGTATGTGTGTGTTTGTGTGTGTGTGTTTGGTGTGTGCATTTATCGATGTAGAATAGGATTCAGACTTCCGCAATATGAGCGGTTTCCATAGACAATGGGCACATTTTGCGTATGCGAATGCATGCGCCACATCTTTCCGGTATGGAGCTGAATCCCCAGGACCCAGGCCTCCATACTGGAAGCCTCTCTAGCAGTGGGGCAGTACAATTAAATGCATATATGACCTATGCAAGTTTGGGGGGGAATGGCATTGCCTCGCACTCAAGGAAGGCTGGATAGAGCGCCACTGTGCTCCAACTGGTCCCAATTTCATTAGACTAGTTTGGTAATCTATTTAAGTCAATGTTAAGCATAACTTGATCACTCTCTCATGCATTCATTGAACAACTGCTTTCATGTATAGATTTTGCTTCACATGCCATTGTTTCCCTCCCATTACGCCTATGTTCTCCTCAGCAGTTCATTTAGCTCATTATAACATTAGACGGATAGCTCGTTATGGGGCTCCACAAGAAAACACAACGTGTTAAATCTTCTTTTAAACCAAATTTGCCATTTTGAGCAGGAGTCTGTCCTCTTTGATCTTCAAATAATAGATTGGGAGCTCTAACAGACTGCACGGTTCAAAGTGCGATCTGTCTACAGGCTTTTGGAAATGTGTTCTTTAATTGAATCAATAATCGGAGAGAAAATGTGTTTCCATTTAGCCCAAACATTGTCCCTTGGCATTTTTTTTATCTAATTTTCTTCCTCTGAGCTGTAACTTTCAGAGTCAAGGAGTCATGGTTAATCACTATGTATAGCGTTTTGCAGAAATATATTGCATTCACTACTATATAGATATAATTTATATGTAAAGGGAGATACATAAAATCATAAAAAAGTATTTTTAATGTCTGGATCCAAGTGCATAGCAGTGTTCCAAGTATGTCCAAAAGAATGAAGAACATTTTCCAAATGGGACAGCTGCTTCTGGTTTGGTTTCCATTAGAGACTGACTACTGTGCACAGACTTTATTTGACTTTTACTGCTACTAGTACTAAGCCTTTGGAGAATCACAGGGTTGTGACTTAGAATTGGGTTTAGACTTTATGGCAGCTCCCTAGACCAGGTATTGGTAACATGAAGCACGCCAAGGGCCAGATTTACTAAGCTGTGGGATAGGAAAAGAGAAGATGTTCCCCATAGCAACCAATCAGATTTTAGCTGATAATTTCTAGCATGTAATGAGAAAGAAAGAGCTGAAATCTGATTGGTTGCTATGGGCAATATCTCCACTATTCCTTTCCCGCAGCTTAGTAAATCTGGTCCCAAGTGTGGTGAAACTACAACTTATGGCCTGTACGGAACAGAATTCTATCTATCTATCTATCTATCTATCTATCTATCTATCTATCTATCTATCTATCTATCATAACCCTAGCTTAAAATCTGAAGAGCTCATGCGTCCTCCAGTCAAATCAGGCCACTAACGCACCTTGACGTTCGCAGGTCTGGATCCGGCCCTAAACTTGTAACGCCTTATCATCAGAAAGGTGTGTAGTAGCTTAACATCACCTGGAATATGTTTGGTCTAGGGAGCTGAACCTGAAACCAGATCCTACAACTTAAATGTGGGTTGTGCTGTTTTTCTTTTGGCTGCGTCCAATGTCTTCTGAGTGCCGCCTGAATATATTTAGTGACAAAGGTCAAAAATCAAGCAAGTATCATGGAAATATTATCACTGAAAAAAAACCAATTATGAAATCGGAGAATTACTTGTATGAGCATAGTTCTATTAGTACATTAAGCCATTAATCAGAGAAAAGGGCAGACTATATGGGTTAGCTCATCTTTTAGGGTAGCACGGTGGCACTTGTGTCTCACAGCACTGAGGTCATGGGTTCAATACCCGGACCAGGCCTTATCTGTGTGGAGTTTGTATGCTCTCCCCGTGTCTGCCTGGCTTTCCTCCCACACTCCAAATACATAGGTTAATTGGCTGCTGAATAAATTAACCCTGGGGCAATGGGGCAGGGACACACTCACTCAGGCACACAAGAAACTAACACAAGCAGGGGAAGGGAAGGAACACAGCAGAGACAAAGGGCAAAACCCTCTTAGCAGCCACAATGATTGGTGATAGGACCGGGAGAGAGGCGTTTTTGGCAGCTGGCACATGGCTAATTTGCATTCTGTCACGGCATACAGGGAGAGTCACTGCATCTACTTTTAGCTTTTCTATAAAGATGGAGAATTTAGCGGATCTCCTACTCACAGTCGGGTAGATCTAGACCTAAGTGCGTAGCGTATTTACACTAGCGTAATTTCTATGTACTCCCCTCGCTCATACGTACTTTGGCCATTTTACGCTTCCCAAACCCTACCTTAACTTTTCAAAGCGTAACTACTGACGGATGTAATGGATTCACGTACGTACCGGCCAAACCCAGGCCCATACTATACGATTTAAATGCTTCACTCCCCCTTCAAAGCGTAATTACGTGTGTCGTATGGATAAACCCGCCCCTTCGTTACGCTGATGGTACGTACGTTTAGAGTTACGTGGCGTAACATCTGCCGTACGCCTGCGCAGTAAATACAAATGGCCGATTTTATGTCAGAGGCTAGCTTTAAATCCATAGTGTACGTAGCTCAGGATCTGACCCAGTGTTCACAATAATACTGTAATTATTTATTACCTGATTGTTTAGCGATCGTTAAATACTGATGCTGCCATTGTATTGTGAAATAGTTTATCTAACAACGCCAGGGGTGGAGCTATTCACAGGACACACCCCCCCTTTGGCTACACAGGACACCCCCCCTCAACAGTAGAGGACACACCCCCTTGGTGCAGATAGGGTTATGAGAATCTCCCTGATTTTCATTTAGAAGTGATGGCAATCATAAAATATAATACTACAACGTTATATTTATCACAGGAGTTTATAAATATGTCAACATGCTTATAAGATTTCTTGTGAATAACAGCACAATAGAAATTGCAATATACTGTTTAAAATCCTTTTTATTGTGACAGTTACTGTTGTATTCCATGTGCAGATCCTTGATACTAAGTGATTCAGTGAAGTACAATTATTATACAGAGATACCACAAATATGAGCTTCCTTGCTCCTCATGTATATTCTGTATTATACAAATATTGTTTATGTCTGGATATAATCATCTCTGTGTTTACATGACAGGAATTCATTAAATGACAGTTTTAAGGATGGATTTTTCCATTAATTAAATGTCAACACTATATTGTTCCAGTAAGTGGAATTTATTTTCGAGTACGCCATGTTTTGTACCTTGTAAAAGATAACACATGTTTCACTATAAAAGAATTAATAACATGGATTTAGCCTGCTGACTTCTCACATAACCTACACATATATGAAGCGATGACCCTAACGTAATATTTAATTACTAACCCCCTCCTACTCTATAATTGGTACCAGGATGGAAAGCCATCCTGCTTAATGCGGCACTTGTGCATTCACGGCTTACCAAAAGTGGGTGTTTTCCTATCCCGGTAATCGGAAAACACTGAGGTTTAATAAATCTGTCTCCAGTCTCTTGTCTTTGCCTCTCTGTCCCAGCGGTCCAGGGACAATATTGATATTTTTTTGCATGATAAAAAACATATGCCATCGCTGTATGGATCAGTTGTTATGTTGGGTTTGTGTCCTCAATAGGCCCAGGGGCACATTACATATTTTACAATGCTATTGAAACTTAGACTTTGTGGCAGGTTACATTTTTTCCATTGGTTTAGTTTTCTATGTAATATATGAGAACAAACAGCACAGATATCAATCTGATCCAAGATGGAAAGGAAATGAATTTAGTATGGTGCATGATGGTGCAGGTTTCAGCCTAGAAACTATTTTGTTTGCTTGTTTTTCAGGCTGATTACAAGTTCAACAAATCCTAAGGACCTTCTGGTCCTACGAGGACAACTACTCCAACAGATTGTTTTTGATCTTGATGCTGTCTTTGGTGATGAAATATCCAACAGAATGAATCAGAAACAAAACAAAATTGGACAAAATTACCTGTAGGCTGAGTGGAGGTGATTGGCCCATCTAGTCTGCCCAATTGTTTATTTAACACTATACTGACCCTAGACCCTATTTACCCTCAATTTGGTTTACAATTTAAGATACCCTTATATTTATCCCAAGCATGTTTACACTGTTCTACTGTATTGGCCTCAACCACCTCAGATGGGAGAATATTCCATTTATCTATCACCCTTTCAGTGAAGTCATTTTTCCGCACATTTCCTTTGAATCTACCACCCTCCAGTTTATATCCATGCCCTCGTGTTCTATTACACCTTTTCTTTTGAAAAATGGTACCCTCCTCTAGCTGGTCACAAGCCTTGATGTATTTGAAAGCTGCTATCATGTCCCCCCTCTCCTTTCTCTGCTCCAAGCTATACATGTTTAGTTCCTCTAGCCTTTCTTGGTATGATTTGTTACAAAGGCCATGGACCATTTTAGTTGCTCTTCTTTGCACAGTCTCTAATGAATTTATGTCTTTCTGGAGATATGGCCTCCAGAACTGAACGCAGTATTCTAGGTGAGGTCGTGCCAACGATCTATAAAGGGGCATTACTACCTGGTTACCTGAGATATCAGCAGGGCCAAAGCATATTTTTGCACCTGGGCCCACAACTCGCTCAGTAAGTAAATATTTAATGTTAAATTGGTTTGGAATTCAGGATCGGGGGCACCATTTTTCTTTTTTACCCCTGGCACTAAAATGTCTTGTTACAACTCTGCATCGGGTGCACGCATCCGCAGTACCTAAAAATCACCTGGCTTCCACAAGCAGTTTGCAGAAGTCAGATGACCTATGGAGATTATGTCGCACATGTGAATCTTCTGCTCATTAGGACTGGCAATTGCCAGTGAAATTGTAAGCGCCATCGCATGTCATGTATGATTGCATAGGTGTGTACCCAGCCCTAGTACAGGGTTGCCGACTTTTTAATGCTTCCCTCCAGGAGATCTCGGAGGGAAGCTATTAATGCCTGAAAGGGGCTGGGCTTAATGATGTGATTTATGTAAATCACATCATTAAGCCCCACCCCTGTCAATCACTATGGTGAGCTCTAGTATTCTAGGGGGTAGGTGGGGCTTGATTACATCATCAAGTCCCGCCCATCCCTAGTAACTCTAGGGATTACAATAGAGTTTATAAGGGGGTCGGGACTTTTGGGAGATTTGCCGGCTCTCCCAGGATACCAGGAGAACTTCCCAAATTTTGGGAGTCTCCCGGATATTCCAGGAGAGTCGGCAACTCTGCCCTACTATGTGAGGTATGAATGCATGTGCATTTCCATACATAATGAAGTAGTATATCGTTTTTTACAATTTCATACTCAATCCAATTGTATGAATTCCCATTTTTGCTGCAACAATTTTAAAAGCTTCTCAGATTCGGTGTATTCAGAACAGGGGCTGTGGGTGTGAAATCCTCCGAAGCAAAGGCGAAGGAATGTGCGTCTATTTTTCTAATAAAGAGCAGCCAGGCTTCATCTTCTAAATGTGTTCAGATAAAAGTCAGTTATAATTGTGAAGTGTAAGCTGCACTAGCGGTACAATTTATATGCACTAATCTAACACGCTGAGATCAGTTTGTATTCACAAGCGCTGAATAACTGCAGGCTGTATTTTATGGAACATGTACTGTATTTGTGTTCGGAAGCTGTCGGGGAAATATGATGGTTTATAGGCGTAATGCGATAGCTGATGTTGCATGAAATGAATGTGTAGAAGGAAGCGGGGAATGTAAAGTTTGCTGATAAGGTTGTTGTCTATGAAATGAAGTGTACATAGCGGATATGAAGAGTGCTTTATGTTGTGGAAATTAGTTATAAGATGAGCCGGTCTCTGCTGCCTGCTCTACTGAGATGCAGGGTATTCTTTGCTGGAGACTTGAAATAAGGTTTTTCTTGGAGGCTGATACTTTAGAGGGGTGTGTACCCAAAGGGTATATCTAAGAGAGGGCCAGGGGGGTCACTGCGAGGGGGGTTCAGGTAAAAGAGTTATTTAATTAATTTGGTTGCATTTAAGGGGTAAATGGGAGTTTGTTTCCATTTTTGCTCTAATAACTGTTATTCGGTAACAGGGAAATACGCAAGATAAAAGTCTAATGCAGTTCTTATGAGCAAGATGTTTGGAGATTATGGGCCTGATTCAGAGGCTGAAAATAAGAACTTACGCCTGGGCAAAACCATGTTGATTTCAGGGGGAGTCAAGTTAATGTTATTCTATGCATGCAGGGAGAATGCTTTGCTGTTACTTATTGCACACAGATACTTGATCAGCTTCACTTTTAAACTGCTAATTAGACTTGAGCTGGGGAACATCACCTTTTAACTATAATACTGTTGCAACAAATGAAATTTGACTCCCCTGAAATCAACATGGTTTAGCCCAGGTGTAACTTTAAGTTCTTATTTTCAATCTCTGAATCAGGGCCTATTTTGTTATTTCTCCTTGCATGGGTTATAGCAATTTATTTTGTTTAGTTTCTATGGACTAGTATGTAGACCTCTGCAAAGGAGGCCTGCGTTTTCCAACACACACATCGTATTCACAGTGTGGGCTTGGAACCTCTGGAGGGAGAGTTCCGTACTGGGAGCATTTCCAACAGCGGGTGGGACAGGGCTGAATGTGAACAGCTCGTATGATAAGTATCCAGACTTACTTTTACGTGAGGACGGTGCAAAGTCTTAAGGTGTTCTTTGGGGTCTTCTGTCGGAATTCCTTGCAAACAAGTAGAACGCCTCCTCGCACTCACTATTGTCCCGGGTATCCTAATGCCTATCCTTGCTGCTGAGAGCTGCACATTAGCGGGAATGCACAGCAAAGGACCTCCCTGCGCGTCAGCCAGCTGTTAATGATTGTATATTGTGGGTGGAGCGCCGCCGATGTGTCCCTAACGTTTCTGACGGTGGTCCTGACTGTGGACTCCATACCTAGTATATTGTACAAGTCTGGATCCGCTCCCCATGTTACATGTGCATGTTCCAGATGTATTTACAGGCCAAATACAATTTTTACCTTTCAGAGAGGCTGCTAGACCAGCCAGATCTTGCCCAGGTGCCCATATCTTGCACCAGTGTGCTGGCCTGCCAGCATGGGGCCTGCATATCCTAAGCAGCGGAACACACCAAGCTGCTGCAGTTGCTGGACACATCAGGGTGTTCCCCATAGATGAATTTAATTAACATCTAAGTGCTGTCACTCCTCCTTACAGGCTTTCATTGCCAACCAGGAGGTGCGATAGATGTGATAAGGGCGAGGAAAAGAGAGGCATGTATGAGGAGACCACTGGAATGCACGGGTGTGGGTCCCCAGAAAGAATGGCCTCGATGAAGTATAGCAATCGATCCACGGAGCCCCGAACACGGTGCTCTGAAAGGTAAGCCCGGAAACTACCCCAATCCTTCCCCTAATACTAACCCTAACCCTTCCCTTCCATTACCCTAACCTTCCCTTCCCCTCAGCCTGACCTTAACCCTCCCTTCCCCACAGCCTGACCCTAACCCACCATCTACCACAGCCTGACCCTAATTCTCCCTTCCCTGCAGCCTGACCCTAACCCTCCCTCTCCCACAGCCTGACCCTAACCCTATCTCCCCTGCAGCCTGACCCTAACTCTTCCTTCCCGGCAGGCTGACCCTAACCTTGGAGAGGTTACTCACCTTTCTTGTGGTGCAGGTCCTGCGGTAGCGGTGGCAGTGTTTTGAAAAGGAATGGGTGAGTATATCGATCGGCATACTCACCCATTCTGAAATTGTTTTTCTAAAATGGAGGGGTATTTGAAATAGGGACATCTGAAACTGAACTTTCGGATGCCCCTATATTGGAAATCCCTCATTCTATGCGAGAAATGCAACCGGGAATGCACATATATGCATGTAAATAAAAAATATAAGAAAAAATAGAAATTGTAATAATTAAAAAAAAATGTTTCGTAGGTAGATATATTTAATTAACTTAACAATAACAACAATAAAAAAAAATGCAGAAAGAAAAGAAAGAGATAGCACTTACCTGACAAGCAAATTGAATCGTTCCCAATGAATCTGGGCCATTGGGTTTACTCAATATGGGAAAGTTTTTCTGAATAGAGATTGCAAATGTTGTGCCTCTGGTGCACAGGAAAGTAGACACAAATGTTAGAGAATTACTGTCTGTAAATGTAGAGGAATTTATCCCAACTAATGCTTCTTTGAAGGCCTTTGATGACCCAGCGAACACTGGGGAAGATGACATCTTCTAGATCAATCAAGTGTAAGTTCCAGCTGATGTCCGCACTGTCCTATCCTCAGCTATGATTGAGCCACTTTTCTCACTTTAATCTAGGTGAGGGGCAAAAGAAGAACAAGAACAAAAAAAATAAAATAAACATTGAAAGGAATGCTTAAGAAATCTATATACAGATGTGGTTCAAAGGCAGCTTATTAAACAATGCAGAATGAGGAAATGTATCCCAAATGTGTTGAGAGTCTTATTTCAATGTTTGCCCGCAGAACAATATGTCCCAATCCTCCCTGCTTTTCTAAAGGGTATGCAGTACACAGCAAACAAACAGCCCATAAAAACGGATGCGGTTACCAACACATCAAATATAACATTGAAGTCAGTACAATAAAATAAAGTCACACATTGTTAAAGCATTTATGTAGGACAATGGTGCAAAGACATTAAGTGAAATGTAACAGATTGTAACATGATAATTGCACACATATGATCTGGATGAACTTCGTTTGTTTTCTATTTTTAATGACGTAAAGAGAGCACACGGAAAAACACACATCTGATAACATTGAACCCGATCCAAATTCGCCCATTAGCATCGTGTTTAACTCAGTGAGAGTGGAAAATGGCCACAAATTGCGAGAGTGTATGTGAGCTGAATCCTCAGGACCTACGCTTCCGAGCTGGAAACCTTTCCCGACAGCGGTGTGCTGGGACGGGGCGCAGTGCGTACAGTGTGAGCGCATAGTGGGAGGGGGGAGACATGTAAATCATACAGTATGGGCTTGGTTAAACCTTTACCTATGATCCTTTAAATGTTAAGAGAGGGTCCTGTGTCAGAAATCCTGTGCGTGCGAGGAGAGTGGTCTCACCATAATGACTTAGGATTCTATAGTAGCAGTATAGCCACAGTAGCAGTGGAGCTCTGTATTGTTTATTTTGGAAGGCTACTAACATAATGAACGATTGCTACGGGTCCCGGAGGAGAGGGGGGGGGGCCAAGGCATCTGTCCAATCTGCACCCACATAGGACCCACAACAGATCCTTGCTGTCAGCGGCTGGTTGGTCTATAGGTGCTGAGAGCTTTTTGTAAACAACTGGACAGCAGCTGACAGCACTGTCCACTGCTGGCATGTGGTGGGGATAGGGGATAAGGGGGTACTGAGGACAAATTATTTATAAACAGCGCTTAGCACTGATCACTGTCTAAACTGCAGCAACTGTCTGCACTTTGCACGAGTTGGATTGACGTGGGAGAGGCAGTGCAGTATTGGTATTCCCCCATCCAGATGACTGCTGGTCCCCTTGCTATGGGAACCAGCTTTCTCTACTTACATCCTTGATTAAGGGGTATATTTAATGAACCTTCCAAAAAAGAAAGGTGGAGGTAGCCAAAGAAACAAGTTTTAGCTATCATTCATTAGACAGCACTAGATAAACACAAAATGGAAGTTTCTCAATCAATTTATAGGTTAATGCAAATAGGCACCAGATAAATGTAAGCTATTTTCAGATTTGTTGCTATGGTCAATGGGTCTGATCCAGAACTACGCCGATGCGCTGTGCTTACTTAAGCACAGCGTATCGGCGTCCACTCTCCCCAACACTCCCCCTGTACGGCCGTATTTTTCCTTGTTATGTCGGCTGAAGGCTACCCTAACTTCAGCCGGCGTAAGCAATGGAAAATACGCTCGCACAGGAGCGTTGTTACGCTAAGCCCTCCCTTATTAAACTAATTCCCCCCGCCCACTTTCCC
Source organism: Limnodynastes dumerilii (assembly GCA_011038615.1). Lineage (NCBI taxonomy): Eukaryota > Metazoa > Chordata > Amphibia > Anura > Limnodynastidae > Limnodynastes > Limnodynastes dumerilii. Next base: position 13,402 of record WWET01000031.1, read on the forward strand.
TAACCTTAACGTAGTAACGGTGGGGGACGCCTCCACCAGCGTCACAGCGATCGTTGATCGGGCGTTGCTGTAGCTACGCCGGGCAACATCTACCCGGCGCATGCGCAGTTCGGCTTTTCAGTCGATCTCACGCTTATGCCCGCTGTACTAGCTACATTAGTAGCCTGATCCAGTAGTTCTGGATCAGGCCCAATATTTCCAAAAGCTTCATGAAACATATCTTTAGGAGTTTGCACAGACTGAGGAGAGAAGGTGCTTGGAACGAGCGTGTATGTCTTTCTGTAAATGTGGAGTAGGCGCAGAGATGGTTTTACAAACCAGGACAGATATTCAAATTCACTCAGCATTTTATGATTATTGAAATTGCCTCAAGGTGGGTGAGAGGATTAGGTTTTACAGTTATTTGTTGTTGTATGGAATCTTATTTTTGTAGCAGTTGAAAGTTACTAACTGTGGGTTGTGGGTTGTCGGTACGAATGGCTCCTTTTTCAAAAGGGCCGTTTCATACCACTGAATGTAGAATAGTTTTGGAATTCCATTGCTTCTGCCTCGAGGAAGATGTTCCTGGGAGATAAAGCCTATGCAACAAATGGTAAGTATTTTTCTAGCCTAACCCTTATCTTTATCCTTACCCTAACCCTCCCCTTCCACTACCCTAACCCTCACCTAGGCCTAAGACTCCCTTCCCCGTAGCCTGACCCTAAGACTCCCCATTCTGCTGGCTGACCCTAACCCTCCCCTTCTATTACACTAACCCTCCACTTTCATTACCAAATACACTATAAGATGAAACCTGACAAAATGCTTTCAAAGGATATGTGACTGATGGCATATTAAGTTAGGTTTATGTATACAGTATATTGTAATCACATTTTATTTGAAATCTGAGCAAGTATTAACCCTAACCCTTCCTTCCCCACAGCCTAATCCTAAAAGTGTTACACATCTCTTTGGTCAGTTCTGTGGTGGGTGTGATGTGTCCTGCAGCTATGCTGATTTACATACTTATGCATTCTAAAACAAAATTTAGAAAATGGCTGTCTTTTTAAAATAGAGACAGCCGAAAATCAGTTTTTGGCTGTCTCTACTTCTAAAAGCAGCATTTCGAGGCGGCGACTCCCACCGCTAACCATGGGGGATTCCATGATAACCCATTAGATATCGTTATTTTAAACTAAGGTTGTGGAAACCATTTGCAAGTACACAGAAGAATGTGCCAAAAAGTTTTACAGACATCAAAAATGCTCTGATGTTTCCTTACTCCCATAGCTTCTTATTACAAACTGGGTTTAAAAAAAAATAAGTTGAAGTATTTATTTTTATGTCAATTTCTGAATTAAAGGTCTGAATATGCATGACCCTTACAGTGTATTATGTTGTATTGTATCATCTACAGATTTGTATCATCAGTAGCTATACTTATATGCAGGAAGCCCTTCTGAAGCTGGGGTGGGATGAAGCAGGATATGTTTGATGCACGCACTAGGTGGGAGGTTTTTAAATCAGGGTTGTCGACTTTCCTGGAATATCTGGGACTCTTCCATAATTTGGGCATTTCTCCTGGTATCCTGGGAGAGCATGAAATTCTGTTGCAATGGGCTTGAGGCTGTGACTTTATACACATCACGGCTTCAAGTCCTGCATCCGGTCTATCAATGCTCTGATGATGTAATTAGCGTCTTCTACTATGAATAGTAGTATTGATTGGTAGGGGGCAAGGCTTCATATGGTAAGTATAATTCAAATGGTCTAATCCACTAGAGTCCGGGTGTATCGTAATGCAGTCAGATCCAGGGGGGCACAAATGAGTAACACTTGTGCCTCACAGCGCTGAGGTCATGAGTTCCAGTCCTAGACTAGGCCTAATCTGTGTGGAGTTTGTATGTTCCCCCTGTGTCTGTGTGGGTTTCCTCCAGGTGCTCCGGTTTCCTCCCACACACCAAAAACATGATGGTAGGTTAATTGGGTGCTGAATAAATTAGCCCTTATGTGTGTGTTAGGGAACGTAGAATGTAGCTCCAATGGGGCAGGGACTGATGTGGATCATTATATGTATATATTTATATGTATGTCATTATATATGTAAAGCAATATGTAATCTGAAAGCGCTATATAACAGCCTGTTAATAAATAAATAATAAGTACGGCATGAAACTGAGCACATCCTATAGAACACTATTTGCACATTTTCTCATATATCCACGAGATTTGAGCATTTGCAATACATTTGGTTAACAAGAAGGAGTCTATTAGGTTGCATCCATGACCTTCACACAATAGATGAAAATATGTTGGGATTGAACCATTCAGTAGGAACATTGACATATGTTCTTCATCCTACACTATGCACAGCAAGGGTTCGGAACAGTATAATATGAAACATACATACCCTAGCATTTACCCATTATTGTTTGCTTTCTCCATAGCAGAAGCTCTTAACCTTTAGTGGCCTGTGACATTATTACATTTGGAAGTTACCTTTAAGGCAGTTTTCAATTAATGGTGTAAATTCTACATTAATTTTTATAGTTATTAATGTTATTCAAAACTACAGTATTTTATGTTTACTTTTAGGTAAAGTTATCTAAAGCATATTACTTGTTATTGACATAAGTGTACATTTTTCTGCTGAAATGTAAATAAAAATATTACCTATACTATAAATAATTACTTTTGATAAAGGGCTGATCCCCGAAATGCGTTAAGATCCTTCCATTGCTTACTCAGGAAACTCTCTCTCTCTCTCCTAAGCCTCTGTGCCTTTTCTGGGGACTTATTCCACCGCGGCCAGGGCGTCCATATTGCTGCCTGTCCTCCGGGAGCACATTGCAAATTGGTGGGGTACATTCCATTCCCCTATGTGCCTATTATTTTTTGCTATTTGTTTTTGGTATATGTTTGTTATTTTATGTAAGGCCTGATTTATGTAATTTTTTTTTATTTATGACCTATTTTAATGATTTTAATGACTTCCAGTAATATATTAGCATTTTATGATTTCCAGTAAAATAATTAAATTTTATATATATAGACCTCTTGTGTCTTATTTTTTCTAACCCTTGGTTTCTTCTCTCCCATATGTTATCCCTTTTGGGGAACTTATTCACTTAGAAATCCTGGTGGTACTGATACATATACCTACGCTTTGATTCAAGGTTGACGCATTTACCTGTATGCCACCTAATTTGGACTTTTAAAGTATGTTATGTAATTTTACTATTATATTAATCAATGATCATTCATTATTTATTTCTGTCTCTTCGCTGTTTTCTTACACCCAATTTTTATCTGTTGTTGTACCTTATTAGAGTTTTTTTGGACACTCTAGGGCAGGCATAGGCAACCTGAAGCTCTCCAGGTGTTGCGAAACTCCAATTCCCATCAAACCTTGTCAGGTACTAGCTATGCTTTTGTAGGTAAAGCATGCTGGGACTTTTAGTTCCACAACACTGAAATTAGTTACTCTAGGGCTAAACCATTTTTGCATGATTTGCAGGGGAGTCATATTTCATCTGTTGCAAACAGTATTAGATTTGAGAGGTGATGTTTCCTATCCCAAGTCTAAATAACAGTGTGATAGTAAAGCTGGTCAGTATCTGTGTGCAGTAAGCAAATCAAGGAAATATCCCTGCATGCAAAGAATACAATTAACTTGACTGCCCCTGCAATCAACATGGTTTAGCCCAGGAGTAACTCATTTCAAGCACTTACTTAAGTCTGGATCCTGCCCATTGTACTAAATACTACATCTGGGAACATTTAGTGGCTTCAAACATGAACACGGTAATATCTAGCAAGGTGTTCGTTCGGGGAGATCCCAGTTTGTTTAAATGACACCTCTTAGGTGTGTTTTACCTTTATTAACAATTATACATTCCAGTACAGAACATTTTCCACATTAGGATGGCTACCACATGTCCTGCTTTTCACAAGGCTGTACCAGCTTCACCACATGGAAGTCTTTAAATGGGAATTCTTATTTTCCTGGAATTCATATTCTTTATGTTCCTATATCATATAAAGCTGTAGTGGAGGATGTGCCCAGCTTTTCTCTGTGCAATGTGAACTTCTGTGTAACGTTTTGGCTGATGGAAAATGACCAGATTGCATCATTTGTGACTAGGATAATGCCTGAGATTACACCGTTCATTGAAGACGTTTGTTTTCCTTGGCTCGTTTAAGGTTTAGTCTAATTAGGTCCAGGGCCCGGAATAAGGTTTGTGGGGCCCCTGCCACACATTAACAAACAATACATGTCATGAAATAAAGAGATGCTAAAACATTATACCATAACAACAACATCCAACACAAGTGTTTTAAGGTATAACACACTCAAAAGAACCATTAGACAACTATGGACCGAATTCACAACTAAGGGCCGTATTCAGAGATCCGTTTTTTAAAGGTACGCAATTATAACGCACGGGCAGAGCAAAGATACTCCCACCAGCAACCCAGACACTCCCCTCTCCCGGACATGTGGTTGGTGACTTACGCGTCCATATACCACTCTGTTCTTTCCGGGTGTACTTATATGTGCTCCGTCCGTGCGATATTTGATAACCGCGGCCCCATGTGTTCATTTAAATGCCTCTCCCCTTCCGGTTTTATGTAAATTTTTTCGTACGTCTGATTTCCGTGCGTATGTCCACAAGTGCGATTCACATGTACGTCCGTTAGGCACTTGTGTGTATATTTAACAAAAACCTACGTACACAAAGTTACTACGCATGCGCAGTTGATCCGATCCTTAAAAATATGCACGGAACTTCCCTCAAAAACGGATCTCTGAATACGGGCCTAAGAGTGAGTAAGGTGCGGGCAGTTCCACACCTAACTCACTCAACCTGCCCCCAACCAGCCCCCCCCATTTTTAGGTACCTTTTGGCACTTTAGAGTGCCATAGGGCTATCTTAACTAACCGTGCGTAATTTCCTTATTACGAAGGAAACAAAGTTACTACCATGCGCAGTTGATCCGATCCTTAAAAATACGCACAGAACTTCCCTCAAAAACGGATCTCTGAATACGGGCCTAAGAGTGAGTTGGGTGCGAGCAGTTCCACACCTAACTCATTCAACCTGCCCCCAACCAGCCCCCCCATTTTTAGGTACCTTTTGGCCCTTTAGAGTGCCATAGGGCTACCTTAACTAACCGTGCGTAATTTCCTTATTAAGAAGGAAACTACGCACAAACCTTTCCCCGCCCCTGCCTTCCCTGGCTAATCTACATCCTTTCCTCTCCCACTTCTACCTAATCACTCCCTGGCCACCTCTTTCTACCTAACCTACTCCATGCATTCTCTAAAGACCACACAGAGGCAATCTACGTACCTAACTGTCTTAGGTCTTAGGTGTGAATCCAGTCCTATGGGCTTGATCCAAAGTTAATAAAAAAAAAAGTTGACTTACATATGCTATGTATGTATGTCAGCTCGGAATATGAACTTCACATGCACAGACAGTAAATATTCTTCCGCAACAGAGCGCAGCGGCCCAGTGCTGTGTTTCGTGTGGAAATCAGCTTCCGCAACAGGGGCATTATGAAATACATGTGGCGGGTGGCCTTAGGCATTTAAATCGTACAACAAGGGCTGGGTGTAGTTGGGAGAAATAGTTAAGGTTGATCTCGGGTCGCGGATTCACTTTCCGCGTGTAGGAGAGCAGAGGGAGTGCCCTGCCCTATTACGTGCGGCGGTATAGTGAACCCGCGCTAGGAAAACCATAGAGTAACATTTGCCACGCATGCAGATTGCTAGAAAAACACCCAACTTCCGCAAGCAGCTTGCGGTAGTGGGAAATCGCTCCTAAATTAGGATCAGGCCCAGTGCCAGCAGATGAATTTTGGATGTCCTTCTTCTATCACATGTAGTTTCTCAGTGTTATGTTTAAACATGACGACAAAACTAAAATTTATGAGACAAAATGTAACCTCATAAAACGGGACTGTTACAGGGTTTCACTTTATTACTGGCCCTCTTATCCTGACTTCTGACAAATTAGTCACTATTTGATTCAAAACAAATGCTCAGCTTCAAAGGCTTCCAGCTTCCGTGTCCCAAATGTAGACCAAATGTAGTTCTAATCTAACTTTTGTTGAATGCCCTAAATATCTTTGAACGTGCCTTGTTCATATAGATTTACAGAGATCCAGATTATATGCACTCTACTGAAATAAAACAGGCTCTGACCACTTTGAGGAACGCACAATGTTGAGCAGCTGCTAGGATCTTTTACTGTGTTGTGTTGATACAATTTATGGTGGAACAACTTTATCTCGTGTCCCAAAACTCAGCACTCCGATGTTCACTATATTTGGGGCTCCCTATAACAAGCAGAGAGAGAAGGAATCTTTGAACAGTTGTGCCTTTTTTAAATAATTTATTGCAGCCTATTCATAGAGAAACCATTGCTGGGGCAGTTATTCTTCTGACCATTTCACATCGGGGGCAAGGGAATTGCCATCCTTATAAACAGGCAATTATTCTTAAATGTTCCAGGGGTTCCTCTGCACTTCTCTGCAGAATGAGTCTTCTGCTTCGGCTATCACTGGGGAGATTCCCTTCCTGGGGCTGCAATAGACCATCAAGGAATGCTGGGCAGCTAAGTATTGTCATGATCACAGTGGGCTGGATCCAGACTTAAGTAAGTGCTTGAAATTAGTTACTCCTGGGCTAAACCAAGTTGATTGCAGAGGGAGTCAAGTTAATTGTATTCTTTGCATGCAGGGATATATCTTTGAATTGCTTACTGCACACAGATACTGACCAGCTTTACTATCACACTGTCATACCTCCCAACATTTCAGAATTGGAAAGAGGGTCTTGTCTTGTACCACCCAGTAGGCATGTCTGGGTGAAGTGGGTGTGTCTTAAACCATCCAGAGGTGTCTGCCCCTTATTTTATGCCCAGTTCCATATGTATGCTCCTTTTTATATGTGCAGTCTCCATCTCGTATGCTTAATAGTGGCTAGCCACTGTCCTGGGATTAGCCACCTTCTATGCCTTAGAAATACCACCGTGTCCTTTCCTTAAATTCTACAGTAGAAGGACAAATATTGTCCATAAAATTTATATATTTAGTGCCTAATCTCTTAATTGCCGTCATTCACCTGATGTGACTGAATTTTTAAGAGTATATAATAAATAGCTTTGCTATTAATTTATTAGAATGTGTTAGCACTGATTGTCCTTCATTGCCTACAAGATAGAACCAAAAAGGAAAAGTTTAACTCTCGGTGCATATTTCATCTTGGTGTATATAGAGAATAGGAGACAATTTGAATCCTATGCAATTTAGATTCAGGTAATAGGCTTCTTGTTTAAAGATGCAATTTGTCTCAGTTTACAGTAAAAGCAAAGACATGACACCTTATTATTAATATGCACTTGGCTCAAACATATCAGATCACTGAACTGACAAGATATAGCAAATACTTTAAAAAGAAGAATACAACCAATCTAGGCGCTAGGAGACAAATCCCTCACTTAAAGTAACTGCAGATGGTCAAGGAGTTTGAGAGGCATCTTAATGAATTGTAAACAAAATTAGACAAAATATGACCAGCGCTGTTAGTAATAGGGTAAGGGATATTGTAATAAAAATAAAAATAAATAATAAACAAATTGTAAAACCAAATAACTTCACTCAATATTGTTATCCCTATATCAAGGGTAAATATTACAAATGTCAAGACACTCGTATAGCGAAAAAGATGCCTTCCAGTGCAACTAATAAATGAAATACAATTTATTTAAACATATTAGTCAGGTACCAGAATAAAAAACAGATAAAAAAAATGCAATAAAATAGTATAATAATGCTTTCATAAGAAACAAAATATATCCAAATACTGCACTTTAGTGAACTATCAGAACAGTCATAAGACTCTAAGGATGGCAGTTAGTGTTTAGATGTTATTCTGAGGTTGATCAGGCCTCTAATTAACACCAATGGTAAGAAAATCTTTATGATTCCAAAGACCGTGTTTCCTCTATTCAAAGCTCTATATAAATTGTTGCAAATGTCTCTGTTATATTGTATCCGCACACATGGTAATATAAAAACTCACCCAGCCAGCCGTTAGTTTCAGATATTCAATAGTAGCATGTGTTGCCGTCTGAGTCAACCCCGCCGAGCGGGTGTCCACGCCGCTAGATCCGGGGGTTTCAGGACGCAGTTGCTGCCGACGTAGTATTCAGAATGTTAGGTGTTGTGCAGTAAACGTGGACAAGCCCCGTTGATTGCCGTGCACACCAGCACCGAAGATTCTCAGTGAGTACTCACGCTAGGGGTTATAACAATTCACGTTGCTCCAGATATTTTTATATATGGAAGTCACGGTCAATGTGCTCATATGTTAAAGTGCAACTCCTGCTGCTGCCCTTACGCATTTCGTTCCACCAGGGAATTTCATCAGAGGAAAAAGGCAATCATGAGTCTACTCTTCTTGCCTCTGGCTACAGCAATCCTTGTATCCTCTTTGTGCCTCTGGTTCCTGCACTCCCCATGTCCTATTGTTTGGTAACCGTAACCTCGCTATCTTCCTGCACTGCTCCTCGGATCCTATTCACCGTCCCAGGGTCTGTGCGCTTGACCAGAGGGCTGCAACCTGCCACTTGCCTGTAGCCAAGTCCATCCCCACCGTCAGGGGCTATGGTGAACACCTGCCTTGTGGTTAGATTCTGCACCTGTGGTTCGGCATGGTCTGAAGCTGGTGCATGACAACTATTAATATGTTTTGAAGATGCAAAGGACAGGATTATGGTGATTAGTGACAATATTGGAGTCTTAGTTTTATTTTCTATCTATCTTTATAATAATTTGAACTTTTACTTTAAAGAAAAGTGGAAAGTGGTCTGGAGGGTGATCCTATCAGATAGCAGCTTACTCAATTAGAAGAGTAGGGAGATAAATTTGGCACTAAATAAAAAAAAAAGGTGTATAATAACTTTTTCTTTGTTGTTCAATGCTGCATTGCATGTCACCCCACCAACATAATGTGCTAGTGTATGCTCTGCAGACAACAGTAGCCTTAATAAGAGTCAGCACACATGAAAAGCTGAATCAGCCATATCTGTGACCTCTGAAAATCAAGGTCTTTATCTATCTTTGCAGAAGTCAATCAGATATTGGTGTTAAGAATGATGACCCATACAGTATACTGTGTATATGTCACGAACTGTGAATCTTTAGTGGGATCTGCCCGGGTTTCCAGAGAAGCAACAGATGTGAGGTGAATAAATGATGGGTTTAATGAAATGGAGTGGCAGAACATAGATGGGAGCATACGGGAGTGAGAAGGTACATGAGTCCAGAATGTGATGACAATGAGAATACTGTGAATCTGGGATCTGCCCGGGTTTCCAGAGAAGCAACAGATGTGAGGTGAATAAATGATGGGTTTAATGAAATGGAGTGGCAGAACATAGATGGGAGCATACGGGAGTGAGAAGGTAAGGTACTCCAGAATGTGATGACAATGAGAATTGGTGAGAGATGATCCTGATGGTGATGAGAGTAGCAGAGGCAGGCAGCAGAATAGAAGTCAGCAGGGCCGGAGCGGCAGAACTGGTTACAGCTGAGGGCATCAACTGGGACACAGGACTTGAACTCCAGGCACGGCCTAAGAACCGGACCTCAGGGTTGAACCTCAGGGCAGGAACGTCGGACTGGACTGCAAGACTCGACCACCAGGACTAGATTGCAGGATTGGACTGCAGGACTGGACCACCAGGACTAGATTGCAGGATTGGACTGCAGGACTGGACCACCAGGACTAGATTGCAGGATTGGACTGCAGGACTGGACCACCGGGGC
>WWET01000031.1:37704-57188 GCA_011038615.1 Limnodynastes dumerilii
TGGTAATATAACTGTGAAAAAAGCTCTGAAGATTGACATCCCTGGGTGAAAAGTCTTAAAAATATATTATGCATATAAAACTGAAGGTCTAGCCGCCGGTGATCCTCACCTAATGAAGTTATCTGTATTCATGTTCATCAACAAAATTTATTAGTCTGAGGTTCATGCAATCAAATAGATTCTCTTAGAGTTACAAGGGGATAGAAGCCTATGAGATTGATTTGCAGTTTATTGCATTGTTCCCTTAGATACTAATCACATTTTTTTAAAATTTTTACTTCAAAATAAATTCAGCAGAGGTGACTTCCACTCATTATTCACTGGTTTCATAGTGTTTTTCAACCTGATGCACTTGCTTGCATTTCTATTATAAGGTAGACTCAAAGGGCCGTATTCACAGATCCGTTTTCACATGGATTTGTGTGCGTATTTTTAGGATCGGATGAACTGCGCGTGCGTAGTAACTTTATGCTGTTTACGTTGAATTTACACACGGAAGTCCATTAGGCACATACTTGGGAATCACACTTGGCATATATATGTGCGGAGGGGCGTGGTTGAAATCCGTACGTTCAAAGTTTCATGAGACAGGGCGGGGGGATGCATTTAAATGGGCATTTGAGGGCGCGGTTAGATAGATATGCATGTACGTACCTTGATGTACGCCCGTAACTACACACGTAGACATAAGGGTGCCCTATGGCACTTCATAAGTCAACGAAAACCCGTCAATTTGAGAGGGGAGTGTCGTGGGTGTTGGTGGGTGTGGCCTTGCTATGTGTGTGCGTATAATTGCGTACTTTAAAAAAACGGATCTCTGAATACGGTCCCTGGTCCTCACTCCTATTGCTGTATCAGCTTCTCTATGTCTATGATGTTGTAATGATACAGTGCAAAGTAGCAACATTAATGCGGTTGGACAGTTTATGTTTTTGGATAAAATGTTTCATTAGGGGGGGGGCGCAATATATTAGTTTCATTAAAGTCTTTCCCACTGCAAAGTTTATTTTTACGAACTACAGAGAGTAACGGAAGTAACCTCCACCACAAAGATCTGGGCGACTTGGATAAAATATTGCGGCTTAAAGTGTCTGGGAAAGTCATTGCAAGTGACCAATTATCTGCCCTGTGGGTAACAATGAATGGACGGAGGAAAGGAAATAGACAAATACTGACGACTCCTAAATTAATGCAATATGAGCAGAGATTTCAATCTTCAACTCTATTAACTACTGAGGGACATGGAGCAAAGCTGGCAATAGGTAAAGGCTTGTAACTGTCCAGTGGAGTGCAGACAGCACAGCTGCGAGGAGAACAATACTGACGCTGCTTCTTATTACTATTATTTCATTACAGTCACCAAGGGCCTGATCCAGAGCTACGTCCCCAAGCGAGCGTACGCCCATCGTAAGCGAAAATTCGTGGAAAAAAACGCACTACGCATGTGTAGTATGACAACTTCCGGTCGACCGAAGGACATGAGCGTACAGCGAGCGAATTTTCAGCGTATTTTTCGCTCAAGGGGCGTGCGTTTTTTACGACGATAGGCTGGACGCTACTACACAGAGGCGGGGATAGCCATTTAAATTGTACAGTATGGGCGTGCTAAGCCCAGTACGACCAGCATATGGGTACTAAAATTCGCACGTACGCTGGAAAATCTTAGGGTAGGGTTCAGCCGGCGTAAGCAGGTACAAACAATGGGAGTGTTATGGGCGTGAAAGTTTTTACGCCCGGGCGAATGTTCGCTATGCTCGCGGGCGATTGCGGTCGTAGGTCTGGATCAGGCCCCAAGTCACAACATTACCACTTCAGAAACTGTGTGTCTTAAAATCAATATGAAATCAATTGAAATCAGGTTCTTAGTGGAGGAGATCCATGGTTGCCAACTCTCCCTGAATATCAGGGAGTCTCCCTGAAGAGCGGGTAATCTCACTGACTCCCTGAAGTGTTGGGCAATCTTCCTGATGCTGATTCAGTTACAGAAGTCATTGCGGTATGATGACAGAATTTAGAAATTGTGTCCTATTTTCCTTGCATTAAGGTCTATGGAGGTGGCAGATGACATTGATCTCCTATACACAGTATGCACGATAAATACTGTAAATATTTATTTAGTCACATTTCAATAAATACTGATGCTGCTACTTTTATTGAGAAATAGTTTGCCTGGCAGTGTTAGACACACCCATGGGTGGAGCTATTCGTAGGACACATCTCTTTGGTGCAGCCTTGATAGCGCTATCAAAATCTCCCTGATATTCATTTGCAAAAGTAGGGAACCATGAGGAGATCTGTGTTGGACATTTAAAAAGCAGGAACCAATATATTGTTCATTGACTAAAACAACCAACCACCAACTGTGTCCAGCCGTGCATTCATAAAGGTGTCAGAAGTAGCTGAGCAATGTTTGCTTGGGTAGTAATGTGTAGTGCCCCCTGCACTGACAGTTTTCAGCATGCTGCAGTTATCCATTTCTGATTGAATAACTCAGAAAATAAGCTACACCTTTAATTCTGGATTTATTCCTTTGTCATGACCTGTGTGGTGTAGCCCAGTGGTTCCCAAACTTTTTCAGTTCGAGGCACACTTAGGGGCTGATTCAGAGATGCGGTTGCAAAAAGATCGCAAATATACGCATCTAAGGTTAAGATCTTAGCAGGTTCCAGCACACTGCATAAAGAGTCACTCCCCTTGCAAACAGCGGTGGATCTTAAACTTAGACCACCATTGACTAGCCCTAACTCTGCGCTGTCATTTAAGATCCTAAGTGTCTGCCCCCACCCACTTTCCCTCATTTCCCTGCCTCTCCCCGCCCATTTCCATGCAAATCCTTAAGATCTTAAGTGCTTGCGTGCGATTCAAACTTACGCTCTTAGCGAATTTACGCTCCTAACCGCTACGTAGACGGCGTTGCACTATTACTACGCATGCGCAGTAATGCAAATTTTCTAATATCTTAAATATACGCTCCTAAGTGCCATGGAAATCGTATCTCTGAATCAGGCCCTTAGGGTCTCCATATTTTTTTCAAGGCACCCCAAAGACAAAAATAGAATAGAATTCAATAGGAAACAGAAACATTCCGAGATACCCCGGTGAGAGCATCGGGGCACCCCAGGGAGCCGCGGCGCACAGTTTGGGAACCACTGGTGTAGGCACTTAGCACTGCCTGTCCTGATTGTATAAACTAAATCCCTAGTCTTTCTCTATCAGTGCAGTCACATTATGGCCACACACAGGACGTGTTTATAGGTTCATCTAATCACTTTTGCAGTAATGTGGGAACAGGTGTAAACGCACATGGTAAAAACATCACACACACTTTCTCCAACAGCTTTTTAGACCTCCTACTATATAACTTCTGGAAAGGACTTGTGAGACTTTTGTTATGGAATGTTTTTTATTATATTTGTCTACATGCATCTGAAAATGCTCTTTCCAGTATAAAATACACCTAGAACACACAAAAGTGTTATTTTTCTTTAACCTCCTAATTTTAATAACCACGTCCCTCCATACGTATATCCCTAAGTGCAATTCAGAAATCCGTGCCTCATGGACTTCCATGCCTAAATGCTACATAACTTGCGTGGAAAAAGTTACTACGCATGCACGGTTAATCCGATCCTAAATATACACACGCAAAATCGTATCTGTGAATACGGTCCTGAGACTTTTTCCCATTACTTGTGAGAGCTGACCTATAGTGTGAATACCGGGGTATGCCTCCAGGGGGCCCTGCATTCTTTGTCCTCCTGCTGTTATGTCAATATAGTTTGAGTGCATTAGGTGTGAATACCGGGGTATGCCTCCAGGGGGCCCTGCATTCTTTGTCCTCCTGCTGTTATGTCAATATAGTTTGAGTGCATTAGGTAAGGATTTTAGGGGTGGACATACACATTGATGACCCTTCTTTCTCATCCAGCAAGACTTTATGTAATTTATAATAATCACCGACGGAAGCTTACTTGAGTTATTGTGCACTAAATTTTAAAATGTATCTTAAAATATGCATAGTATAAAATACAGCTGTAAAACATGGGCAGGTGTATGTGAAAATAAGATCATCATAAAAAACATTTCCAGGGACGAAAAAAAATCACCATTTAAAAATAATCTTTGAAATGAGGTACAGCTCACAAATATGCTCAGTGCTCACATACATCGGCTTCATATTGCGGTAATTGCTATAAAGCCCAGTTCCGTGATTGTCTTTGTCTTATTTCCACCACTAGGGGTCACTGATGACTATTTGTCATATCTCTTTTGCAACGCCAAGATAGTTTGATGTAAAGAGTCATTTGTCTTGGAAGTCTGTATAACAAAGGAGAGCAATGTACCAAATCAACAATGTATCTGGTATATCTGGCCTATGTAGCTTCAGTATTTAATAACATTTATCTGGAAACTTCTTCCTTTCTTGACGGACTCTCTCTCTTTAGTCTTCCTCTCTTCTGTATATGATTGTTCTACGCACGCTAAAAGAAGAGCTAAAGATTAAAAATCAGCAGGGTAGAAAGATTATTGGGGAGTTTTTAAAATGTATATAAATATAAATGATACATAGAGGGTGACCAAGCCAACCTGCTGCGAATCTTTGTGACTTAACTGCCACCATTTTAGTCACGTAGACTCATCAATGATTTGCCAGCTGGCGATACCTAGTGTACCGTAGTAAAATTTTTGAGCCATAGTACAAACAGTTGTTCGTAATTTGGTTACCATAGGGTTATGTGCTGTTTGTGGGAATTTGTCCAGTAATGCACTTACCTGATAATCGTATTGAATAGTCTGCATAATCTATGTACAATGTACAGTGTAGTGCTAATCTTACTAGGTTACCTAGGAGCTAGGCCCGATTATCAGGTAGAGAGTGTACACACTTTACAATAACAATAGCTATTGAGCCGCTTTGTGAGGAAGCTGAGGAGATCGTAAAAGCATTGTACAGTTTTCCCATGTACAGCTATGATTCCAGTATACTGCATGAATTTCCAAAATATGTAAACATTTGGCACCTATTTTGGAAAATATAAAAATGTATGCATAGTACACCAAAAACGTCAATAAAATAATTAGGACCCATCAAGTAGCAATTTACTATTGACCAATATGTCTTATCGTTTACAATTGCCTGTTCAAGTAAGCAAAATTTCAATAAAATGAATCCAAATACAGTGATACAGAAAAGACAAACACCCAAATGTACTGTATGAAATAGGTAATGAAAATGATGCGTTTCTGTCTTGCACCGTGCAGGCTCTCTGAGGATAATTTACAGGTTGCAGATGTAAAATCAGGGTATGTCAGTAACTGTTTACAAAAATATTACCCTAAATATTTATGG
Source organism: Limnodynastes dumerilii (assembly GCA_011038615.1). NCBI lineage: Eukaryota > Metazoa > Chordata > Amphibia > Anura > Limnodynastidae > Limnodynastes > Limnodynastes dumerilii. The sequence continues at coordinate 43,055 of WWET01000031.1, forward strand.
TCTACACAAATCACTGGCTTCGCTTCTCCACAGACAGACCTTATTTGAAGTTCAGTAGCTGATTAATATTTAATTATAATAGCTGGTCATCGACTCCAGACGCATTTTTGCTTTGATTTTTATCACTGTGGAAAAAGTTAGACTATTGCAAACGATTTTCTGTCTTGTGGTTTTTTTAATGAAAAAAGTGTGTCTGCTAAATAACAAACATACTTAGAAGATGCGTTTTAGGAACATCAGATTTAATTGTTAAATATCCTATTCATGTTAATATTTAATAAGTTATAGTCACATAGCTAGGTTGTTTGCTAGGTACATTTGCTTTTGTAATGCACTACAAAATGGGACAGCAAAAATAGATAGATAAATAAATAGATAGATAGATAGATAGATAGATAGATAGATAGATAGATAGATAGATAGATAGATAGATAAATATGTAACCAGATTGTTTATTTTTATTTACGTTCAGCCATTTAACATAAAACAAAAATCATGTGATCATTTGATAGCCTATAAACAGTTTTATGAATACTTAGATATTAATGAAATTCAACTAATATGTATAATTGTATAATTGGATCCAGACTTGTGCCTATCAAAGTTTTACGCATGTAACTTCTATGGTATGGAACTTGGTTAGGTGGGCGGGGGAAGCATTTAAATTGTACAGTAGGGGGTGGATTTAGGTGTTTATGAGCAGATCAGTGTTCGGACGGACTTCTGATCCGCTCATATGAATTAAGGCTGCCCAATGCAGCGTTTTAATGAAGGGTCCACAGATTGTCTCTCTGTTCCAGTAAGGAGAGGCCTGAATGGAAAGTTGGATCCAGCCAATGATGACACTCATTAGACTTCATGGGCCGTATGCAGACTCCTGGACATATAACATATACGTCCGGAGTTTAACGTTTTTGACTACTGTGCATTTATAACATAATCTATGTATCTTTTCCATACGTAGATTGCGTATGTGCGGTCTTTAAGACCAATTATAAAAGGGTGTTATTATCCATACCAGCATGTATTGACAGAATAATCAATGCTACTATATATGTAGAAAAAGGTCTATGCTGGTCATGTGACTGCCTCTATATCCTAGGCTTGTCTACCCTTTACTGTCCTGTTTTTTACTATTGTGACTATGCTGAAAGTAAAAATAAAAGAGTCTGAGCAATGAATGTTTATGTGGCTTCTCTCCAAAGCCTGCAGCCCTGTGCTTAGAAAATATCCATGTTTAATATGCCTGTAACTAACTAGAGATCTGGCAACGCTGCTTCCATGCATACCTGTAAAATGGTGAAACAGCGGCACAATTTAACCTTTAAGTGACATTATGCACAATCTATTTTCTATTAGAGAACACAGTAAGGGGCGTATTCAGAGATCCGTTTTCACGGCGATTTGCGTGCGTATTTTTAGGTATGGTTCAACAACTTTATATACGCAAGTTACGTAAGTGCCTAACGGACGGACCTGTGAATCGCACTCGGGTACATACGTACGGATTAGGGACACAAAAATACGCACGTTCAAATTTAAATAAAAATGGGCGGGGGAAGACATTTAAATGAAGGTATGTGAGCTCGACTATCAAGAATCGCACACACGGAGGACACATACGCACGCAACTGCTCACGTAAAGTTACAAGTGGTCTACGGAGGCGGGAGTCACGGACAACATGGCTGAGAGAGGGAAGTGTCATGCGTGTGAGGGGGTTTGGCCTGCAACGTACGTGGGCATAATTGCGTTCCTTTATAGAAACGCATCTCTGAATACGCCCCTAAATCCTTATAATTCTAAGCAGCTCTACCGATCGCAGTACTCACTCATTTTATCATTTTATTTTCAAGGAAAAGGCCAAACGCCTTCAATATTAATTTGATTTTAATCAATACATTTTGTATTGAAATAAGTTATAAACATTTGCAGTATATGCAACAAATCAAATCAAATGTTTACAATAACCAAAGGGAAACAATAAGGGAACATAAGCAGAGAGAGGAGAGGAGATGATTTATAGGGGTTAGACAAAGAAGCCGGTGAGGGAACCACGGATAACAGGAGACCCAAAAATACGACCAGTTAAATCACAGTCAATACAGAGCAAGAACTTTCATATTTCATGTTTTATAAAGCTGCTTCCTTGTCAGTAGACATCAAGGGCTTCCCTAGTATACTAGTCTTCAGGGCATAGTCACACATCTCCCATCTCAGATGGCTATATTGCCAGATGTCAATGATCATTGGAGATTCCACATTCTCTAGATCTTACATCTGGAGTACAAGCCCTGCATGGTATTAATGGGTGGGTGGATGTAGGTGATTACCGAATGAACGTCATATGAACCCATAATGCAGATGTCTCATTCCAGAATAGGTTACATTATGCTCTCTGCTATGTTGGGTACATGACTACACCTTCAGCTATGAGTGCACTTATCCATCAATGCTCTACCCTTACCCCATTGAGATGGACCGTTGAGGGAAATGATGGGGTGGCAAGTAATTCAGTAATATTTAAAGCATTAGAATTTTCATGTCACGGGGCCAGATCCTAAACTATTAACACGAGCGATGTTACGCTAGCCGCTGACGTAAATGCGTCCATTACTATGTACTGCGTTAGGCAACATAACTCTGAACGTACGTACCATCCTCGTATCAACAGTGTAACTACGAACGAAGGGGCGTGACAGCCATTCGACACCCGTAATTATACCTCAGAGGCGGGGTGAGTCATTTAAATCGTACCGTATGGGTGTGCTTAGTCACTTACGTATGTGAAGCCTTTACGTACGTCAAAAGTTACGCTTTGAAAAGTTAAGGTAGGGTTTGGCAAGCGTAAAACAGCCAAAGTACATACGAGCGAGGGGAGCGCATAGAAAATACGCTATCATAAATACGCTACGCGCTATAACGTAACAAGCACTTAGGTCTGGATCTACCCCATGGAGCTGATGAAGTGTTGACCGGCCTGCTGCAAGTGATGCCAACCTGCTTAGATTTAAAGAGGGTCAAAGAGTGTTGTGTGGGGTTTATTTGAGTTAAACGAGTGAATTCAGTTATGAAGGGGAGGTAGGTTACCTTTAGCTTATGCTATCTTAGTATCAGAGTAGTCAATATTTTCCCCTGTGATTGTTGTTTCTGATGTCTTTATACTTTATTTACATTTCAGTACATGGCTCATTCATACTATTAATGGGCTGGATCCAGACCTAGTTAAGTGCTTGAAATGAGTTACTCCTGGACTAAACCATGTTGATTGCAGGGGGAGTCAAGTTAATTGTATTCTTTGCATGCAGGGATATATCTTTGAATTGCTTACTGCACACAGATACTGGCCAGCTTTACTATCACACTGTTATTTAGACTTGGGATAGGAAACATCACCTTTCAACTCTAATACTCTTTGCAACAGATAAAATATGACTCCCCTGCAATCAACATGGTTTAGCCCAGGAGTAACTCATTTCAAGCACTTACTTAGGTCTGGATCCAGCCCAATATTCTGAGATATTATGTACATATGTCCATTGAGGAATCATGACACAAATAACATAATTATTCTTACAATGTTAAGCTACCTCAGATCCCTACATAGGACTGGATCCAGACCTCCAGTTCTGCTTGGCTCGGAGCTATGAGCGCAGCGGCAGTGGAGAACCAAAGGCGGATCCCCATTGTATCCTGAGAGCCGTGTGAGCAAGACATGGCTACTCCCCCCCCCCACATTATGGGCTTACAACACAAAAACCCTACCTTAAGATTTGTATGCCCTCCCAGCGTAAAATGGGGACTTGGAAATCCGAGCTTGGAAATCTGGATAGGAAATCAGTGCTAGAAGCCTGAAGCATGCGCCGACGGGGTCAGATGGGCGTTTTTCACTCGCAAGGAATGGAGCATGCCCAATGTAATCTAAATCTGGTCCTTAATCCTCTGATAGCCAGACCCCCGCACGTTACCATCAAGCTCTGCCCGATGGGGCGGTTTTTCTGCTTCGCCCGTACAAATAACGAAAGATGGGGGGGGGGGATGGTAATATTACAGTAGGGGATGGGTTTTGTGTATATGCGCAAATCAGCTGTCGTACGGACCACTGATCTGCACGCTTCAGGCTTATAGGAGCGTAACTGTAAATGTAATGTAAAGCACGCACGAGAGAGGGGGTTCACTCCCCTCTCTCATGCGTACTGCAAGACCCCTTATTTTTAAGTAATTAAATGGATCCTAAAATTCGAAGTTTGCTATCCTAAATTCAACACATAGGAGAACAGGTCACCTCTCCTACGTGCATAGTGGATTTATGTTTCCTGGACCCTGCCTTAAGTATTCCACGCAGAGCTCAGTCTGTGCAGAATACTGAGTTGTATGTAAGGCTTAGCCAAGCCCTTACTATACGATGCCTATGCCCCCCACCCGCCATGTGTATCTGCCCTGGTTGCGGAGGGTGAATTCCGCCCTGAACGCAGCATCAGTCAGCTGCATGTGCTGTGTAGGCGCAGAACATGCTAACAGGCATCTTATGCACCTAACGTATGTAAGTCGTCTGTCGTTATTAGTTCTGGTTCTGGCCCATCATTCCCATTATCATGTGAGTGAGACAGACATGTAAGCATTACACTTACCTACCACTAGGGGGAGCCATTAATGAGCGATAAAATGAAGAATTGCTATTGGATATTTTGTACTTACCTAGAGATGTTCCTCAAATATCTGCCATCCTCCGACATCCATGTTCTCTCTCTGCTCCCAGCTCCATCCCTGATGATTTGCTTTTATGATCTAAATCTGGAATCTCCGAACATGTGGCTTAAATTATAAAAAGGCTTAGCAGAATTTGTCAGACTGTAAGATAGGACTAATAGAAGAATGGCCGTAATCTCTACCAGCGATCAAGCCAAGCTAGACCCCACCTCCAACTTCCATCTATCCTGGCTACAGCTTGAAGATTCCTCTCTGCAGTCTCAGCCCCACTCTGATGTCAACACATCGCTTGTAATGCGTCCAAATTGTTATATGCTGTTGAAGACGTTAGGTCTATCTGCTGCAGGACAGGTATGCTGTCGTTTCCAGTTGACAGGCCGCGTTCCTGACGATTTTCTTTTTCTAGGAAAGCAGCCAATCCTGCCAGATTACAGAAACACGCGGTTAAACATCTGATTGAAGTTTTTATTTCAGCTTAAATATAGGCGCAGGGTTTGATTTTCATTGCCGAAAATATTTACATTTTTATTTATGGTCTGTGATTGTATCTGTTTGCATGCATGCTCTTCTAACATATATAACATAAATATTGTGGAATAAAGAAAGACATCAAAGAGGAACATCAAAGAGAGTGAGAAATATTTTTATTAAAGGGTGGTGATTTGCATTGGAATTATTGCAATTTATATTATTCCAGCAGTGACATACAAGGTCACCAGAATAACTCCATATCTGGGGCAAGTTGTACGTCCTCATCATCTGGTGTGTACACAGCACGATCTCTGGCCTGCTCTGTACATGCATGGACGGTGTTGTGGCAGACTGGCTGAGTGTCTGTTCTACAGCCATCTGCTGTGCTCTTGTACAGTGGCACTCCCGGCAAAGCCTTCATCATTCACTGAAGCCAAGAAGGCAAACAGCGCAAGGCTGTCAGCTTCTGGTAGGTTGTTTAAAAACAGCGCTCGGCACTCTGATGCTCTGTATGTCTGGCAGTAAGAAACAATGGCTTTGGGGTCAGAACCTCATGGGCTGATCTCCAATTGCCAGCACCTTAGGTAGAAATTTACCATATGCATGCCATGGGGAAAAGATTAGACGTGTTGAATGTTAAACCACTGCCTACTACAATTGCTACTAGTACCATTGGTTGGACTTGGACCACTGTCAGGTTGGGGTGTGGGTCCCCTCTGAGAACGGCCCTATTGTGAGAGAGCCGTTCTCTCCCAGACAGTTCTGGACTGGCTGGGAAATGAATTGCTTCTGCCTCGAAGAAGCAAAGCAATTGATCCCTGAAGTACCGAGCACGGTATGATTACTAACCCCAACCCTTTCCCTAATCCTTACCCTAACCCTCCCCTTTCATTACCCTGTCTCTAACCCTACCTTCCCCACAGCCTAACCTTAAGACTCCCCTACCCACAGCCTAACCCCAAGTGTCCCATCCCCGCAGCCTAGCCCTGACCCTCCCCTTCCATGTCCCTAACCCTCTCTTCCCCAGAGCCTAACGCTAACCCTCCCTCTAACCCTAAAAGTCCCCAGAGAGGTTACTCACCTCTACCGGGGTGTATGCGGCAGGTCTGTGGCGGGCGGCGGGTGAGATGAGTCCGGCAGGTGAAACTTCTGAAAATGAAAGGGTGAGTATGCCAATCAGTATACGTACCCATTCTGAAAAGAAATGAGAAAATGGCTGCCTATTCAAAACAGAGACAGGTGAAAAAGAACTTCTAACCGTCTCTATTTCTAAAAGACATCATTCTTGCCAGGGACTCCCACTGGTCAGATGGTACTCAGGACAACTGAGCAAGGTTGTAAAGAGGTATGACACAAAAATAGGCAACTAATAGCAAGGCAACTCCCTCGGCACGCCCCCGGTTTTTAGGTTCTTAAGAGACTTATGAGTGCCATAGGGGTCCCTTAACTGTAGGTTCGCATGTGTGTGCGTAGGGCCTCTAATTACGAACGTGTCTGCTTTTGGTCATTTAAATGCCTCCTTCCACCCAATCTTCGTATCTGCCGTGTTAATTATTCATGACACACTCCTTTCGGCGTAAGTTACTGCGAACCTAGAAACTTTTGGTACGTCGCGTTGAATCTCGTAATTTGCGATCCCAAGTCCAATAAATAGGGCATGCGCAGTATATACCTTCGTAAAAATATGCACCAGTATGAGTGCAGGTACCGAAACGATACGTAGATTACGTAATTGTTACTACGCATGCGCAGTAGCTATCTTTCTGCAAATTACGGCGGCGTGTATAAGACGGCCGTAGTTCAGAATCCGGCTCTATGTGTCTGCATGATATGCAAATGATACTTCACATGATTCCATAGTGGGCAGCTGATACTCCCCAAAAGCTTGAGAACTGCTGCACTGTTTGCTGTGTACATAGTAGCAATAGCCAGGCCTGGCCACAGAAATCTTAGGGCCAGGAATACTCATGTATTTGGGGGCCCCCATCCCTACTCAATAGTGTATTGCAGGGATCCCTCTGAACCTTTAGGGCCTATCACAGCTGTCCCCTTTGCCCCCCCCCCTGTTGCCGGGCCTGGCAATAGCCCAGAAAAATCAGGTGCCCTAGGTAAGATATTAGCCAGTGCCCCTTCATTTGCAGCCTGGCTTGGATCTGTAGTTGAACGGCAGCTTGGCAGATAAATGTCTATACTGGGCAACTGCTCATCCACATATCAGCGGTATATTAGGCAGGGATTTGTATCACAGTAATTTACAGCATCCAGTGGGAAGTTTAGAGCAGGACTTAAATCTCTTCCATGATAACCCTATTCCAGCCCTGTTGTTATTTATCATTGATAGTATTTCTTGGCTGCGAATGGCATTGGTGAAAGGTTTGCGTGAGAAGGTCCCCTGTATGCACATTCTCACTAAGGGCGCCCTAAATCATTCAAATGCGATGGGATGATTGTTAACCAGGGACATCAGCACATAGCTCACAGTACTGAAATATCAAACCGTTCTTAGGAAGAGAGGGAGAGAATAAAACCAGCCTGGGTATTATTATTTATTTATCTGTCTTCTGCAAGTCTGTCAAAGTTGCTTAATATTCAGAAGACAATCAGATTACTGGTATATAAAGACTGGGGAGCAGGTAACAGATTCCTGGAAACCTCGGGGCGTATTCAGAGATACGTTTTTTAAATGTACGCAATTATACGCATGGCCGGAGCAAGGAAACACCCACCAACAACCCCGACACAAGCATGTTTAAACTGTTCTACTGTGTTAGCCTCAACCACCTCAGATGGGAGGCTATTCCACTTATCTATCACCCTTTCAGTGAAGCCATTTTTCTGCACATTTCTTCTGAATCTACCACCCTCCAGTTTATATCCATGTCCCCATGTTCTATTATACCTCTTCGTTTGAAAAATGCCACCCTCTTCTAGCTGGTTATTTGAAAGCTGATGTCATATCCCCTTCTCCCTTCTCTGCTCCAAGCTATACATGTTTACTTCCTCTAGCCTTTCTTGGTATGTTGTGTGACACATTCCATGGACCATTTTAGTTGCTCTTCTTTGCACAGTCTCTAATGTATTTATGTCTTTCTGGAGATATGGCCTCCACAACTGAACGCAGTGTTCCAGGTGAGGTCGTACCAACGATCTATAAAGGGGCATCACTACTTCTCTCTTTCTGCTACTAATTCCTCTCCCTATGCCTTTCGGGCAGGTGTATTGAGGATGGGTCATTTAAAGCTAAAATGTAAAAATAAAAATAAGAATAAAGGTCATGCACAGCAAAGATATTAGGTGCTGGTGTAGTGTGGTGAAGGTCTTGTGGAATGATGATGTCATCTCGCGGGCAATTTGCAACTCTTCGTTCCCGATTCCAGCCAGGGCCCAGACAGTGCTGCGGCAGGTCACTAGTTGTAAGTTCTGCTTCTGGAAAGGATTCAGCTCTGATTTTCCCCTCGTTTTCTTGCATACAGAACAGATCAGTGTTTCTGCGCTATGTCATCAAAACATATTCCGCCCTATCCAGACTCTTGTGACACCTTGTCGTCTAAGGGCTGGGTTGCAATCACAAATGGACGGGACAGCTTATTGTAAGGTACAGCATAGGCATGCCCTCTAGAGAGATAGTAATAAACGTTCACACTGCCATCATTTTTTGTTTGGACAAGTCAGAAAAGTAAATCCAACCCTAAAAGGACAGTGGTTAGCAAGAGAGATTGTTACACAGATGCATTACTTTGAGATCTGAGCACTTAAAATTCGGAAATACCCTCATCTGTTCCCATAGGAGTCCAGTTCCTTTGGCCTCCAATACCACCTCTATGCCAGTGACACCTAAATTTACATCTCTTTTGCTGAACTCTCTAATGTGTCCTCCTGCCACTCCGCCATATCTTCCTGCATGTGCCAACTTTTTTAAGAACTCAGCACATTACATCTTCACCTCTGTTCCCAAATTCACTGCCGGGGCGTCATCCTGGACTCCTCCCTCTCCCTCACCTCTCACATTAGATCACTCGCACAATCCTGGTGCTTTCATTTCCGAGACATAGCTTTGATCAGTCCCTTCCTATACCCTAACACTACCAAAACACTCATATACTGGCTGGTCATTTCCTGCCTCAATTATGTAAACCTCCTTTCATGGCCTCTCCATCTATCACCCTGTTCCTCTACAGTCTATCCTCAGCAATGCTGTGAGATTCATCTTCCTCTCTTGCATGTACACCTCCACATCCCCTCTCTGTTAACCCCTGCACTGTCTCCCCTCTGAATCCTCTTTAAGCTTCCCACCCTCATCTGCAAAATTCTCTCCAGCTTCACTACTACCTACATCTCCAAACTCATCTCCACTTACTCTTCTTCTTGCCCTCTTTATTTTGCCAATGATTGTCGCCTTACTTCCCATCTCATTATTATCCAACCCAATTCCACATGCAAGACTTCTCTTGTGCTGCACATCTTCTTTGGAATGCTCTCCCACAATCCATCAGATTACTCCCCTAGCCTACCGATCTTTAAACATACACTCATAACCTTCTTCTTCATGATATCTTATCCATCCCCTACCTACCTTTTATTGCCCCATCCTTACCACCCTCCTGTCCTTTGCTATTCACCTTACCCTCTCTCTACACATCCACAATCATTATTCTCTCCTGTCATCTCCAATTCTCCCCACATAATGTCTCCTGTCTGTATTCCATCTTCTTGTCCTCCACCTCACTTGGCCTCATTCAGTTTAAGCCTTCATTTTTGTTTTGTTTAATCAGTACGGTGCTGTGGAGCCTTTGTCTGATAATAATAATAATAATAATAATAATAATAATAATAATAATAATAATATCCCTTTAATAGCAGTACCAATAATAACCATCAGGGGGCAATGCATGGTCATCCATTTAAGTTTATGTTTTTTGTGAATGTTCATTTCCTAGAAGCAATCCTTGACAGAGCATATTTTACTCTTCCTTCTGGGACATATATAAAATGATAGACTGCCCTTGTTGTATATGAGTATGTATGACTGACACCAATGCAAGCTGAGACTTCATTGACTTTATAAAATAGAATGATTACTGACTGTGAGCTTCAGTGATATAGGACTGCATTCAGAATTACGCTAGCTCGACGCAGTAGTGGCGGAGGTTCCGATGCCAGAGCTTTAATGTATCCAGAAATTTGGATGTGTAAGGGTTGGTCACTCGCCTCACTTGTTATGATTTTCTGCCATCTAATCCCTACCTGCACTATCCTCACAGAGACAATGAGGAAGTTAGGATCTCCCACAAAGGCTAAAGCCAGCATTGTGCTATTACAATACATCCCCTCTTCAACCTTGCATGCCTGATGTACACTTCCTGCCAATAGAAACCTCTCCATTACAGATGTGACCACATACACCTTTACACTCCATGGAGCTTCTTTCACAACACGGAGATTAAAGCTAATTAAATTGAGATTAATGCTAATTGTAAGACTGTTAAATAAATAATGAAACTATGTTTACTCACCATTTAGTTGTAATCAAGACTCCAGCTGAGCATTTGCAATGTTGCTGATGTCACTTATTCATACACACAATGGGAGCTTTCTGATTGGAACCTGTATTACTCACTATACAGACACTCCCACTTTGTCTGTTTGAATGGCTGACGTCAGCTCTGATTGCGCTCAGCAAGAATCCTGATTACAACTTAATGTTTTCTAAGTGTCCCTGAATGTTTTGCAGTCTTTTCCCATTTTGGCAAAAGGTATATCTGGTCACATCTGTAAAGGTGATACCAGTTACAAGCGGTAACCTTATTCAGTGACTTTATTAGAAGTTAAAATGACCAATGCCGTCAGTTTGTAGCTTGATTATTGAGCGGTAATTCACTGATACATAGATTGATCTATAAAAAGACTGCTGAATTATGAAATACAGATGTGTTAACGTGACGGAGATGATCCTCAAACTGCAGATGACCCACGATTTGAAAGCATCGGTTTCCTAAACAACACTTGAAAGGGATTTTTTATAAGAACTGTGACATTTGTGAGGTTCGAGCTGTTGATCATTAGCCGCTGTCACGAGGTTAAAGGTCTGGGCGCCTTCTGTACTTCCTAGCAGATAATGGGCATTTGATTAGGACCAGCCGTATGCCCCCGGGTTGGTGCGTATCTATTCATGTCCCTCTGTGCACAGACATCCCATACTGCTTCAAGTCTAACTTAAGTCAATTAAACTTGAATTCCTCCTTATCTGAACCTCAGGGGGGTAAAATTCAGAGAAGTGGTAACTCCACAGCTGTGTTGTATTATATTATAAGTCAGCAGCTATTACAATATCCATTATAAATCTGACATCAAAGAAATGGTATAACAGCTCTTCGAATGCTGCACTATTAATGACTTTTTGCTTTCCATTATATCACACGTCCCAGAGCTGCACTTGAAATGTCTCATTCAGGACATTATTTATGCACTATAGAGTGATATATTTGCTTAAACTGTCGTTATCTCTTAATAACACCTATTATGTGCTAGAGATCTTTCTGCCATGCTGCGTTACACTCAGCTACATTTATCAAATTAGTCATATTGCTTGACAAATGCAACATTGCTTGGGGAAGCTCTGGCAGGTGTCCAGCCTGGAATGCTAAGAGAGAGACCCTCTGAGCAGGGGAACGACTGATTGCACATGAAAGCACAGGCTTTACCTACAGGTGAGCTGCGGGATATCTAGCAGAGTTTCCAATGTCTTTGGTGTTGTAACACACCTGGCGTCACAGATGTCACGAGATTCATTTTTACCACTGGGAAACTGATTTGGAAAATAATACCAGAAATAACAAGAAATATCGTTATATCTGAATTCCAAAAGGGACTGTTTCATTTACATTTAAATACTTATCAGAAAATAATCTCACTTCTTCAGCTAGTTTTTCCCCAGTAAACTATTTCTTATTTAACATGTGCATTAATAATGAGTAATAATTATTGGGGCCCCAAACTAGTGACTTATAGGGCCCTGCAACTTAAAAATATGGGGCCTGATTCAGAGATGCGATTTCCACGGCACTTAGGAGCGTATAATTAAGATCTTAGAAAATTCGCTAAACTGCGCATGCGTAGTAATAGTGCAACGCCATGTACGTAGCGGTTAGGAGCGTAAATTCGCTAAGATCGTAGGTCTGAATCGATCGCAAGCACTTAAGATCTTAAGTGCAGCGAATCTTTAAGATCTTAAGGATTTGCATGGAAATGGGCGGGGGGAGGCAGGGAAATGAGGGAAAGTGGGCGAGGACTGACACTTAGGATCTTAAATGAACGCTACCACGTCACTTAAGATCCCAAATGACAGCGTAGAGTTAGGGTTAGTCAATGGTGGTCTAAGTTTAAGATCCACCGCTGTTTGCAAGGGGAGTGTCTGTTTTTGCTGTGGGCTGTAACCTGCTAAGATCTTAGCGAAGCTTCGTATATTTGCGATCTTTTCGCAATCGTATCTCTGAATCAGGCCCATGGTTCCTCTAGTTCTGATAATGTGAGACATATATGTGCTGACAAACCTCTTTATGCTATGTCTTCAGTTTTGATTGGAGGGTCTGAAAGGGGCAGGGCTTATGTGGAAGTGGGTGCGTCATCTTATAAAAATAGGTGTGGCTAAAAAGCAGCACTGAATGAATAAGGCTTTGGACAGGTTGGGGACTGGGGTGATTTTACTTGGATGAATGTTGGGATATAGCTGCATTGATGAATTTCTGGTCCCTGTGTAATAAATGTGAATGTTGATGAGTAGGTTGTTCTCTCCTCTCTATATAAGATGTTGAGCATTATAATTAGAATAACTATTTTCGCTTCATCGTCCTCAAAAAACCTGGCAACATTATCACTAGAGAGAACGTAGAATTGGGAGAGCCCCAGGGTGTAGATTTGTCCTCTCCCTGTAGTGTCAGACTATGTTTTGCACTAATATATAAGCTATATGTCTGTTCACACATGCTGATTGTATTCTGTAGGGTGGTCATATGGACTGATATGCCCTGAAGGGGTTAAAAATCCCTAGCAATGTGTCTGTAACACAAGTCAATGTGGATGCAAAAATAGTGTGGGTGCAATTAAGCTGTGCCTGCTTGGAGATAAGGGGTGTCCTTTGGTAGCCGCCCCCCTCTCTGCCTCCACAAGTCCCCCGGTGTTTGCAGGAGTGCACGGGAAGAAGGCTTGCCCCCACCTTCCCCCAGCTCTGTTGTTAGAAGACCCCACTGAGACTTGCTATGAGGCTATGTGGAAAGTTTATTATAAATCAGTTTCCATGGACTGTATTACTGAGGGGTGATCGGATTACCATTCGATCCAATACAGCCTGGCGCTATGTTAAAGGGAGCGTCTTTCAGAAATTCCGCACAAGTCTGCTACATCCTGTGATGTGAAAATGTATAATCCTCTTCACATTTATAACAATAACATTTCATTCTCATGTTATTAACAGGGTGTCTAATCCCCTCTACATCTGCTGCTCCTTAGACCTGTATATTCATTGTTACATATGGACTTAAAAGAGAACTCCACTCAATTTAACCCAGGGTATCTCGAGAGAAGCAGCAAAGCTCCCGTAATTCCCGACCCCCTGTCAATCTCTATTGTAATCCCCAGATTTAATAAGTGCGGGTTTGGAAAAGTGGAGATGTTGTCCATAGCAGCCAATCAGATTCTAGCTCTCACTTTCCTATTACATACTAGAGAATGTCATCTAGAATTTGATTGGTTGCTATAGGCAACATCTCCAATTTTTCAAACCTGCAGCTTAGTAAATCTGGCCCCTAGAGTTACTAGGAATGGGTGGGTCTTGATGATGTCATCAAGCCCTGCTCACCCTCTGGAACACTAGGGATTACAGTAGTGATTAGCAGGGGCGGGGCTTATTGACACAATTTGCATAAATCACGTTATTAAGCTCCGACCCCATGCCGGAAT
>WWET01000031.1:57248-78286 GCA_011038615.1 Limnodynastes dumerilii
GGGAGAAATAAAAAGTAGGCAACTCTTATGTAACCCTTTTCCTGCCACCTACTAACAACTGCAGCCAGCGGTGGACATTGACCCGATTGGGCTTGAGCCTTAGACGACGCATGTGAAGAGAAGGCTTTGGAGCCAGACAGCTTAAAACCATGGACAGGTGACCCGCTGTTCCTCCCGCCATCCAGTTTGTCCTGATAAGTTGACTAGCGGGAAGGCAGAGGTTTTATTTTGTCCTGTGTGGTTGTGTCAAAGGCTGGAGTTTAGGTGGGACCTGGGTGGAGTTTGGTCTAGACCAAGGTGGGGATTGGACAGGATAGGCGGGGCTTATTTTTCCCATTTTCGCTGTTCTAAATGTTGGGAGGTATGGTTAAACAGTGTTCAGTACTCCATGTATTCTGGGCCTGCAGCTCTCCACTCATACATTGAGAACGAGCAATGTCTTATACTGTCAGTCTCTGAAAGCTTCCTTAGAGGTCCCTGAGTGCAGGGTGGACGCCTGCTACAGGTCCTTCTCTCCTATGGGCCCCGTAGCCACTCCCCTGGACTTTAGGCAGTTATGTCACTGCCTACAGAAGGTATAGGTAACCTGTTATGAAGCTACAAATCCCAGCATGCTTCAACTGCAAAGGCATTGCTAGCAAATCATGATGGGACTTGTAGTTTTACTGCATTTGGAGTGCCTGACTTAATAGTTGGCCTTCTTCATGTCATAGACTCACACTGGACCAGATGCAAACCTCCTGCAAGAGGGTGTTTTCTGACCTCTTGTATGGGAAAACACCCTGTCGTAGAAAAAGGTGACATGCACTGGCTCCGCAGTTCAGGGACAAATCTTGATCCTCTAGATAATCTAGATCCAGAATTCCATCCTGATTAAAAATGTGACAGAGGGACAGAATGTCTCAGAGCGGAAATGCTTCTACTCTGTGTGTGGGGGGGGGAGACAAGCTAATACCCCTTAAACATCCCCCCAAAAACCTGGGTTATTGGCGGGGCAAGCCTCAATAACCCAGGTTGAGGTGCAGTGTAAAAGAGTCCGGGTGCCTCTGCCCGGGTCTAATGACCTGGGAATTGGACCCGGGACAAAAGAAGGGTTATTCCCGAGCCCGACCCTGGTAGAAGTACAGTGAGAAAGGTGCTACCCGGATTTTTCAACCTGGGTAGCACAGAAACTACTTGATTGGTGTAATTTGTTTACTATTGCCTATTACTAGGGTCTGGGATCATCTGGTGACACAGACCTGGGATATTGCCAGGGTGGCGATCTGAAAGGGGTATAAGAGACAGGCTAATAGTACAGTAAGGGCTGACTTCATCCCTTATGTACTATCCAGACTCCGGCACTGTCCTTTATGCAGAAGTCTTAAGTAAGGTGTCACCGGGAAGAAATCCTTATGAATGAGCCGTGGGGAGTGGTTTGTGATCTGCATGCGGCAGGGATTCGGCATTCGACTTCAGCTGCTGCTGCAACTGCAGCAGTAGCTCAGGTTCTGATCCGGTCAATTACTGTTATCACCATCATGGCCTATCAATATGTAACAGCTGGTTCTGTAAAGCTGACACATTTTTCAGTATCTACTATTAGACCCTATAAGAAAAGCCTCATTTGTTGATTTCTGTTTCACCCCTTTCTGATATTGGGCCGGATTCACATTGTCTCGTTATGTAGATTACGTAAATGTGGTCGTTAAGATTGCATATATGCAATCTACGTAACGAAACGATACGTAGATTGCGTAAAATAGTTCCTACGCATGTGTAGTAGCTAGTATCGGGAAATTAAGGACGGATGTGCATCAAGTACAGGATTGTGAATCCGGCCCATTATTAATAAAATTATAGCAATCGGGTTGGTAAAAGTTTTAGGAGCGCAAGATGTAGCCAATGAATTAAAATCGTGTAAATAAGAAATACATTCATATTTCAGATGTCACTTTATTGTGGTGTGTTCTGCCCTTATTGATCCTGTTATTGGTTCCATTGTCAGTCATAACAGTAAGCTCAATGCTCAATGTGCATACCACATGTGACGTTACTGGCATAATATAAAAGACTGTCTAGTAACCACTGTCATTCAGAACATACAGTAATATTTCTCCCACATTGGACACACCCATCGCAGCTCATTATATGCATCTCATATAATACTAGTAAAACATGTGTAAATGGTTCTACAGTCCATTGTTTATATTTACCCACATCATCACATTATTATTTATTAGCTTCTGGGTACATTGTGTTTGTCCAGACATATTTGCAACAAACAACTGCTTTGGGGAAACCTTGGGGTAGATCCAGAACTACATTTGCCGTACGTTTACTCGCGTAGCGTATTTTTGCGTGCGTACCTTCTATACAATTCCCTTGGCACACCCCTTGAATGTACTATTTTGTCAAGATCCGCTTTCCAAACCCTACCTTAACTTTTGCCCACGTAACCGCAGTGATCCGCACACGTACGTATGGGCAACACGTATTTACGCAGCTAAGCACGCCCATACTGTACACTTTAAATACAAACCCCCGCCTACATAACGTATTTCAGATGTATATTGGACTCACGTAAAATTGGCACGCCCACACGTAAGTGTTTACGTGACACATACGTGAAGGGCCCATACGTTCACATTTACGCTACGTTACGGAGCGTATTTTCTATGGTGCGCATGCGCAGTACTTACCAAAAGGCGATTTTAACGTCTCAGCCACGCGTAAATTCGCTCACAAGCGTTGTTCTGGATCTGGCCCCTTGTCCCATGTGATACAATGGTTGCAATAAGTTTGTGTAGGACATATATTCACAATTGTGTTTTTGTTCAGTTTTATACCAACATAAAACATAATAGTGGAGATAAAATCAATGAAATAATATAGGATTGGATACAGACGCTTTTAGCATTTTCTGGGTGGTCATATACCACCCAACATCTTCTCATAGGACGGCAGGTTGTACAATGTACAGTATAGGTGAGGATTATTAGGGCCGACCAATCAAAACTCCCAAACTGTTGCCATCTTAAGTGGATTGGAAAACTAAAGGTGAGGTCCTGTCAGAACCGCAGCCTAGAGATTTTGGGGTCTTATGAAGCGATGGGATGGCCGCAGGGATACAGCAGGGATCCACTATCGGATCTCCATTGTTGCTGCATTCAGAGATCTATATACAGGATAATCGGGTCTTTGGATCTGGTCCACAATTATATAAATAAAGTGTTTATTTAAAATGTTAAGATGGACGCCATTTTATTAGGATATTTTTTGGCTATGTGTAAACAGGTTTTAGCAAAATGCAGGGAGAAGGGATCAATTTAGAAAAAACAGAGCAATAATACAAAGAGATTCTCCACTTGATAACCAATAGAATTCCTTTCATGCACCTGTCTATATTAACCTATAAACTGATTCGAGTAACCACCGTTTTGTGTGTTTGGGAACAACAGTAGTGTTTTTCCACAGAAGCCATTTTGGAGGCTTTAAGCTCTAAGCTCACCTCTAGGTCACCTCTAGGTGAGCTGGCTCTCAATTTAAACACACCTGATATATGACCCAATATAGGGACTCTCACTGTTAGAGTTAGGACCACCACAGCAGAAAGGCCTTGATAATGGCTGGCGACTTATCATATATTCGCAAATGTTTGCAACTAACGTTTCTGCATTTTGTTTTATAGATAGAATGACACAGTTAGTTCCTGGTTAATAGCAGTGTGCTTACCTTTGCTTACGTGTAGATTACCTCTGCTTTTCATGCACCTATATTAAGGTATAAACTGATTTGAGCAAGCACCATTTTGTGTAACCAATAGGATTTTCATCTCAGGGGCGCTCAGGATGTAGATGAAGATAGTAGCAACTATGTTATGTGTGACTTGGGGGGTATGTGGGGCTACTTCCCTGTCCCCCATGTATCATACCCTCCAACATGACCCATTCCATTAGGTACAAAAAATTCTGCTTCTGTGCTTCCAACTGTCAGTTTCTATGGTAGCGACCTATGTTGAAGAGGCAAATATTTTTTTTTAAACATCAGTTAAGTCATTTAAACCAGGTGAGTGACAGTTGGAAGCTCAGGAGCGGCTTATATTGTACCTAATGGAATGGGTCATGTTGTAGGGTCTGCATGCATGTCACTAGCAATATATAACAATAGAACTGCTAAAATCCTGCTCAGCATATTACAAAACAAAACCTTGTTACCAGGAGGTGCCTGGGTCGCCCTGGCCCGTAATTCTGGGATAGTTCGCAATTGAATAATATCGCAATATAAAATAATCGCATAATGAAGGATTCGAAATTTAATTAATCGTATTGTAACTATTATCGAAATATTTATGTGTAGCTATATAAAACATTCGAAATACAGAATTATCGAAGTAGCGAAAAGTCGGAATAGAGATTATTCGAAATAGAGAAAATTCGAAATATAACGTTCGAAATAGGGAATTTCGAAATAGAGATTTTCTAACCGGAGACTGCATACCGTAATTCTGCCCTTGGTACAATGGCTGATAACCCTTCTTCAGATGGAATTTAAAAGATTTTTTTTTTAAATAGACCCCTTAGTCTTTTGTTTTACAGTTTTGGCTGTGTATCCATGTAGACACTGAACCTATAGCAAAACATAGCCATCATAACTCACAGTATTGCATCTAGACACATGCAATGTTCCCCCTACTCACGCACACTGCTGAGGGATACTTCCTAGGAACATACTATGAAAACTGATATGATTGAAACGAGTCAGTAAAATCTGTGGTATAATTAAAACATGACCATGGGGAAGTTATGCATCCTGTGGATGGAAGCCTATCTTTTGCACCATCAGTCATATGGTTATCATCTCTCCCAGTATGGTTTAAGAGCCAAAAGGTCTGTCTGTCTGCACTGAGTCTGACACATCTGACACTTATAGTATTGACTTTAGGCATAGTTAATATTTTACATTTCAGACGGTCAAAAAAAAGATGAAAGGTTAAAAACATTATTATACTTGGAACAAAAACAGTAAAGATTGCACGGTGCATCGCGATGATTAGCATTTTACCGTAAAGTTATACTGGGGGGAGAGGGGGATCTTGTATATGGATGACTCCTCTGTATGCAGTCTATGGGCCCGATTCAATTACCTAAAAATCGTTCGTCGGCGTATTTTTAACGCAATTTTTTTTAAAATTACAGGCGATATTTTTTTTTCCTATTCAATTATTTTTTTGTGTTAAAAATACGCTGTTTTTTTTACCGATAGTGTTAATTAAAAATCCGCCCCTATGAGAGGTGCGGATTTTTAACGCTGCCCTATCTTGTGCCCCAACAGGGCATGCTGATGCTTGTAGAACTGTAAGCATCAGCATGCCCATGGATGCCAGGGACCGCTGCGCAGGTGCCTAGGTAAAAAAAAAAACACCTTCTCTACGTCGCATATCACCTCCTGCTAGCAGGAAGTACCCAGCGCTAATGACAGGTTATTAGCCAGTCTGAAATATCGTGAGAACGTTTTTTCAGACACTGGCCAATAACCTGTCATTAGCGCCGGGTAGGTCATTAGCACCAGGAGGTGATTTGCGACGTTCAGAGAAGGTTTTTTTTTTCCCCGTGAAATTTTTTTCCGCTGGCTGCTGTTTTAGCGCAGCGGTAAAAAAAAAAAATTAAATATTCATGCTGTTTTAGCGCAGCGGTAAAAAAATAATTGAATATGAGAATTTTTAACGTTCAATTGCCGGCGAAGGCGTCGTATTTTTTCCGACGCAATCTTTTTTAAAACTTCGCCGGCAATTGAATCGGGCCCTATGAATTGCCCTGATCCATTCAAGGGGCCCTTTCGACATGCATCGTGCGTACTGCAGATGCGATAGTGAAAGTGGGATTGTAAAGCGCACACAATGGCGCTTGCAAGCAATAACGACATGCAAAGTACGGGCACACAGCAGATAAGCGCATTGCAGCTAAGTGCCCAAAAGTACAGGGTTGTACAGTGTAATTCTAATTGTAAATGGAGGTTTTGATTAATGTGAGCGTCTCTGTCAGATTAAATATAATAAAAAACAATATAATTTTAATAAAACCATGAATTATTTTTTTTTCATACTGTATGTAGAAAGGAATAACACATGCACACTACATCGCCAGTGACTTCAGGCTTTAAAATGTCACATGCTATCATAAAGGTCCAAAATAGGTCGCAGAACTTACACGACCTGGGGCTGGTGGTGGGGGTATGTATAGGGGGACTGCTGAAATACATAGATTGTGTGTGTTTAAAAAAAAAAAATGAATTACTGTTGTTTTAAAAAAAATAATTTAAAAATAAATAAATAACATTAAAATTAATAGAAAAAAATAGTAAAGCAAGAGTTAAACTTTCCCGTCCGGCGTCTTTCTCTAAAGTCCCGGAGATGAAGTCCCAGCGTATGCGCAGTGTGTTTAACTTTGGGAGACCTGAAATTTTTCAAGTCCCAAAAGATAACTACTGCGCATGTGTGGGACTTAGTCTCCGGGTGAGACCAACATCTCATCTCACAGACCATAGCAAGACCTCGCTGGAGGGGTAAGTAATCGTAAATACTGCCATCAATGTTTCATAAAAGGTTTTTATATGGCGTCAACAGATTACGTACAAAACATACTGGGTGGGAAAGTGCAGGGGAGGATTAGGAACTGAAAGTGGCCCTGGAAAAAAATCTGCAAGAGGCCACATGTGGGCAAGATCACTACTGGCAGGGTTAAAAAAATATGTAAACTGGATTAGTCCAGAATTAAGAATTTATATAATAAAAGCTGTACAAAATACATGACATGGCAGGGTTATGTATTACCACTTAAGTGTGTTATGTAAAAGAGTTACAAACAAATACAACATCTACTGACTAATATTTCACAATCCAATAAATTTATAGTGACTTCTATGCAATGCAGGTAGCCACTGCCACCCAAGTGACCACTACCCAAAACATACAGTAGGCTAGTGACCACCACCCAATACATACAGTAGGCTAGTGACCACCACCTGAATCACAGAGCATCCTAGTGACCACCACTCAATACATACAGCATCGTAGAGACTACCACTAAATGAATACAACATTCTTATGATCTCCGTTCAATACAGACATCGTTTTAGCAACCACCACCCATGACAGTCTTCTAGTCTTCTTCAAATAAAACAGGAGCTGAAGAATTTGATAAGCTTGTTTGAGGAGATGAGTTTTATGAGTCCAATGAAGTAAAATGAAGGAAAATCGTCATCTAAGTGTAGTATTAATATATGAATTATTGCAAAACCTTGTGAAACAGATTTTTTTAAAGTGACAATTCCACCAAATAATTAGTTCAGGAAGAAAAAGCAGAGAAATAAATGGTATCTGCGTACCAGAGGTAATCTTATTTGAAAGCGCTTCTCAAAGTGCAAACCACTTTTACTTAACTCCTCATGGAAAACAGAGAAAAAAACCAGACCATGGTGTGATACTATAAAAACATACTTTACTGTAATTCATTAAAATACATGCGCACCAGATAATAATATATTGTAATCATTTAAAATAGCAGCTTAGCTGTAACTAATCTATGTACTAGTCATCCGTCGTTGAAGCCCAGGCCAGCTTGTGCTTCCTTGTTTGGGGCCAATCCACTTAGCTACGAGCTTGGTGCAGGCAGCAGCAGGGTAGTTTTGACGGTGCTCCTACTAAATAATAAGCTGTATTTTTTTCAATGCGTTTCGTCGGAGCTTCACTTCATCAGGGGGTGATAAGCGATATACAAGTTCAAATAAATAAGGAATATAACACTGGTAAAGTACAAAAATAAAGTACAGTACAAAAATAGCAGAACAATGTGTATGGAGAATAAAGATGCTGGATATTTATATAGGAGCAGATGAATAAGGAGAGAGATACACAGTAGAGAGAAAAAGAAGGAATTAATGAGGACAGGATAGAGGGGTGAAGGGGTGTGGGGCTCCAGTAAGAATGGCCAATTTTCAAAACGGTTGTTTCCTCCCAGCCAGTTGTGAACTGGATTTAGATTGCATATGCCTCGATAAGGCATAGCAACCGATCCACGGAGCACCGAAAGCTCCGTGCTCCAAAATGGTAAGTAAATATAGTCCCTGCACTCCTTTCCCTAATTCTAACCCTAACCCCCCCTCTCACTACCCTATCCCTAACCCTCCTTTCCTGGTAGCCTGACCCTAACCCTCCCTTACTTTCAGCCTGACGCTAACCCACCATCTCCCACAGCCTGACCATAACCTTCCCTCCCCTGCAGCCTGACCCTAACACCCTCCCTTACAGCCTGACCCTAACCCTCCCTCCTCTGCAGCCTGACCCTAACACTAAGTTTACTTGCCTGTCTCTTGGTCTGGCGATAGCAGCGCCGGAGCGGCGGAGGGATATCAGGAATTGCCAAAGTGAATGGGTGAAGTATGCCAAACGGCATATTAACCCATTCTTAAAAAAAAGGTCTAAATTGGTAAGTATTCTAAAAAGGGAATCTGAAAAGGAACTTTCGGATGTCCCTTTTTTCGCAATTCATATTTTCTGGGCGGAGATTGCAACCGCGGTGAAGATAGGAGGGAGGATACTATACTATATGTCAGCACATTAATAAGTTGTTTAGTACTCAGTATCAGTAATGTGATGAATACTTTTAAATGGAGAAATGATCTTACTAACATTCTGACTACACATATTACAAAACAAATTAGTGACTTACCTACAGGAGGTGCCTTGACGCTGGGCAGATGAGCTTAACCCAATAAAGCTATATTGTGAACTAAACCTTCTATTGATATCAGAGCTGTAGCTAAAAATTTTAGCGCCATGGGCAAAATAGCGCCCCCAACCTTGAAATATTAACAGCGTCCGACCCGCTTTTGTTCCTTGTATGTAATTAGCTTACTTACATTTAATTTGATAGTTATTTTATATATGGCTATATATTTAAACAGAGGATCCTGGCAGGAAGCATAGACATTTTCATTAAAGGTTACAGTGGACTTGTGCAGCATCTGGATGACTGGGGAAGATAACGTAACTTTACTGTGACTGTGGTGTGATTCTACACAAAAAGACTGCACTTACATACGCATCCCGAGACGCGCCTATGTCCATGTCTGGATCTTTATTCGCGTAAGTTTTTCCAGTCGCGTTCTCTTTGTGTTTCAGGTCTTATGTGTTTATAAAATCTCTTTCCATTGTAAGTGCATTTTTACTTGCTCTATAATGGATGAGAATCACTTGATTTATGATCTTCTTCTCTAATTCTGTGTATCGCTACAATTCCACACTTCTGACACGTGTTACAGATGGATTCCAGTCTGTAATAAAATGATATCCCCTTCAGCCCCCAACATGAATCATTTACAGTTGTGCTTTGGACTCCAAGCAGTGATTTATAGATAAGTAGAAAGAATAGGGTATAAAACTACAAACCACAATCAAACCCCAATAAATGTTGTTTCGAAGGGCCCAATTCAATTGTCCACGAAGCTTGGTCGCAAAGCTTTATTTGTGAATTTACATAGTGGATTTTAATAAGCTGCACATAGAGGTGCGTATTAAATTCCGCTAATTTTTCTTGTCGGAATAGACAGCTGAATCGGGCCCTTTGACTCAAAATGTAAAACTTTAACACAAAACTACAAATAAGAAAGGACAATCTCACAAAACACCTATCCTAGCACAGTTTTTATAAAGCCATCCAACTTTCATAACCCTTTTGTCACCTACTGTCATAACCCTTTTGTCACCTACTGTCATAACCCTTTTGCTCTACGGTTTGCAATAAGGTTGTGACATGTTTGTGTATGAAGTGTTAGATCTATGTTTTTCCATACTCTTTGAGTAAAGCTAGGTACATATTACAGCATTTTCATCACATTATCATGCCAATCCCATGATAAATGAGAGTCTGGGATGATATCCTATTAGTGCAGAACCTCCAACATGACCCATTCCATTGGGTACATAATACTCCGCTCCTGAATCACCAGCTGTCACTTACCATGATTTAAAGAGTTGTGGAATGTTTGAAAAACTTTTGACTTACCTCCCAACAGTTTGGAGCCAAAAAGGGGGCAAATAAGCCCCCACTGTCCCGCCAAAGCCCCACCTCCATCCCACCCAAGTCCCGCCCTCATTGTCACGCCTCATGAGAGGGGGAATCTAATAAAAATTTTAAATAACAAATAAAAAACCCTGCCTCCAGTGTAGCCCACTTATTGGGTCAAACTGGAAGGCACTCAGGACAGTCCCAAAATCGGGACTGCCCCGCTGGAATCGGGACAATTGGGAGGTATGATTTTTCTCTTAAACGCAGGTGGTTACTATAGTAACTGATAGTTGGAAGCTCAGGAGCATTTTGTACCTAATGGAATGGGTCATGTTAGTGTGTACAATCCTGTTTTATTGTTCCAAAGCCCACTGTATCATTATTTAATTTTTAACCTTAGCTGCACTTCTGATTCAACATATTAAATGTGTGCAAGTGTATATATAAATGAAAAGGTGCAGCCAAGGACCAAAGTGACCACTATGTAACTAGGAAAAAGAGAGGTCCAACGCTCCAAACATACATTATATAACACTATGTGTCAGCACATACATAAAAAGGAGGTTTATGTCACAATATAGCTGTATTGGGTTAAGCTCACCTGCCCAGTGTCAAGGCACCTCCTGTAGGTGAGTCCCTATCCATTTGCTATATGTGTACTCAGGACGTCTGTATTAAGACAATCCTGCATTTGAACAGTGTGCAGCGGCCATGTTGGGGAGGGACCAGACTCCCAAGTGAAACTAATAACAGTAGCAAAAAAACAGGCTGCGCTTCTGATTCAACATATTAAATGTGTGCAAGTATATATATAAATGAAGAGGTGCAGCCAAGGACCAAAGTGACCACTATGTAACTACAAGGAACAAAAGAAGGGTCCGGCACTCCAAACAAACATTATATAACACTATGTGTAGGCACATAAATAAAAAGGAGGTTTGACAAGGTTGATTTTTAACCTTGTCAATTATACAGATCAACAACAGAACTTCACATATCCGATAAGTCACGTCGGTGTGTATGGATGAACTGCCATGCTCATGGGGACGTCATTGGTAACATTAGACAGGATCCAGAATTAGGTAAACTGGCACAAAATAACAATAACAATAATAACTTTCAGGATCCAGACATCTGTAATGGAAGTCATTCCTTCAGTGGGGTGGGAAGGGGAGGGCTGCGTACAGGGTGTACGCAGGATGGTAGGGGGAGGTATTGAAATAATACAGTAAGGATCACTGGTGGAACTACAATAGACAATGAGTTGCTGGCCTCTGGGCAACATCTTTAAAGGGGACACTTCTTTGTTGTATACAGCAGTCCAGGGTCACAATAGAGCCTACAGCCACTGCCGCTGATAGGGTATAGGAACCGCAGATTATGTGCAAGTAATCTGTGTTCCTAAGTACGAGCAACAGAGGCTTCTATGGAGCCATGATGCAAGGAGCTCAGGGTCTGTCTCTCTTAAGGCAGGGTATTGGTGTCTAATGTGCGTTCATGTGAGGGGAGTGGTTAGCAGAGCATTCACGCAGATGTCTGGATACTGTGAATCTGGGAATATGGGTAATCAACTGAAACTGAATGCTAAGATCTGCTAAGATCTGGTCCATAAACACTGACCCTCTATCATGATCATTGTAACTTTTCTTTCTTCACCATCTCTGCATCTATGCATCTGTCAAGAGGGTCGCGACCTGCTACTGTCCAGCAGCCAAGACAATCCCCACCATCAGGGGCTCTGGTTGTCACACAGCGTTGCAGAGCTGCGGCTCTCCCCTGTCACTCCCTACAGTCTCTTACCTTTTCCTCGCTCCCTGAAGTCCTCCCCTCGGTGCAGCCTCAGTCCTCTCCGGTCCTGGCTTCCTCTCCCCGCTCAGACACGTTGTCCCTGGCTTGCTGCAGGCTTCTGGCGCTCTGCGTTGACGTTGCCAGGGCAACGCAGAAGCTCAAATGAATTCTTCGTCGAGCTGACTCAGGAGGCGTCCCTGATTACCGCAGCAACACCTATCCCTTCCGTTGGTGCACTCTCTGCATCAGATAATTAAAAGTCCTAGCTTTCTTGAGTGCCCCAGTTCAGTCCTTACCCAGTACCTTGCCTTTTACCTTTGTGTCTCCCATTCCCTCTCTCTCCTTATTGTTCAGTCCCTATTTGTATTTACCTGGCCTCACCTGTCTGATTGTTTCTGTTAACCCCTTGTGGGTTCCCGCTGTTTGCCTGTGTGAGTGACTGCCCCGGTTCGTTTAGTACATCCTGTCTGTCCCGTCATTCCCCATCTTGTCTGTTGCACCAATTTAGTGTATTTTTGTTGTGTTGCAGTTTCTTCTGACCGGCCTATTCCCCACTTCTTTACTCTCTCTCTCTTACTATCTCTATACTCCTACTTGGTTCTTCTGCTCCTCTCCCGGGTATTCTCTCTAGGGCAGTATCCTGACGGGTTCCAGTCTATCCCCACCTTCAGGGGCTCTAGCGAAAACAAGGTCTGATCTCAGGCTCTACACCCTGGTGAGTTGCTCGCCCTTACCTCTCTCACTCCCCGGTCACCCCGGTTCTCACCGAAGGTAATCCCGGGGTACCATAACACTGGTGAATACCTGGTTTGTAGATAGACTCCACACCTCTGGTCAGGTGTGGTCTGTTTTCGGACTGGCGTTGAGCAGTATGACTGACACTCTCCATGAAAGACCAGTGATGATTGATATCTGATCAGATATCTGACTATACGCTGGCAGGCACTTTAAAATCAAGGAGATCATAAAAATAAATTACACTGTACCATTTGCCAGAGCATCTGAAAAGATTTTATTACAGACAGCTGATAAATAGTGTC
This sequence comes from Limnodynastes dumerilii, assembly GCA_011038615.1. Lineage (NCBI taxonomy): Eukaryota > Metazoa > Chordata > Amphibia > Anura > Limnodynastidae > Limnodynastes > Limnodynastes dumerilii. Next base: position 70,123 of record WWET01000031.1, read on the forward strand.
TTTTATAACCTAAATGCAGCTCATAGGGGCATCCTTAAATATCAAAAAGCCCATGTTGTGCAAATGGACTAAATTTACTTTGCGTTGGACAGATTATTACACATTTCTCTCCTCTTTGAGACTAAAACATATCATTTGTCCATTCCAGGGACAAGAGACATGTGTTAGGGGATGGTTGGTGACTCTCGTAAAAAACAGAGGTATTTGTGTTATTTAGGTCTGCTCCTCGTAAACGCTCATCTGAAGAGATTACACGTCTGTAAGCATACGTCCACTAAACTTCTTTTCCTTTTGTTCAAATCGTCCTTTTGTTATTTCATCTCTCACATGTCTCTATTTCCTGTCTTCCAGCTCCATTTGACATTTGCTGCCTGATTCCAGAATTGATGTTTAGTTTATAACTTTTTCACTTGTAATTCCTCAGGTAGTGTTTGCCACACACACTGCAAGGATTAGCAAGCACTTATACAGGATTTAGTCTGTTTTAAATAATGTATTACAAACTACTATCAGTCTCATGATAATAAATATAGAAATGATCCCCTGAGTGTATTAAGCAAGCACTTTCAAGGCTTTGTCTCTGAAATTAGTTTTTTAACAACAACAATTTATTTAAAGCTGCATTGCCCGGTGAGTATCATAGAGAGCAACATAAGAAACTGAATTCATTCAGTTTCAGTGTCTTGGGGAGAAGACACTGCAAGGACAAAATAAGCCAATGTATTGCATCTGTGATCAGGACTCGAAGAGAGGGGGTATACGAGGGTATGCCATACCGTCAATTCTCCCACTTCTTTAATTGAAAAACTATAAATCTCCTTTAACGTCTCTTATTTCGTAATTTTACATGGTTTTGTCCAGGTGTAACTTTAAGTTCTTATTTTCAGCCTCTGAATCAGGCCCTTTGTCTCTGAACTTAGTTTTTTTTATTAACAACAACAATTTATTTAAAGCTGCATTGCCTGAGTGAGTATCATAGAGAGCAACATAAGAAACTGAATTCAATTTCAATGTCTTGGGGAGAAGACACTGCAAGGACAAAATAAGCCAATATATTGCATCTGGGATCAGGGCTCGAAGAGAGGGGGTATACGAGGGTATGCCATACCGTCAATTCTCCCACTTCTTTAATTGAAAAACTATAAATCTCCTTTAACGTCTCTTATTTCGTAATTTTCCTACTGCAACTTCTAAATGTTATCATAATAAAATGTAATTTGCTTATGTCAAAGCCATAGTTCCATCAACTCAAATGGTTGCAATTGCAAAACATTTAACATTAATTGTTCCTGATCAAAGAGATCCTCGTTACTGATACTCACAAAGAAGTCATCACCATGCTTGTGTACAAGAAGCTCCTATTCGGTCCTCTATTCTAATAAGCCAGGTATTCACCCTACTGATCACACTAGTGACCTCACGGTCTGCACTTCTACCGATGCACAGGTGGTATGCTCGCCCTTCCTACTCTCCACCCCAGAGCCACGGAGAACTACTTGAGATTCAGATCAATGGAACGATTGAAAGGGGCTCCATAGCGCTCTGGAGTAACCCTGAAACAGCTGACACGCGTTTCGCTTATGCTTTTTCGAAGCTTACATGAGCAATGACTTCTTTGTGAGCCAGTAACGAGGATCGCTATGATCAGGAAGAAATAATGTTAAATATTTCGCAATTGCAACCATTTGAGTTGATGGAAATATGGCTTTGACATAAACAAATCAAATTTTATGATAACAGTGGGGTAAATCCAGAATTACGTACGACAGCGAAGTTTCGGCTGTTTGCACATTCTGCGCATGCTCACGGCAGATGTTACGACACGTAACTCTGGTCGGCCGTAACATTGTAGGGGCGTGTCAAAAATACACTAGCTGTATCCACGCTTCTACTATGCACTAGAGGCAGAGGGAGGCATTTAAATTGTACAGTATTGGCTGGGTTTGGCGGTTATGTCCGTCAGGACGATATGTATGCGAACGGTTACACTTGGAAGCGTTAATGTAGGGTTTAGTAGACATAAATAAGCAAAATTACATCCGTCCGATGGGAGTGCCTGGGAAGAGTGCATAGTACTTATGATAGCGTAAATACGTTATGCTAACAAACGTAACAAGAACGTAGGTCTGGATCTGGCCCAGTGTCTCTATGCGTAATCTTTATATGTATAAATAAAATATGGCATATTTATCTTGACGTGTGCATTCATAAATAGTAGCCTGAGACATAAGCTGGATGCCGTTTAGGTATCTGTTTGTCTATTCTTTTGTTAGCTTGCACTATATGTTTTGCTACCAGAGTGGCTCCGTCTATATATGCAAATTAATATTATTGTTGGTGCAGTGTTTTGTGTTTTTTGTCTATATGTATAACATGCAAGCTAAAAACAAATATTCAGTTTACACCATATGTAAATATTAGACTAAAACCTATCGACGCCCTGTTTGCCTGATCTGCATGACAAACCCCGCCTCTGTTGCTGCCTCGTTTGCCTGTTATGCGTGGCAAGTCCCGCCTTCATTGCAGGGTATTGCCATGCGGAAGGCAAGGTCCCCCTTGTCATATAGATCTCCATACGAATGGACCAGAGTTCTGTATGCATGGAGATATGTTACGTAACATCTGGTGTACGCATGCACAGATGTTACAAGAAACGGAACTTAGGCCTTTGCATTTCCCCTTGTGGTATTAACTGGGAATCTGGCCCTATGCCACCAAGATTTGTTCACTCTTACTTCTATTTTCATCGTTTAAATGTAAATTCTGACTAAGTGGGGTTTTTTAATCATAAATTTGATTTAATTCACAGTTGAAAGAATTATGAAGACTGTTTTTGCGACCATGTACTTCTCCGTGTACTGTATCTTTAATAAAAACACAAGTGGATTTTTCTTGACTTCCTCTGCATGCGATAAATATTCTGACTTCACTTGGTTTTAGAAACTGATCAATGATAACAATGAAACAGTCAATACACATTACAACGTTGAACAAAAACAAGCTTAGGTTTAATGACATTATTAGTTTTGCTCTTTGCATAGGTTTCTATCTGTGAAAACATCTGGGGCCAGAGTTACTAAACTGCGGGGAAAAAAAGGAAAAGTGGAGATGTTGCCCATAGCAACCAATAAGATTTTAGCTAACATTCTCTAGTGTGTAATAGGAAAGTGAGAGCTAGAATGTCATTGGCTGCTATGGGCAACATCTCCACTTTTTCCGCAGTTTAATAAATCTAGCCCTTGGTCTTAAACAAAAACTCTTGGATCACCTTGTGAAAGAATGTTAAGATGATGGGCGTATTCACAGATCTGCTTTTACGGCGGATTGCGTGCGGATTTTTAGGAGCGGATTAATTGTGCATGTGTAGTAACTTTTTCCATGGAAATTATTTGGTATTTGCGCTTGTGAGTACTTTAGGCACAGACCTGAGAATCGCACCTTGGGACATGCATACAGAGGGGCGTGATTTTAATCCGGACAGTAGAAGTTACATGAAAGTGCGTAGGAGGAAGCATTGGGCATTTGAGGGAGCGGTTAGATAAATACGCACGTATGTAAGTAACATATACACACGTAAGTAACACACGTAGGGTTAAGGGTGCCTTAAGGAAGCGGAAGTCACCGAAAACTAGTCCGTGCGAGGAGAGTGTTATGGGTGTTGCCTTGCTAACGCGTGTGTAAAAATGTGTTCGTCATAAATACGCATCTGTGAATACGGCCTGATGTGGCTATTATGTATTTTCCTAAATGTTTAATTACAAGTGAAAGTAAAATATTGGTGAGGGTTTCCAGGTGCTAAGGCTTATCCTCAGAGAAAAGCACAGGAGGGGGAGGGGGGTTTGTGCCAGTGGAGAAATATGGAGTAATATTAAATATTGTCCACATAAATCTAAAAAACCAGGTACCCCTTTAAGGGTTAACAGAGTCCGTGTGGTCCATATTAAGAATAATAATTAAGAAGAGAAGGTCCAGAGGATAGATCTAACAGTCTTTAAACACCCAGACACCGGCATCGACTTATTGGAAACTGACTTTTTAAAGACTGTTAGATCTATCCTCTGGACCTTCTCTTTTTAATTATTATTCTTAATATGGACCACATGGACTCTGTTAACCCTTAAAGGAGTACCTGGTTTTTTAGATTTATGTGGACAATATTTAATATTACTCCATATTTCTCCACTGGCACAAACCCCCCTCCCCCTCCTGTGTTTTTCTCTGAGGATATTTTTGGGGAGATTTGAGACTTCTCCAGGGAGGTGTTCTGGCTGCTTATAGGTTATTTTTGCGCTTCTAAAGTTGGTGGACATTCCTTACACGTTTAATTACAAGGTTAAAGTGCCCAACATAACATTTTCCAATTTCTCTTCACAATGGCTCCGCAAATACTCAATTATAATTTCTAATATAATACTGGATCACAGAATATTACCTTACACCAAACAGTTACATATCTGCCTTTCACTCATACCGCCAACAAAAAATTATTGCAATACAACAGGACAAAACCGCAACAGGTCAGTTAATAAACCACATTTCCATACAAGTACATTCACTACAACTAGAAAACCAACGTTGGCTGAATCTGTACCCAAATTCTTGAGAGCTTACAATCTATACAAGAGTGGCAGTCAGACAGGAGTAATACAGACGGTTGAGTAACGGTGTGGGTTGAAAGAGAGTTGGTTTAATGAAGAAATGGGATTTCTGGGCCTGTTTTAATCTTTGTAGAGTGCTGGACAGCAGATAGGGATCATTGTCAGATGGTATAGAATGAGCAGGGTATGAATGGAGGTAGGGTTACCAGTTTAGATGGCAGAGCATTGGTTTTATAGATGGGTGGTAGTAGTAGGAAACAGATTTTAGTTGAGGAATGGAAACTAATGACAAAAGCAGCAGTTCTGAAAATATTATTAAGGTGGAAACAGAATAATTGGGTAAAGGCATAAATAAGAGGTTTAGAAAGTGTGGCGTAGCTTGTGATAAAGATGAGTAATGTCAACAGGTAGGGACAGAGCTAGTGCCATGGTGCCTGGAGGATTGATGTACTTTGGGGCAGATCCAGACCCACGCATGCATAATGTGTAATTTACATGGCTATATCCACCTCTATGGCGGAGATACGACCATTGCAAAATAGGTATCTGCCCCTTTTGCATGCCGGCTGGCATACATAGCAAAGTTATCTACGTCTGTCAGTACCTATGCATAGTAAGTATGTGCACCTGCGCACAAGTTAGATGACAGGGGAATTACGCACATGGCGTGTGTAATTCCCCTGTCGTACCTACTTGTGGATCTAAAAAGAGAGCTTAATTTAAGCTGGGTACACCCTAGTTCAATCCCCTTGAAATCTAACTCCCAACCACCCTGTTTACACAATCCTACAACAGACCGAGGTTGAACATACAACACCCAATCCAAGATACACACTTGCCAATATTACAGCAGAACTCCAACCTGATCTTCTGAAATGATTTTGTCACCGCACACACTCTTCCAATCTTTGCCAAACCACCTGTTACTTACAGATAAGGGTAGTGCTTCCTGATATCAGAATTACATGAAGAATTGGATAAACCAGCCATAGGAACATTCATGCTTGTAAATTGGTTGTGTGAGTGTGCACACTTATCCAATGTCTGAGCAACATGTAGGTCGGAGGTCGGATTGGACGCAGATTGGATAAGTGTGTATGCAACTTTACTGCTGGGTGTTTTTCCTATAGCAGTTGTGATTGGTGCTTGATCAGCTAAGTACTCTGTCCATTGTATCGTGGAGTACTCGCTACTGTGACAATGATGGGGTAATCATTTATTTAGGTGGATAAATTGATTAAAGTGAGGAATCGCTGGTGTGTATGGATCAGTATAATACATGATCATCGATGGATTCAGAGTTCAGAATTTTTGTGAAATTTTGTGATTTTCAGCTGGATTTTAAACACTTCTCAACACCGTGGTTGAGAGTCTGTGATAATTAAGCAGAATGCATTCAAACCAATCCACTTGGAGACCAATGGGCCGGATCCTGACCTACGGGCGCCTGAGGTCAGTACGGGTGGCATCGTAGCGGGAAATGCACTCCTCGTACTCTCCCCGCTGTCGGTAGTAAATCTTACGTGTCCAGATTCCTACCCTAGCTATTACGATCGGGTATGCGGCCTTACGGCTTTCCCCGCCCCGTCTCCTAATTAGCATTTTCGCAGGAGCCGGCGCACGTATATATATATATGCGCACAACCTTCAAAACAGGGGAATTTTGTACGATATGTACGTAATTCTCCTGTCGACCGTAGCCCAGGATCTGGGCCAATGACTCTTCTAACAGAGGACTGACTAATGCAGACGGATCCAGACTTCTGTACATCTGGAAATTTCCATGCACTTCAGGTGGAAAACATATGGTAGGCCCTGCCCCAGATAATTGCAAGTGCATCCTAGTCTTCATTCCATCCTAAGCTATGCTGTCTATTACAGTTCTCTCCTCATTTAGTTTATGGAAAGTCCTATTCTCATCTGAGTCATCCCTTTGAAACCCCCCCACACACACACACTGTACTGGAGTTACTTTTATACAATATAAAGCACATTGGATGTATAGTATGTAAAAAGCATGCAAGCTGTTGCCTTTATGCTGTGCTTGTATTTGAATTTTATCCTTCTCCTTGGACTGCATATAGACAACAACAGGAGTAACTCTACTGTATATTGAACTCATGTGATATGGAAATATGGATATAGACCTTAATGTTACACATTCCACTAGGAGCACACAGGCATTGACAAGCATGCAAAATCATGTTTTAGATATTTTACTGCAATATCTGGAGTGCCTGAAAACATTTGTGCAGTGTGTTGACTGGTATTTTGTCTGCTGCTTAGAAATGGGGAAAGGGGGAGGACTTCAAATAGACAGATGTTGCACTAAGAGATTCTAAAAGGAAGAATGAAATGCAGAAAGGGGTGGGGAAAAGGATGAAGGGATAACAGGGGTAACTCTGGCATGAGAGCAACACCCCTACAATGACGATTGGTCCTTTCTGCTGGGTCTGAAGGAAACATAACCATCTGATAGAGCAAGGAGCTGGCAGAGTCCAACTCATCAGATTGGGGTAGGTGTGTGTGGAATCTGTGGTACCCAATGCATTCATAAGATGAGCAGTAGGGACATGTCAGAACACTGAATGATTCTACCACTAGTCTTATATATCACTTTTTTTGTGCATATTTAGAATTATTTCTGTCTTCTAGAAAGTTGTTCAAGTCTAGATACTTTTAGATACTTTTGTTTTGCCCAAATGGTAAAAATCATTTGCTAATAATGTTTTAATAGGATTGAAATAATATGATATCAAAAAGTGAGGCCAGTTTATATATTTATTTATATGTAATTTATGGATTATATTGTTGTGTGTTTAGTAGAGCATTTTGGTTAAACAGTGGAGCAAATATGCAAATATTTATTATTATTATTATAATTTATTATTATAATTATTATTTTATTTTGATGCATTTGCATTTTGTGTTTATTATCTGAATAAGCAACTCTGTTTTTTCCTTTAAACATTCGTTAAAATATAAGAACTTTTTGCTTTGGTTGCTTATTCACCGTCTTTGTTTCATTATTAACTAACACGGAACAGTATTAACACAGAACTAACTGTAATTAATTCATACTAACACTAGTAACAATAGTTATTGTTAAGTGTATGATTATGCATGGTATTGTTTTATAATACCATCTATCTATCTATCTATCTATCTATCTATCTATCTATCTATCTATCTATCTATCTATCTCATATTACATAGTGCTATACAATTGAATTGTAACAACAAGACTGGGTGGTAACACACTGAATGGGTGGTTAAGAGAACCCTGCTCTTCTATATCACACAATGGAACAGACAGGTTGTATGGTAAAAGTGCTCAGTGCTCTGTAAGATCCTGTCACACAGAAGTGTAGTGTTAAGAACTGAGGGTGATTTTAGTATGGAAAGAAAAGTGTTTAATTTTGTGTTAATCATGGAATAGAAAGGAAAAATGGGTTTAGAAATGTATCTATCTATCTATCTATCTATCTATCTATCTATCTATCTATCTATCTATCTATCTATCTATCTATCTGTCTGTCTGTCTGTCTGTCTGTCTGTCTGTCTGC
>WWET01000031.1:79405-94678 GCA_011038615.1 Limnodynastes dumerilii
TATCTATCTCATATCTATCTATCTATCTCATATCTATCTATCTATCTATCTATCTATCTATCTATCTATCTATCTATCTATCTATCTATCTATCTATCTATCTATCTATCTATCTCTCTCCCCTCTCTGTCTCTCTCCCCCTCTCTCCAGCAATATATACTGGCTCACTGGGGTTTTCGTGATCACCTAGAGCTTGTGCAGCATAGTTGCACTTTGCGTTTGCGATCTGTGCATGCACCTGAATGTTTCTGTTCTGTACATGTGCAGCACTGGAACAAACTGTGCAACTGGGCGTTTTTTCAGCCCACATCCACCCCCCCCCCCCTTGGTGGGGACAGCGTGGCACAGTCTGCAGCTTCCAAGTTGTTTATAAATAGCGTTAAGCACTCAGAGCTAAATGCTGTCTGTAAACACCCTGCCAGCAGCTGCCAGCTTAGAGCTGTCCTCCTCCAGGCTGGCAGTGAGAGCCTGTGCAGAGGAGTGACAGTGTTTAGCTGTCAGTTGCAACTTGGAATCCCTCCCCATCCCCTGCCAGAAAATGAGCATATTTATGATTCTATACCACTGCAATTACTCAGCATAGCACCAAGGAGCCCATTACACTTTGCAACAGCTGGTTTACTTTTTACTGCGTTCTAAATATCTCTTCAGTCCTGCATTCCAAACCTTCGAAAATACTTTATATTTACAGAATTTAGCTCTAGTTAAACTATATCATATGAGATAAATAAATAGGAATAAACATTTGTATATGGGCCTGATCCAGAGCTACGAAATTTCGCATGGCGGGCGAATGCGTACGTTCGACCGTGCGAATAAACATGCACGCCCCTAACACTCCCATAGTAAAGTACCTGCTTACGGCGGCTATACCCTACACTGGGTACTACCGTCGGCCGTACGAATTTCCGCACATAATACGCTGAGCGTACGGGCTTATCACGCCCATACTGTACAATTTAAATGGCTATCCCTGCCTCCGTGTAGTAAAACGAGCGCCCAGGCGACCGTCGTATTAAACGCACGCCCCTCGAGCGAAAAATACGCACACCATACGTCCGCTATACGCTCATGTCGTCCAGCTGACCGGAAGCTGTCATACTGGGCATGCGCAGTGCAAAATTTCGTACGAAAATACGCAAAAAACGGTCGTACGCTCGCTCGAAATCGGCCAATTTCGTAGCTCTGGATCAGGCCCTATTTGAGTAAACTTTACTCAAACTGAACAAATGTATTATTACCATAGTCATTAATTAATTATTTCAAATTATATTAAATGAAGGACAAAAAAAACTAATCACAGCACTGTGTTTTAGAAGCATTACCATACCCTCAGCACTGCAGTTGCAGTTGGAAAACTAAGGGCTAGATTTCCTAAACTGCAGAAAACAAAAAATAGAAATGTTGCCCATAGCAACCAATCATATTCTAGCTCACATTTTCTAGTATGTATTAAGAAAGAGAGAGCTAGAATCTGATTGGTTACTATGGGCAACATCTCCACTTTTCCTTTTCTGCAGTTTAGAAAAAATATAGCCTTAGTCATGGTTACCGACTCTCCCGGAAACTTGGGCAGGTCTCCCGGTAGAGCCGGCAAAGCTCCCGCAAGCCCCACAAGCCATCAATTACTATACTAATCCCTAGCGTTACTAGGGATGTGCGGGGCTTGATGATGTCATCAAGCCCCGTCCATCCCGTGAAACACTGGAGATTACAGGAGTGATTGACACAAATCGCGTCATTAAGCCTCGTCCCCTTGCAGAAATCCGTGGCTTCCCTCTGGGTCCTCTCGGAGGGAAGCTCTAAAAAGTGGGCAACCCTGCTTTAAATGCTGACGCAATGGCTTGCTATGGGTTGCGGGGCGTCAGCTGTTAGCTGTGTTCTGTGTAAGCATGCTCTTGCTGTACATTTACTATTCAGTGAGTTGCTCCCAGGTCTGGGGGTACAGCAATTGTCTGGCTGTTTGTTTTGGGTACGCGCTTTGTATAGGAATGCAGATATACATTAAGCCATCTTGCATAGCTTCGAAATCAGCTTCAGATTTTATATTACCACGATTTGCAAATTGTAAAAAGTTCTTACTTTTGTATTGTGCATCGTGAGGAAATGTCTTCTTTATATAAACATCTGGGTTTCTAATTATTGCAATAACATTTTCTGGAGAAACAGTGACTAAAAGCCACTAACGCTAATATATCAATGATCCATCAGTGTTGGTAGTAATAACAATAAATAAACACAGTGTTGGACAGCAGTGGATGCAGGGCTAGGATTTGGTAAATCATTATGAATTACTGATGTGGTTAGTTTGGGATGTGTTTGGTGTATTAGGATGATTTGTGTAAGAGAAAATGTCAACAAGAGCACAAATTTTAATACATGCACATCTGACACAGGCAGCAAGCCCCTAATTACATACAGAGCCGCTCAGTCATGTTCACACGTGATATATACAGCACCTTTACACACTAGTCCCAAACAGCACAGACACAGACACATAGAACCACAGCAGATGGCCCTAGGGGTAGGCAGGACAGGCGGGCGTCTAAAGGAATCCTTGCACATCAATGCAATCAGGGCCAGCAGGAGGTGTCCAGTATAACACAGCAGAATCCTTTGGATATCTGTAATAGAAGGGCAGCTATCCAGTGGCTGTGTGATGTAGCCTCTGCTGCCTGATAGCAGGAAAGTGTCACCCACAGGCAGGGCTTCCCTTCACAGTGCTAACTGATAGCCCTGTTCCTAGGTATTATAGGATCGGATCCAGACCCCCGCCACGCTTTCCATACATGCAGCAGTCTGTCCGTCCCCCTGTCATTTCCCTCTCTCGTGCGAGCTTTATGGCATAAGCCTGACTTAAATCAATCTTGTGGATCGGTCCGATCGGTCCGATCTGCACAAGTGTTGGAGCCTCCTCTGTACAATTACCATGCTTCCCCCTGCCCACTATCGTAACACTAGCGTAACATCTGGAGGGCGCACTTTGCGTGCGTAAGTGGCCTGACGTTCATAGGTCTGGATCCGGCCCGTAGTAAGGAGAGGAGTCCGCTCCAACAAAAGGTAATTAGTACTTAGGTACTCATAACTCTTTTACTGTGAAATAATTATATAGGGTGATAATAATAGTTTTCTTGTTAGACCAAACCAAATAAAAAAATAAAAAAAAACCCCAGTCATATATTCAATGACAAAAAAAACGAGGCAGATCCAGACTTAAGGAGCTTGAAATTAAGAGAGGAAAGTTACTCCTGGGCTAAACCATGTTGATTGCAGGGGAGTCATATTTCATCTGTTGCAAACAGTATTAGAGTTGAGAGGTGATGTTTCCTATCCCAAGTCTAAATAACAGTGTGATAGTAAAGCTGGTCAGTATCTGTGTGCAGTAAGCAATTCAAAGATGTATCCCTGCATGCAAAGAATACAATTACCTTGGCTCCCCCTGAAATCAACATGGTTTTGCTTGGACAGGTGCATATTTACCATTTACTTATTATTTCTATTTTTGTTTTATTTTATTTTACTTATAAAAAATGTTCTCTTTATTTTTTTACTTTTTTTACTGAGTGATTATTCTTATGTATTCCGGCGGTGTCCCCATACATCCCCCCTTTTCCTCCCCCTCATAACAGCTATTAGGGGAGGAAAAGAGGGGAATATGGGGATATCGCTGAAATACTTTCCCCTTTACGCCGCATTAGTCTTACGGCGGGAGCGGAGTATAAAACTTCGCTCCGGCATTTTGTAAATATTATATAGTTCATTTTAATGCGATATTTCCAATTTTTTCGCTTTAAAGCTGGCACTTTCGCCTTAAATGATGTTTCTAAATAGAGCGCCTTGTGTGTGTAAGTAGCATAACGTTCATAACTCTAGATCCGGTCCCAGGTCAGGACGAAGCTGAGCGGATCTTTTTACTTCCCGTGTGCACCGGGACTCTTCCTCTCTCCGTTGGCAGTTTGGGTAATATGGTGTTAGTTAGGGTAGGGATATTTGCTAGGCCAGGAATGGGTGAAGTACGGCCGTAAGGCCATTAGGGGTTTTATACAGGGACAGCCTCCGGACATTAGATTAGGTAATAGTGCATTTGTACTTTGGATTGGCAATCTTACCTGTATTGTGCCGTTGTATATTTGTTGCACTTGACTGATTATTTGCAACTCTTTATTGTGCATATTTATACTGTCTCCACTATACCATTGATACTTTGTATTACTATTTTGGATACAACTTATTTACACTATCCCATTGACACAGTGTCGTTATTGATACAACTTATATACTATCAAGTATTTTACCCTCACTGTCCTTTAGAATTGTATTTACTTTGAACAATAATCTGCTCTAGTGCAATTGATTGTATTATTAAGATATATACGGAGAGGTTCTGGTATCTTAATATTTTCGCTATAAAGGGTGTTCTTTTTTTCTTTTTTTTACTCATGTATGGCAATAATAAAAAAAAATAAAAAAAAAATTGGGGGGAATTTTTCAGTAATTTGTGGTGATATTCTTTTGAGAAACAGGAAGTTATAGCTGTGCAATTAAGTGGTCTCGCTTTGGGTGTGTCTAACACCCCATTCTTTTTCCTTATTCTGTAAAGCCAGATACAGCCCAGTCCATTCCTTTCTTTCAGCACATATTTCTGAGGTTTATTGAATCTATTTTCATACTGTTCTAGACTTAACAAATATTCTGCAGCCTATACATATATCTTACAGTCCTTCAGCTCAGCGTGTGACATATTGCCTGACACCTTGTTCGTCTTTTGTCTGCATTTCCATCATGTGAATTTTTTACCCGGACCCGTATCCATCATTTTGACGGTTCACTTACACCAATAATCTCCTTCTCCCATATCCCTTTGTGTTATCTCTTTTTCCTGTGGTAACAATGATGTATTGATATTATCTCTGTGCTGCTGGGAAACTTTGCATCACATCAATCAGAAAGGTCAGTGATACTTGTTAACCTCTGCTTGTTATAGCATCCTAAGTGAGAAACATGATCACTCCAACCAGTGGATGTAGATGAAGTGACATCCTGATCTCCAGAGAGGATTACATGGGGAATTCATACATAAATCATTCCGACTTCCACCTACAGAAGAGGCATCCCTGTGGCAGAAAATACCATTTCTGACCGGTTATGTGTCTTCTAAGATTATGTTGTTGTATAAACTATTCCATTTCTTGTAGTTTTTAGAGTTATTTGGGCAGAATGTTTGGCTACAGCTAAATTTACCTCTTTTGATATTTATTCTAAATAAATTGGCTTTGCCGTTATTACCACCCCTAGGGTGTTTGATCCATGGCCCATGCCCTGGGCCTTGTGTCCCTGGAGGGTCCCACCAGGATCAGTTACAGAGCCGCGGTCACCTGCTAGTATATTAGTAGTGCGCCGTGGCTCTGTAGATGATGTTACCAGGAGTAGTAGCTACTACTCCTGACGCTACTATTCATCATCTGCAGAGTCACAACGCACTACTAATATACTGTAGCAGATGGCGCTGGTTCTGTCAGCTGAAGTGGTTTCTAAACAGTGCTAGCTGAAACAAGGTTCTAAGCAATTAATCATCTGCGGTCAGTTAGTGCGTCCACAGTTCCATAGAGCTGGATCCAGACTTAAGTATGCGCTTGAAATTAGTTACTCCTGGGCTAAACCATGTTGATTGCAGGGGGAGTCAAGGTAATTGTACACTTTGCATGCAGGGATATATCTTTGAATTGCTTACTGCACACAGATACTGAGCAGCTTTACTATCACACTGTTATTTAGACTTGGGATAGGAAACATCACCTCTCAACTCTAATACTGTTTGCAACAGATGAAATATGACTCCCTTGCAATCAACATGGTTTAGCCCAGGAGTGACTAATTTCAAGCACTTACTTAAGTCTGGATGTAGCCCATAGACACGTTCTGTGCATGCACAAAGTATTCTTATTCTGTGGCTTGGAAATTACCCAGTCTTCCAATGTGTGCAGGGCAGCCGCCAGAAATGTTGGAGCCTGGGACACATCCACGGCGCTCCACCCGTTAAACCACACAGGAGGTGGAGCACTGCGGACCTGCATTAGCAGTGGACCAGTGCACAGGGAATTTCTTTCCTGCCCATTGATCCGCTAATGTGCAGCTCTCAACAGCACAGCGCAGGTAAGTATCTGCATGCCCCATCTGTCTTTGGACCTGGGATAATAGTCCTGGCTGCCCCCCCTAATGGCAGCTATTTCCACGCATCTGCCCGCTGCCCATGCAACAACAATGATCCTGTGAAATGATGTCATCATTGTGCGACACCTTCACTGCATTTCAGCCCACAATTTCCACCACTGTTTCAGAGTCATTAAAAATTGTTTAAAAAGAACATTTTTGACTTTATAAAAAAACACACACTCACTGCAACACATGTTCTCCTGATGTCTGCTCCGAAATAATTTTCTTCATTGTAAAACCCACACTCTAATTTCATTAGAACTCACAGCTAATCAATCAACTCAAATGTATTACAACCTAACACAAGAGCCCCAAGTGCATTGACTAAAGTGTTTCTTATTTACTTGATATAGAGCCCAAACATAGATGTTTTCATACGGGAAATATTTTCCAACTTCTGTTTTATTTAAGTAGTTTCAAATTTTTTTTACATAAAAAATACATAAAAGAAGGAAATTTAAAAGACTAATAATAAGGATTCCTTGAAACAGTTAGCAAACCCAATTACCTTTAATTGTGTAGTGTGCTGTATTACACCTTTCAGCCTATTTGTCTATACCTTTTAAGTTGCATGTTTGAAAGGTTTGCTCATTCTCTGTACTAACATTTCAGTGTCCATGCAGAGACTCTGAATCAGGGCTCCATATTGTTCATGCGATAGCAGAGCCTCCAACATGACCCATTCTATTAGGTACAATATAATCCGCTCCTGAGCTTCCAACTGTTACTCACCTGGTTTAAATGAATTAACTGATATTTAAAAAAAATTCTCTGGCTCTTCAACAATGGTGGTTACCATGGTAACTGACAGTTGGAAGCTCAGGAGTAGAGAATTTTGTACCTAATGGAATGGGTCATGTTGGAGGGTATGGTATAGGTCCACATCACATACTCAAAAACTTTGGCTCTGGTTCTTTCAGTTTTGCTGTGGCTAATGAGTAATTGCCATCCGAGTCACTCTCTTTAACATCATTACATGGCTTTGCCTTTTTACATGTGTTTAGAGTCTCTTGCATAAGTCCCATGAAAAGTAACATCGGCGCATGCACACGCCAGATGATATGCTAACTAGTGTACGAAAATTTGCATAAGAGAGGGGAGTGACATTGGCATTGCACTCTCTTCTGTACAAACTTTCAGATCCCCGCATATATGGGGGCCCTTAGTGTTTTTACTTGGGAGCTGTCAAACGTTTAGCATTTACATTTATTTTGACCACGAGATCGCAAGCTAAATTCTGAACAGCGCTGAGCACTCTGAACTGGATCCAGACTTGATAACACCAGGGGACTTAAGCACATAGCGTGGGAAGGTCAGCAGTGTGTTCGTAGTGTGCATTCGCAGTACAGTACAGGACCAATGCTGCAGTCCGATGCGTAAGTATTTGTCTGGTGGCGGGGTGGAATCACTCACCATGCAAACGAAACCATACGGATGGTGGTGTAGGAAAGGATGCAAATCGTACAGTAAGGGATTTCCAAAACCCTTATGTGTGACTCTGCAATCCGTCCGTGGCTTTTCCTACATCGGGTAGGGTTCTGAATTTGGGAGGGCCATACGTACAAGGTAGAGAAGGGAGTGTGCAATCCCCTCACATGTACGGAATATAGGTAATTATGTACATTAGACTCTATTGTCTAGATCAGGGGTGTGGAACCTCTGGTCTGAGGGCCATATAAGGCCCCCAATATAATTTGGTCTGGCCCTCGGCAGGTGGGACGTGAGCAGGGGTGTGGCTTGGCTTCTGGACATGCTTTCCAGAGCTCAGAGTTGTAGGGTCCTGCAGGCTCCGAATCCCAATCCCAGCTGCCACCAGGGACCCTGAAACTCTCCATATTCCAGGATCTTGATCAGGAAACTCCGAGACGACGAAGCCATTTTTTTTCTAAAGCTCACATTAGGAGTAAATAAATTACATTTTTGACCAAATATAGAAAGCTAATTTTTAAGTTGATAATTTTACATGACCCACGAATTATGTTATAAATATCCAAATGGCCCTTGGCAGAAAAAAGGTTCCTCACCCCTGGTCTAGACTAACGCATAGAATCTGCCTTATGTCTGTTACGGTTCTATAATACCAGTGGAATTTGGGTACCAATATAAAAAAAGAGCAGACTGACAAACTGTATGGGACTGAAATCTCCAGCATGTATTGAGCACATGTGTGTGTGTGACTGCATACTGGTGCTTATATCGTTACACAATCCAATAACAACAGCCCCTTAACAACAAAGCAAGAGTGACATTTGTTACAACAATGTAAAAATTAATTATATTTTCAGACTCAACCTAATAATTTCTCCTGATGCATTTCCAGATCTCCCAGTGGTGGCCCAGAATGGAGCACATAATATTCTCCAGGACTTTGGCTTGGTTCCTCCTCTGTTGTCCCTTTTACCTTCTGAGTTCTGCAGCCGTCATCAAACCCACAGTGAAGAAAGACTGTAGTGGAGAGAAGGAGCTGACCATCACTCATATCTACAGCGTTCCCGGGGAGGACAGTGCTCCACTTCAGACAGTGCAATCAGATGAAAACAATCTTGTGTTCAGGCATCAGCTGCGACTTCAGTCACCAGCAGCAAGTTGTGAGAGGGATAGTCTCATAGATGACCTCCTTGCCCGGCTGCTAGCTCTAGAAACAGAGATGAAAGAGATGAAGGAGCAGTATGAGGGATGCTGTGGAGCAGGTAAATCTTTACTATGCTCTGTTTTCTTTTATAACAATATAGGGGACAGAGGAACTTCTGTGAACTAGTCATATGAACTGATGCACCACTTTTGATGTAAGTTATGTCAACTGGAGCTTTGCGGTTTGTGACATAATCATCCACCATAAGAGGCATAAATATATGAAGAGCTGGTGATTTAGGTGTGATCAAATTATTTTATATCTTGCCCCCAAACAAAAAATGTCTAATACTCCTCGTCCAATAGCAACATTATTCAGATTGGGGATTGTGGAAAGCAGTGCAAGGAGGTTGGTAGAAGGCAGTGTAAAGGGTTGGTAGATGGCAGTGCAGGGAGGCTAGTAGAATGTAGTGCAGGAGGCTTGTGGAAGGCAGTGCAGGAGGCTTGTGGAAGGCTGGCAGAAGGTAGTGCAGGAGGCGTGTGGAAGGCAGTGTAGAAGGCTGGTAGAAGACATTGTAGTGGGTTGAAAGAAGGTATTGCAGAGAGGCTGGTAGAAGGCAGTGCAGAAGGCTGGAGAAAGTAGTACAGGGAGGCTGGTGAAGGGAGTGTAGGGAGACTGGTAGAAAGTAGTGCAGGGAGGCTGGTGAAGGGAGTGTAGGGAGACTGGTAGAAAGTAGTGAAGGGAGGCTGGTAAAGGGAGTGTAGGGAGACTGGTAAAAAGTAGTACAGGGAGGCTGGTAAAGGGAGTGTAAGGAGCCTGGCAGAAGGTAGTGCAGAAGACTGGCAGAATGTAGTGCAGGTGCCTTGTAGAAGGCAGTGCAGAAGGCTGGCAGAAGGTAGTGCAGGAGGCGTGTGGAAGGCAGTGTAGAAGGCTGGCAGAAGACATTGTAGTGGGTTGAAAGAAGGTATTGCAGGAAGGCTGGTAGAAGGTAGTGCAGAAGGCTGGAGAAAGTAGTACAGGGAGGCTGGTAAAGGGAGTGTAGGGAGCCTGGTAGAAAGTAGTGCAGGGAGGCTGGTAAAGGGAGTGTAGGGAGACTGGCAAAAGGCAGTATAGGGAGGCTGGTAGAAAGTAGTGCAGGGAGGCTTGGTAGAAGGCAGTACAGGGAGGCTGGTAAAGGGAGTGTAGGGAGCTTGGTAGAAGGGATGAAGGGGTCTGGTGAAAGTCTGGAGGAGCTCGCTGGAGCACAGACAGCATGCATAAACATCCGCTTCAGCTACTATACATACATATGTATTTATAATAACACAGTAACTAATGCCTACTGTATGTGTAGCCTGCTGCAATCATTAGAGCATGAAACTAATAAAAGGCCAGGGAGAGGGGAGTGTCATGGGTGTGAGGGGGTTTGGCCAGCACCGTGCATGCGTTTAATTGCGTACTTTTAAAGAAACGGTTCTCTGAATACGCCCCTTTGTCCCGCCCAGCTTTTCCACCCCTGCTCTGTGGCCCATCCTGCCCCTCTTTCTATTCTCTACGCTCTCCACATGGTCATATAATCTGGATTTTGTCCTACCAGCATTACTATTTTGTTGTGAAGCTCCAGAAGACATCAAAGCACATCACATAAAAAGTGCATCTGTAGCACACAGAAATACAATGGAGTTCAATTATGTTTGCATAGATATTTTGCATAAAGACCCCTGTGCCTTCACTCAAAAATGTCTCCATTGTCAACAGACCTTCCTATTGAGGACAATTTCATAAATCTAAATCTAAATCAGACTTAGTTTGACCTGGTAATGTGCTTGAAGACACACCTAGAGGTCACAAAATTCTTGAAACAAAGTGAACAGATTTTTGACATTCTCTCAATAGCAAAGAACATTCTAACAGTCAGCTGCTACCTTGATTTAGGAGATAAGCCTCTAATAACTGTCAAGGTCAGTAGAAAATGATCTTTAGAAGTTACAATACTGAAGGAGGGTAAGTCATCCCAAGCACACTTTGCAAAAGGATCTAGGGAACTTTACCAATTGAATATCGTTACCTTATAGCTTACATTTGGAAAGCAGGTCTTAATTTCAGTGTTCTTTTAATTAATTATATTTTAGCATGGCTCTAATTCCTTATTTCTTTGACTAAATAAAAAACATATTCAAGCCCTCCGAAATGATCCCTTTAATGCTTTGCTTTTCAATTTATTGTGTAATTTACTAATGCAGTGGACTGGGGTGAATTTATTAGCTGTCTTAGTAGACATTATCTCATTTACAAGGTTAGGTATATTTTGTTGTCATGCAGAAAAAGCGTTTTCATCTTTACAAATGACTCAGATGTTCCTTTCCAGAGGATTAATAGGAATGTTTACTGATCACGAACTTACCATATTACTGTGGCTACTGTCATAGGGTCGCATTCACAGATCCGTTTTTACGGCAGATTGCGTGCGTATTTTTAGGAGCAGAATAACTGCACATACGTAGTAACTTTTTCAACGCAAATTACGTAGTATTTACATGCGTAAGTACTTTAGGCACAGACTTGTGAATCGTACCTAGGGACATGCGTACGGAGGGGCGTGGTTTTAATCCGGATGGGAGAAGTTACGTGAAAGTGTGCGGGGGAAGCATTTAAATGGGCATTTGAGGGCGCGGTTAGATAAATTCGCACAGACGTAAGTAACATATACGCACATAAGTACACATGTAGAGATAAGGGTGCCCTACGGAGGTGGAAGTCACCGAAAACCCATCCGTTCGAGGGGAGTGTTATGGGTGTTGCCTTGCAATGTACGTGCATAAAAACGCGAACGTAGTAAATACGGATCTCTGAATACGACCCATAGTTCTCACATGACACTGTTAATATTTCAGAATGATAAATAATTTATAGCAGTAGGAAATTTGGGTCTGATCCAGACTATAACATGTGGTCAATGGTGTAGTGAATCTCTTTGTACCAAAGTACTGCGTATGCCCAGAACGGGAAGTAGTTGCCGTTGTGTCAATTCCATTTTCGACATTGATAAAACTGACAGTTGAATTGCGGCTGTATCGGTGTCAAAGGCTTTTATTTAGAGAGTATTACAATACTGGCATGATGTCGCATACCCGTTCCTGGTTAGAGTTATGTTGTGGAGAGTGAATGGTTAAGGCTAGGCTGCAGGACAAGGAAGGTTAGGGTTAGGGGATAATTAAGGTTAGGCTGTGGAGAGGGGATCGTTAAGGTTAGGGATAGAGGAGGGTTAAGGTCAGGTTTTGTGAAGGTGATGGTTCGAGTTAGGGGAAGATTAAGGTTAGGTTGCAGGAAGGGGATGGATTGGATTAGCAGAAGGGTAAGGTTAGGTTGCGGGAAGGGGATGGATTGGATTAGCGGAAGGTTAAGGTTAGGTTGCGGGAAGGGGATGGATTGGGTTAGGAGAAGGTTAAGGTTAGGTTGCAGGAAGGGGATGGATTGGATTAGCGGAAGGTTAAGGTTAGGCTGTGAGAAGGGGATGGATTGGGTTAGGGGAAGGATAAGGTTAGGTTGTGGGAAATTGATGGATTGGGTTAGGGGATGGTTAAGGTTAGGTTGCGGGAAGGGGATGGATTGGGTTAGGGGAAGGTTAAGGTAATGTTGCAGGAAGGGGGTGGTTATTGCTCGCATCAAGAAAATTTGCCTGTTGTCGTGGGCTCTTTGCAGAGGCAGAAGTCGCGGGAACAACGCAGTCTATAGGGAAGCTGATGAAAACTGACAGCAGTTTAAGCTCCACCATATGATTTGTCTAAAGACAGATCATTGGAGCCACGATCTACACCGCCCAGAAAAGATGTGTCAGCACATGTGGCGATTCACAACCAAATGCAAATCACTGCTGCAGCTGCCTGTGTTTGGAGGGTCATTGCATGGAGGGAAGTTATGGAGGAACATAGTCAATATATATAGAAAGCACAAATAAGTCCAATCGGACACCAGCAGTAAGGCCCATTATGCAGGTCAGGCCCTATATTTTTAGCCAATGATTTATTTGCAGGAAGCATAATCACCGTTTCCATGAGACGTAACGGTGAACTACCCTGCACGTGTCTTGACTGGGGAAGGGAACATATCTGTTTTGTGCCCATTTGCAGCATGCTGTGGTTGTGAATGGACCCAGAGGTGCAGATGTGTTTGCATCTGGATTACACTTACACCTTCCATTACTTGCGTGGTTACTGACCCAAAATGCGTAATGCACAGGGGTTTAACTACCATGGGAGCAGGAGGTGCGTCTGCTAAGGGAGAGGGATGTGGTTGCCAGTCCGGCTGACCCTATTTTGACAAAGGTTCAGCCACCAGCTGAATGGAGGCTGAATCATTGCATAAAAGCACCAAGAGCAATATGAGAGATTAATAGACTAATCCACCTAAAGACTGAACCAACTTAATAGGTGCACAGCTCTCCCAATAAGTTACTGTTGCCAATAGCAGCTGTTTCAGAAACATAGAAACCAATTAACTGCTGTTAAAACATACATTTAATTGACACCATTAAAAACAATTTAAATTGCTGTATGAAAATTCAATAGCACATATTCAGCTGTATGTTCCTATATGAGGTTTTACTTACTAAAATGTGTTAATTTGTTTCTGAAGCAGTTGCTATTGGCAACAGTAACTTATTGGGAGAGCTGTGCACCTATTAATTTGGTTCAGTCTTTAGGGGGATTAGTCTATTAATCTCCTGTATTACACTGTGATTTAGAACCACTAGGTGGCACCTCTTGATATAAAAAGAGACTCTCAGCGATATAGATCTGTTTTGCGGTTCATTTATTTTCTTTATCATTGCATAAAAGATCAGCACATAGAAACTAACTTTGGCTGGCCAGGCAACAGGGGGGAACGAGGGGGGCAGCTGTGACGGGCTTTGAGGGACCCCTGCAATCTACTGCTGCAGTCATTATTGAGGAGGGATGGGGGCCACCAAAAACATGAGTGTACCGGGCCCCAATATTTCTGTTGCCAGGCCTGGCTATTGGGAACGGAACCTATTTACACCATTAGCAACAGGCTGCGACAGCTGCATCAGGCTGAAGTCAGGGTTAGGCCTGGAGAAGGGATGGTTATGGAAGGTTAGGGTTAGGCTGTGGGCAGAGGCGGAACTAGCGAGTTGTGTCCCAGGTGCAAAAAATATGCTTTGGCCCCGATGATATCCCAGGTAACCCGGGGGGGGGGAGCTTCAGCAGTGCGGTGATGACGGCTGTGGGTCCTTGTATCAGCATGGGCCCCGGTGCCGCTGCTCCTGTTACATCAATGGT
The DNA here is from genome assembly GCA_011038615.1 of Limnodynastes dumerilii. Taxonomy (NCBI): domain Eukaryota; kingdom Metazoa; phylum Chordata; class Amphibia; order Anura; family Limnodynastidae; genus Limnodynastes; species Limnodynastes dumerilii. The sequence goes on from WWET01000031.1 coordinate 93,470, forward strand.
AGTTCTGCCCCTGGCTTTGGGGCATGGTGGGTTAGGGCTCAGAAGGGCTTACCTGTTGGCGGATCACTCTTCGCAACTCCAGAAGTCGTAGCACTGTCGCTGTCAAAAATGGAGACTGCCGGCAGTCCCCATTCAACAGCCCCACTGTGGTCTGTTTAAAGTAGATCATTGTACTGGCAAAGCACACCCAAACGGAGGGTCGCCGAAGGAGGGCCCGTGGTAGCAGTCCACCCTACACCCACGGAACTGTAAGCTGAGAGCTTCTGGGTCACCGCGCGGGTGCAAACCCCAATCCAAACTCTGACCTTGGTAATTTGATATGAGGCCCTAGTCAGTCGACTTCCATCAGTGATGATGCTTCCTTTCATGTGTTCCAGTCCGGGTCACTATGGTGTGTACAAAGCATTTTCTTACTATCTGATGGTTAGCGATTTTTACTACTGCGCATGCGTAGTCATTTTCTAACGTAATCTACGTATCTTTTTCTTATGTACCGCGTAAATGCGGTCTTTCAGAAAGAAAAAGATACGTAGATTGCGTTAGAAAATTACTACACTTGCGCAGTAGTAAAAATCGCCAAACACCGGATGTATATGCTATACGTCCGGTACTCTGAATTCGGGCCAGAGTGATTTATGTTTAAAAAGAAAAAAAAAATTGTAGAAAAGTTGCTGAAAATTGCAAATATTGCTGTGTATGTGTGTACAATGGCATGTCAGCGTAATTACATTTATATACCAGGTTTCTGAAACAGGCCAATTTTTTTTTGTTTTTAGTCATTTACTGCAGGTTCATTTGTGATAGTGATAAATAGATCCATTTGATACATTTTATAAGGCCTTAAGATGTATAAATCTATTTTAATTGGAAGTTCAAGTCTTTGAAGTCAAGTTTTTGCTTCTCTTCTAAATGGGTCCCTGTGAGCTCCCTAATTTCCTTTTCATGAATATATGCAGAAGGACCGACAATAAAAGTGTACAGACAAGATTTGTGGCCAGTCTCATTCTCTGTGGACATTTCAAGGACGTTAAACGCCATGTGTTCCATTCCACAAATATATTTTAGTACGTTGAGATTACAATTACAATATTTGGATCAAACCTAATAAAACAAGTATAGCAAGTTTTAAAAAAAATGTTCACTTGTTCCAAGTCATCTATCTATCTATCTATCTATCTATCTATCTATCTATCTATCTATCTATCTATC
>WWET01000031.1:114641-124762 GCA_011038615.1 Limnodynastes dumerilii
CCTAACCCTCCATCTACCGCAGCCTGACCCTAACCCTCCCTCCCCTGCAGCCTGACCCTAACCCTCCCTACCCCTACAGCCTGACCCTAACCCTCCTTACGCTGCACAAATAATTTACTCACCTGTCCCAGGTACGGCGAGCAGCGGTGGAGGTGCGGTGGAGGGATATCTCATATTGCGAAAGTGAATCGGTGAAGTATGCTGAACGGCATACTCACCCATTCATTAAAAAAAGTAGAAAAAGGTTAGTATTCGAAAATGGGACATCCAAAAAGGAACTTTCAGATGTCCCAATAAGATTTTCTTAGTGGGGAGTGTAACCGCTTTGGATGCCTATACGAGTATGGACTGTAGCGTACAGGCACAGAGCAGCCAAGCTGTGACAATATACACTGTGCATATATACAAGTTATTATCAGGTTATTATCAGTGCGAGCGCTTCAGTCGCAAAGTGAATTCAGATTAAAGAATTCATTAAATAAAACAAAAATTTTGAAAAATTACTATTTTTAGAATTGTATATATAAAATATTTTACACTCGCTCAATGATAACTATTGAATTGGGTTGGAAATATTAAATTTTAATGCACGGATCCGAAATAGGCATTCTGGCCCGGATTCATCAATCCATAGGCGTAGAAACGCATGTATTCGCACCTACTTTTCCCGTCCCCTTCCATGACCCTCCCTCATTTTTAGGTGCCTAATGGCAACTTTAACTAACCGTGCATATTTTCCCTCTTAAGGAGGAAAAATACGCACAGACAACGACCAGCCCTCCCTCCTTCCCTCACAGCCTAATCTACATCCATCCCCCCAACCACTTTACCTAACTGCCCGTGGAGGCTGCCGCAGCACAGCTCCTCTTGCCTTAAAAACTATGTGTGGTCTTTAAATACCGCACATAGTAAATCTACATGCCTAAGGGCTACGTAGATGGCGTAGTCTTGCTGACTAACGGAGGAATACACACCTAAGAAGCCTCTGCCTCTTAGCTGTGAATTGCCTTAATTACTGCCGTACTCTCACCTCTGGATTGGCCTGCTTGCGTCTAACATATTTATCATGGATGCCTTGCAGAAGGGTTTGGTTCTGTTGCTTTGTTCTTTATTCTTAATAAGTTGTGAGTTTAGGTCAATGGATGATAGGAAAGGTTAATTAGCAAAGTAATATACTAAAGTTGCATCAGAAAGTTAGTAGAAGCAGTTATGACTCTACTATAAGACACAGAGGTCCTGATGTAGGGATTTTTGTTCCATAATGTAAGTGTGCACAATGCTTATGATATTAGCACTGCTATGCATACATTTTAGCAATTTGAATAGCCTCTCCTGCAATTCATGGCTTTGCCCAGGTCTAGCTTACCATCTGATTTGCTCTTATTTTAGAACTTTGGTCTGATGACACTTCAGAGGGGTGGGGTGAGTTTGCCAGTGGGCGTTCCCTCTTATTTAAATTACAGTGTAGGTGTTCCCTCTTAATGTGTACCAGCTTCCGTACATCTGCAAATTTCATTGCATTAGAGTTGATATAATTACAGTAAATCCTGTCCCCATCTGAGCGAATGGGAATAGTTACAATGCGAAGGCAGGCATATTATTTACAGATCTATCCAAATCTTTTCATCAGGGATCACATGGAAATAAGAATTGTCTTTCTGGCCAATATAGTTATTATACTTAATATAGTTTTATATTTAATATTTGTATTTTATAATGTTAGTTAACAAATCATAAAAAAAAAAGAATAAAGTAATAGTAAAAAAAATACTCCAGAAAACAAACAATTGTATAAAATGCAGTAAATACTGAGTACATGTTTGAAAAACGCTTCCATACTGTATACATTTGTAATATATGATTCTGAAGTTATATAAAGGTCAGTTATTTCCCTTTAAAATACTTGATGGAAAATGCATAAATCTTTGTCAGCTTTTTTTATTTAAAATGGATATTGTCTCCTGTAATTCTAAACTGAAATATAAAGTATGTCTGTGTATTCCGTGACCTCTGACACAGAGAGAATTTCACATAGATACGATGGCTTCTGGTAACGTCTGTCAGTAGCAGTTTAGTTTAACTAGCTCCATATGTTCACAAGCTGCATTGAACATTATGTAGAGCTTGTGGTTTTGCACTGTTGGCCCCCAAGGTACCAAAGGAGATAAAACGCAATTGATAACATTCAGTTATAGCATCGCTTCGGCTAAAGTGCATTGTGCTGGCTCTCTGCTTAAAGAGGTCTACACGTTGCTGAACACACACTGAATACTTCTATACATATCTTGACACATATACCCAATATATAATAATATAATATTTATATAATATATAATATAATATTTTGGTGTACTTGGTGTATTTTTGTACTGTGCATGTCCAAAAAGAAGTACATGCTACTATTCAGACATACATGTAACCAGGGCCAGATTAACAATGAGGCTAATGAGACAACCGCCCCAGGCCTCCATCTGAAAATAGGCCCCCACACACTGCAGACCTCCAGGCCTCCCACTGCAGGGCATAAGGATGAATATCAGAGACATATAGGGCCGTATTCAGAGATCCGTTTTCCCGGCCAGTTCTGTGCGTATTTTTAGGTAAATTTCAACTGCGCACGCGTAGTAACTTTATTCATGCAATTGATGTTGATGATACGCACGGAAGTGCCTTACGGACAGACCTGTGAATCACATGTGGATACATACATCCGGATATGCAACGGAAAAATACGTATGGGAGAATTTAAATAAAAATGGGCAAGGGGGGGCATTTAAATGAAGGAAAATTGGTGCGATTATCAAGATACGCACGGACGGAGGCCATATACGCATGGAACTCCACATGGAAAGTTACAGCTGGTCTATGGCGGCGTAAATCGCAGAGAGCACGGATTAGCAAGGGGAATGACTGGGGTTTTGGTGGGTGTTCCTTGCCCTGTACGTGCGTATATTTGCGGACCGATTGGGTCTCTGAATACGGCCCATAGTGAGGGCCCTTCATAATTCTCAGCCCCCAGGTCCACATGGCCCTCAATCCGGCCCTGAATGTAATGCACAGCTGTGACTGCTTGTAATGTAAGGGGCAGGGCGGCCCGCCATCTGGGAAGGACAGCCAAGACTATTTTCCTGGGCCTGGAGGGGGTCCACCGATACTTTCCTAGCTCTACAGCAGCAGGTGTCGGGCCTATGGTCTGTGGGGCCCGCCCACGTGATGTCACATGGGGACGGGGCCAGACTGGTGTGTCCTGGGCCCCATAATTTCTGAGGGCAGCCCTGTACCGAAGTGCATATTGCTAACCATCTTCTGCATGGCTATCCACGCCTCCCTTGTGGGGACTAGGCATGCGAATCTGGAGTTACGCCCCATCGGACAGATCTCCTAGCGGAACAGAAGTTAGGCTGTAGGCTAGGAGATTCGTTGCATGTGTATGTACAGTGCCAGAAGAACACCTTAAGCAAGCATCCTGTGAAAGATGGGTGTTGTATGCAAATCAGAATCAGGCCTCATATGCTGATAGGCAGGATGCACCCTGACTAAAATATATATATTTCAGTTGGCTTTCTGTGGTATGTGCGACTCTTGCTTTGCGGGAATGACTTGAATTATGTAATATACTTGAATTTATCCAAAGCTGATGAGACAAGAAAAATACAATTTCTAGATAACACAATCATAGCCAGATACATCTGAAAATAGAGCTTTAGTCAGATAAGTATAAATTAGGTTATTTATCAAGGAAACGTTCTTGTAAGACATCATAAGAGCTGTTTGTAAAATAAAGATATTGAAAACATTACAATTTCTGGGCTTTTTTTTCTGTTCCAATTTCACCTCCATTTGTCTCTTGTAATCTAAAACAGAGGAATATAGTGTTTTAAAGATAATTTAAGAATGGAGAATTCAGGCTGTAACGCAAAGAATTCATCCTGTGTTTGGAAATACCGCACATAAGTAATGTTTTTTTTATTTTTTATGAGCAATCCATAAGTGAGTGTAAGTCCGGCTCTGGATCCGTGCACAATTGGAGCATTATGTGATTGTCACATAACAACTTGTCACAATTAAGTAACATATTGAGTCATTTTCACACCTAAGAAGTTCCAGCTTTTTAGATGCGCGGATTAACTAAATGACCTACTACTATTAGGTTATTTACGTATTCTAAGTACTAGTCGAGCAGTTTAGTAAGAAAGAGGCGGAGTAATGATGTGTAGTAGTAAGAAACTACACACGGTAAGATAAGGTGCCATAAGAGGGCAGATTCAGATCTACGGCTGCCGCACTAGTTACAGCGGCCGTATGCGTAAGAACGGCATTTCTATATGATTTAAGGGTCCCTGAATCGGGCGTCCGTAACTACGGAAGAAGGGGCATGCTGCGCCGTTACTATGTTGTAGTTACGGAATGTAGGCGGGGAAGGGAGGGAAATTAGGCAGGGAGGGATGGGTTAGGCACTTACGACCCTGTTACGCCGGCCGAAGGCTACCATAATTTCAGCCGGCGTAACAGTGGGTAATTACGCCGGCCACAGGGGGGAGTGTCAGGGGAAGGCACCAGAGCTACGCTGGCTGTATTTACGGCCAGAGGGCCAGTGTAGCTCTGGATCTGGCCCGGGGAAAGCATTCAGATTGTACAGTGTGGGTGTGTTTAGGTACTTAGGAGCGAATCAGCAGTTAGACTGACCGTTGATCCACCCGTGTGACTTAAGGTTGCCTTATGGCAGTGTAAGTCACAAAATCTCCAGATGAGCGGGGAGAGTGACAGGGTGGTGTGAGTCGATGGTCAAAATACTGCCTTTTAGAAGTAAAGACAGGCGAAAAATGATTTTCAGGTGTCTCTATTTCGGATAGTCAGTCTTTGTGATTTTTTTATTTGAATGGCTGAGTATGCTGATCGGCATACTCACCCATTCATTTTCAGAAGCGCCGACCGTCGCACCCACCACTCACCTCTCTGGGGACTTTTAGGGTTAGTGGGAGGGGTTAGGATTAAGGCCATGGAAGGGGAGGGTTAGGGTTAGGATCAGGCTGCGGGGAATAGAGGGTTAAGGTCAGGCTGTGGGGAAGGGAGGGTAAGGGTGAGGCAGCGGGGCAGGGAAGGTTAGGGTCATGGAAGGGGAGGGTTAGTGGAAAGGTTTGGGTTAGATTTTTTTACCTACCTTTCGGGGCACTGTGTTTGATGCTCCGGGGATCAATTGCTTTGCCTCTTCCAGGCAGAAGCAATCGATTTCCCAGCCAGTTACGAGAACATCCTTTTCAAAATAGGGCTGTTTTCAGCGGGGATCCACTCCCGTAACAGGGGGACATCACTCCCCTCTTCTGTGCAGACTGACAGATGTATGGAAAGCGTGCAAAGGTCTGAATCAGGTCCTTAGGGAATTAGATAATTCAGGCCACTTATATCATTCATATGCACAGGCATTATGATACCAGAGCCAACGGAGATAATGTATTCAAAGCCATTTCTGTATTCAGCATAATGTGTCAGCTACTGTGTTGCCTGTGTGATGTTTAATAGACTAATATTATAACAGATTCTTGTAATATATTCTGTAATGCATCATGTCACAGAATTGAAAAACAGGTTAATATGCATACAATACAATAAATCTATGAATAAAATATAATATGCCTGTAGTAGCAGAGGTGATTTTAGAGCAAGATTTAATGTATGTGTTGTTTCTTTATTCCCCAGGTCTGCAGCCCAGTACTGCATACGATGTCAGTATACAGTCTGTGAGAGGATCCCAGGAAGGACAAGCCTCAACCGTAGTCGGCACCACAGGTATGTTGATACCGGGCATTATACAGTATATATATGTATGTCAGCGAGTGGAACATGTTTGCGTCTAGGTCAGTCAATAGATTGTGTTTACTTTAGGGTCAGCCTGATGAAGGTGATTACTTGTATGTCAGCCAGGAGTATAGGTTTACTTTAGGTTCAGTCAGTACAACAGAACTGCCAACTTTTTAAGGCTTCCCTCTGGGAGATCCAGTAGGGAAGCCATTGATGCCTACAAGGGGTGGGGCTTAATGACGCGATTTATGCAAATTGTGATTACATCATCAAATCCCGCCCATCCCTAGTAACTCTAGGGAAAACAGTAGAGTTTATAAGGGGGTCAGGGCTTGCGGGATATTTGCCGGCTCTTCCAGGATACCGGGAGTACTGCCCAAATTTCGGACCCTGCAGTATAATGTGTTTACTTTAAGGCTACTCCCGAAATTCGGGCAGTTCTCCTGGTATCCTGGGAGATCCAGCAAATCTCCCGCAATGAGCTTGAGGCCTGTGGTTTAATGGAAATCATGGCCTCAAGTCCTGCCTCCCTACCTGGCAACGCTAGTATCCTAGTTTTGGTAAGGACAGGAAGGGAATTGATGACCCAATTTGCGTTATTAAGCCCCGCCCCCCTGCATACATCTGTGTTTTCCCTCCGGAAAAATCATCATTTATACCCATCGCACTTCCCAATTTCCAATGTCCCTTAATCTCCACTTAAAATCTTCTCAAACTCCAGACACTGGTTTCAATTACCCACATTCACCCAGCTAGTCATTCAATAAGGGGCTGATCCAGAATTTGGGAGAAAGGGCAAAACAGGTGTAAGTGTACAGCTCGGCTAAACCATTGCAAAGGGTGCTAATTAATTAGATTTTTTGGCATGCAGGGAAACACCTTGCTATGACATATAGAGCATGCAAACTGCATAGCTTTATGTTACTTTTTTTTTTTGTGCAGAGCTGTTCTTACACCTTTATTGCATTACATTATTATTAGACATAGGATTATATGTACTATCAAAATGCCAAAATATGCATGCAAATATGCACTAAAAAAGGGCGAAATATGCACAAAATATGCACAATCAAAATACTATTTATTATTAGAATTAACGTTTATTTTCACAATCTATGGGAAGCAGTACTCACATGTTGATCGATCTGGTATTTTTTTGATGAAGGTATTCGCTTGTCACAAACCTGGCAGAAAGTCACAGCGCCATCAGTGGTAAATTGGCCTGGGTAATTTTTTATCCAAGATTCCATTAAAGTCTGGGTATTTTTTTTCACTGGCGGCATTATTTCAACAAAAATAAGATTTTCGTAGGTTACCAAACACAACGAGCAATTGAATGACAAACAATTGAATTGCGTGAAGCAACAAGTGCCGTACTCCCTTCCCCCCACGTGCGCCGCATCCCGCCAACGCTTTCGCCTAGTGCGAGCCAGCAGATCGGGTTCAGTGCGCTTGCCGAGTGCGTGTGAGGCGCACGTCACTGGCTGCGGCCCGCCACCGTTGCCGCGTAATACAACACGCCTAACACATATAACTACTGAAATAAGCACTGTCAATGAAAACGTACTAAAATATGCAATAACGCTATAAAAATATCGTTTTATGCATTTGCATATGCAAACATGCAAATGCATATAATCCTATATCTAATTATTATATATTGTACTGCAGGTGTAAGTACAGCTCTAGATCAACCCCTAAGGGTCAGATTTACTAAGGTGAGATTTAAAAAAAAGTGCTGTGTTTTGGGGGATTTTGCAGTTGCTGGATTTATTAAAGCAAAATCGCCTTAAAATACAGCCTTTTCAAAACCCCCATTTGAAGGATCGCCATGGCGATATTGAAAATGAAAAATATATAAATTGCCAGATTTACTAAGCGTTGCTAGTAAATCTAGGCCTAAGTATCACACCCTTAATCAAGTATTTATGAACTCATTTATGTATTTACTTACACAAGCATGTTTATTTCATCAATAATTTATCCGCACAGTCCCAACCACAAAATCCTTTTATTCAATCAATTGATCATATAACCATCCCTTCGCAAACACAAACATTCACTCAGTCAACAATCATTTATTATTGAATATTTTCCTTCGTCCCAATCACTGCTTGCACAGACTGGATATGTATATTATGACCTGTCATACGCTCCCTGAGCAAGTGTCACTGATAAATATTACATGAGTCTGCGCTAGACGTTAATACAACATTTACATTCCTGCGTGTATAAATTACAGTGCAGCCGCTACACTGATATACATTGTATTTGTGTCCTATCGTGTAGATGGAAGCTCCCGGAATCTATGATCTTTTTCCTCTGCGTGATTCTTCATTAAATAGCACTATTTACCCAGCGAGCGGCGTATGAAAATTTCATATTTGCAGTATCAATCCCATGGTACACAAGCCCTCATGGGTATCGTGGCGTATACGTCAGCGGCCGCTGTCTTGTACATCAGTCAGACACATTTCTCTTATACCGCAGTCTTGTACAATGTCATTATCTGTGTTTTCCCATCTATGGTACTACTTTCAATCTATAAACCCTTGAATTATGTATTATTTAACCCCATCTTTGAAGAAATACTTTACATCTAGGAATAGGCAATGGGCTGGATGCAGACCTAGTTAAGTGCATGATCTTAGTTACTCCTGGGCAAAACCATGGTGATTGCAGGGGAGTCATATTTCATCTGTTGCAAACAGTATTAGAGATGAGAGGTGATGTTTCCTATCCCAAGTCTAAATAACAGTGTGATAGTAAAGCTGGTCAGTATCTGTGTGCAGTAAGCAATTCAAATATATATCCCTGCATGCAAAGAATATAATTACCTTGACTCCCCCTGCAATCAACATGGTTTAGCCCAGGAGTAACTAAATTCATGCACTTAACTAGGTCTGGATCAGGTCCAATGTCTCTACAGATAAATATGCGATATATAGCCCTACAATGTTATTTATACTATAGACGGCTATGTAAACATACAGGGCCGTATTCACAGATATGTTTTTGCGGTTGCGTGCGTATTAGTGGATTAACAGCGTATACGTGTATGTGTAGTAACTTTTTCCATGCAAATTACGTAGTATATACGTAAGTACTTTAGGCACGGACTTGTGAATCACACTTGGGGACATACGTACGGTGGGGCAGGGTTGTTTCCGGACAGTATAAGTTATGTGAAAGTGGGCGGGGGGGCATTTAAATGGGCATTTGAGGGCACGGTTAGATAGATACGCAAGCACGTACGTAAGTAACGTACGCACGTAAGTACACACGTAGAGATAAGGGTGCCCTAAGGAGGCGTAAGTCACCAAAAACCCGTCTAGCCGAGGGGAGTGTTAGGAGTGTTGCCTTGCTATGTGATTGCATAAAAATGCGCACGTAGTTAATAAGAATCTATGAATCCGGTCCACAGAGGATAATTAAGCTGATTAACAAACTTAAGCATCGTAAAATAAGTCTATTAAAACAGAAACTGAGATACAGCCATTACATATCATTTTATTCTGCAGACTACAAATGACTTCATAGAAGGGAAAGCAATGGACTAGTAGTAGAACATCGTATCCCGGCTTCCATGTGAGAGTGTAGGCTGTCCACTTCCAAGGGTCATCTGTATAAGTCCCAACAATTTGGAGGCCGAAAAAAGAGAAAAAATAAGCCAAGCCAAAACCCCGCCCTGGCCCCACCCAATCCTTGCCCTGGCCCCTCCCAATCCTTGCCCTGGCCCCACCCAATCCTCGCCTGCCCCACCCAATCCTTTACCTCCACCACCCACTCTCCATACTGACTCTAGTGGTGGAACTACAGGAGACAATGGAGTTGCTGACCTCTGGGTGCCAGCCTTGCACTGTATTCAGTAGTCCAGGGCCTCCACTGAGCCTGCAGCCACTGCCACTCATAGGAGATAGCTTCTAAGTGTGAGTGGCAGCAGTTGCTAGGGATTTATGATGCAGGGAGCTCAGGATGAGCTTATAAAACACCGCTTTAGAAACTACAGGGAGAAGGAGGCCATTGCAAGCAGGGTAATTGAGAGATCTGATGTAGATCCCCCCAGTCAGCCTGCGCACAAGAGACTCGAGGAGCAGCCTGCAAAGAAAGAAGAAAAGCAAGAATGAATACAAAAGGAAGATAGAAAGGTAACAAGTGGCAAGTGAAGTTGTGTGTGTTGATGATATCAAGTGGGGGCCACGTGGTCAGAGGGGGGGAGATGCCTGGGGACACCAACATTTCTCTTGCCACCAGCAACGTCTATGAAGTTATGCCACTGCTTGACTCCCTTTTTGTTGTACCACACAGGAGAAGAATTCAAA
>WWET01000031.1:124823-138196 GCA_011038615.1 Limnodynastes dumerilii
CTTTCTCCAGTGTAGTCTACTTACTGGGACACACTGGAAGGCAGATGGGACATTGGGCATTGCGAATGCCCACTGAGAGGGCTCGCATTGCGAATTAGGGACAGCCGAAAGTTGATTTTTGGCTGTCTCTAGTTCGAATGAGAGCCCTTTCAGAATTTTTTTTTATGAATGGGTGAGTGTGCGATTTGCTTACCTACCCATTGATTTTCGGAAGCCCAGCCTCTGGGGACTTAGGGTTAGGCTGCGGAGGGGAATTAGGGTTAGGCTGTGGTTGGAGGACTTAGGGTTAGGCTGTGGGGGGGGGGCTTAGGGTTAGGCTGCTGGGGGGGGTGACTTAGGGTTTGGGTTAGGGAACAGGTTGGGGAAAACAGCTAACAGCAATCAATTGCTATGCATCATCGAGGCATAAGCACTCAATATCCTAGTCAGTTCGGAACTGGCTGGGAGCGAACGGCCCTTTTGAAATAGGGCCATTTGCTACGGGGTCCCACAGTCAACTGAAATCAGGACTGTCCTGCTGGCATAGGGAGAATTGGGAGGTATGCATTTGGAATTCTGACAGACTACCTTTATGCTGACGAATAGGAAGCCTGGATATTGCAGTTGCCTATCATAAACCACTATGAAAGACTTGGCTTATGGCACACAGCGATTGTGTAAAGGTTCACTCTACTACACAGTATCAATAAAAATACACTTGTAAGATGGCGCCCAGGAAATATGGCACCGTAAATATCTAAAAGTACCTAAAAATAGGTTTGAAAGACTACTGGGTGTATTCAATTAAAACTATAATTTATTTACAATCATAGAATAAAATATGACTAAAATCTGGTACCATATTAACCAAAGACATCTATATACATTAAAGGCTACTGCTGCTCCTCACCTTTGTCATGTGACAGATACCCATTCGGTTTGCAATGATTGGTTGATGTGTAGTAGCCAAGGTGTGGCCTGGTTGACAGATCACATGACAGTAGTGTAAATGCCTAGTTGTGATGACTGGGATAGAGAGCTCAGGCTGGTGGGCGCTCGTACTGTTGTTGCTGGCATGTGTGGACGAGAGCTTGGCTTTAGGGGACCAAGCAACTTACAGGGTGGGGGGAAAAGGGGGTAAGGATATAAATGAAGTTATCTCTAGATGGAGGAAGACCCGAAAGCAGACCTCTAATAGGAGGAAATAGGATTGTCTGACAGGATGATAGAAGGGTGTTATGGGTACCCAGGTGCCACACCAGGGCGCGGAGTCTAACTTGGTCCTGGTATTCACTAGAGCTTCTGATGGTGAAGTTAGTCTTGGCTGCTGGCACCCAGCAGGTCGCGGCCCCGGCATTGGTCCCTGGAAGTACCTGGCAAGCCTCTATGAGGAGCAGGAATCCACTGTCCCCATTAACAAACAGTAAGGCTGATGACCACAGATAAGTAAGGAGGATACCCTACTAACAGGGATAAATGACAAAAAACAACAGACTCCCTCTCACACACTCCAGGGTAGGACTGAGAGATATAACACAGGCACCTGCTCTGATAGCCCTACACAATCAGACTGGTGCTGGATATAAGCAGAGCCCACAAATGAGATTTAGAGACACAGGACCAGATCCAGACCCCCGGCATGTTCGCAATAGAGGGATGAAGCGTCCTAGGGAAAGTATGTGAAAGGGTTCAGTCATTTTGACAGACTTTTAACTAGTAAATAAATATAACAATATTGCACAGTGAAAACTTATTTCCATTAAAAGAGGCAATTTAAAAACAGCGTCCAATTAGGGATCATAAAATGAACATTGCAATATTCCAATAGTGAATGTTGCCTTGTAATACTCCCTTATATTACCAGAGTAGTAATCATAAGGCAACGTTTATTATTGGAATATTGGAATGTTCATTTTAAGCCCTTAAATGAACGCTGTTTTTAAATTGTCATATTGAATGGTGGCAAGTTTTCATTGTTCAACACTGTTATATAGTTATATATATTTATTTGTGCGTTTGGTTTATCTTTTACCAGTTATTTTTTATTCTTTGTTATAATTGTTTGAATAAATCGCAGTTTTATTTGTATAAAACCAGTAGTATTTCAAACCTATTTGCTATTTGTTTCTTTTTATTTTATTCAAAATATTTTTCTTTTGTATCTCATAGTTACAGCACCAAGGTTATTTTTCATTAACAACAAACAGTATTTAGAATGCAGAATTGTTGTCATTTAAATTTAAACAGAGATGTCATTTCTTTGTTAGTAATATAAGCTGTATAATTGGGAGAACATAATAAGAGAGGAAGAGAGGTAATGAGGAAGCCAAATGAGATCTTCTCTTTATACAGGTAATAAAAATATCACCATCTGTCCTAATATAACTTGAAGTGGGTCTCAATAAACGAAATCATAAAAATTGAATAGGGTCTTACAGTGGTATTTGTCGGACTATATAATGCACCTGCTCAGTGGTTGACTGTTTTTTTTATTTAAAAGGAAACTTTGATATTGATTTGATAGACAGAACAATGAGAACACTGATATAAACAGTATACATGAACAAACATTAAGCACATTGGGCCTGATCCAGACCTACGCCCACTGTTGCCAGGACAGCGGGCGTAAGCGTAAGATCGGCTGATAAGCCGATCTGCGCATACGCCGGGCAGATGTTGCCCGGCGTCGCTATGGCAACGCCCGATCGTGGATCGGGCGTCCGTAGCAGAGCCGTAGGGGCGCTGGAGGGGACGTCCCCCAGCGTCCCTACGTTCAGGTTAGTGTAGGTGGACTGGGGGAGCTAGTTTAATGAGGGTGGGAGGGCGGACTAGGCGGCCATACGCTCCTGTGCAAGCGTATGGCCCCTTCCTTACGCCGGCTGACGTTAGGGTAGCCTTCAGCCGGTGTAAGGAAGGGGCCATACGCCCGCACAGGGGGAGTGCCATGGGGAGGCAGCGATGTAATCCTGAGCGAACATCGTACCTCTGGAGAGGTAGTTAAATGAGGGTGGGGGGCGGGCTAGGCGGCCATACGCTCCTGTGCGAGCGTATAGTCCCTTCCTTACGCTGAAGTTAGGGTAGCCTTCAGCCGGCGTAAGGAAGGGGCCATATGCCCGCACAGGGGAAGTGTCGGGGTAAGTGAACGCCGATACGCTGTGCTTTAGTAAGCACAGCGCATCGGCGTAGGTCTGGATCAGGCCCATTGGTCCGGATCCTGAGCTACGTACGCTAGCGTATTTCCGCTAGCCGGAGATGTAAAAATGCTTTTTAGTATGTACTGCGCATACTCGCGGCAGATGTTACGCCATGTAATTCTGAGCGTACGTACCAGCCTCGTATCAACAGCGTAACTCCGAACAAAGGGGTGTGACAGCCATACGAAACCCGTAATTACGCTTCAGAGGCGGGGGGAGGCATTTAACTCGTGCAGTATGGCCGTGCTTAGACACTTATGTACGTGAAGCCTTTACGTTACGTCAGTAGTTACGCTTTGAAAAGTTAAGGCAGGGTTTGGCAAGCGTAAAATGGCCAAAGTACGTACGAGCGAGGGAAGTAATTACATTAGCGTAAATACGCTATGTGATGAAACGTAACAAGCACTTAGGTCTGGATCCGGCTCATTGGACCAAGTCCAGAATTATGGGCAACTTCCATGTGTTTCAGTCTTGATTGTGACCTTTTTTCACATTGTGTAAGTGAATGAGTAAATGTTAACCAATCAGAATGCATTTCATTTTATCCTGACCTATAAGCAGTGACGCTTCCAACAATGGTCTAGGTTCAGTCCATCGGGCGTTCCACTCAGGCATCACACAGTATAAATACTCTCTTTTAATGCCTACCTATGCAGACTTCCCGTGTTTCTCTGCACTTAACTCATAAAAGTTAAGGTAGGCCATGGCTCTACGGAAGTGCACCCTTGCAATATAATCGTGTGAATAGTGTGGGTGTGTGTTGCCGCTAAGAACGGCCCTTTTTCGAAAAACAGCTTATATCTCCCAGCCAGTTGCGAACTGGCTGGGAAGTCAATTGCTTCTGCATAGCAGCCTTTCAGCCTCGAAGAAAGAGAAGTGTTAATGTAACCCCAACCCTTAACCTAATCCTCACCCTAACCCCCCCCCTTCTGTTACTCTAACCCTCCCTTCCTCACAGTCTGACTCCAAGACCCTCCTCCCCGCAGCATAACCCTAAAACTCCCCACAGACTCCCTTGTAATATTCACCTGTCCAGCCGGTCTGTCCAGCGGCTGTTTCCAAATGAATAGGTAAGTATTCCGATCAGCATATTACCCATTCATTAATAAAATCTTCTAATTAGTGTTATTTTCAAAATAGAGACAGCCGAAAATTAAGTTGAGCCCCAGTTTCAGGAGCACAGCAGTACATACTTATTATCTTTTAATAAGACTGTAGGTGAGTGCAGAACCGTGATGTACACATAAGAACTGGATATGGTAATGTGCACCATGGCCAGATTTACTAAGCTGATGGAAAGGAAAAGTGGAGATGTTGAAGCAACCAATCAGATTCTAGCTCTTACTTTCCCTTTCCATACTAGAAAATGTCAGCTAGAATCTGATTGGTTGCTGTGGGCAACATCTCCACTTTTCCTTTCCTGCAGCTTAGTAAATCTGGCCCTATGTATATGTTGGCTAACACAAACAGATTAATCTAAACTGTCTATAAATTTGTTACACTTAGCTCTCAGAATGTGGGAGTATAAACACTTATTGCTGCCAGGCTGCATTGCATGTTAATAATGCAATCTAAAAGTAACAAACAACGCAAATAGGTTAAGACTCCATACAAATAATGGGCCAGATCCAGAACAACGCTTATGAGCGAATTTACGCGTGGCGGAGACGTAAAATCACCTTTTTTGGTAAGTACTGCGCATGCGCACCATAGAAAATGCGCTCTGTAACGTAGCATAAATGTGAACGTATGGGCCATTCACGTACGTGTTGCGTAAATCCTTACGTGCGGGCGTGCCAATTTTACGTGAGTCAAAAATACGTCTGAAATACGCTATGTAGGCGGGGGTTTGTATTTAAAGTGTACAGTATGGGCGTGCTTATCTGCGTAAATGCGTGCTGCCCATACGTACGTGAGCGGATCACATCGGTTACGTGGGCAAAAGTAGGTAGGGTTTGGAAAGTGGATCTCGGACAAAATATGTACATGCAAGGGGTGTGCCAAGGGGAGTGTATAGAAGGTACGCACGCGAAAATACGCTATGCGAGTAAACGTATTGGAAGCGGAGTTCTGGATCTACCCCAATATCTATTATATAAAAGGCTAACACTGCTCCTCACCTATATAAATGACTGACAGAGGGATGGGCCAGTAAGTGCGGCGTCAGCTGGAGAGGGGCGGCTGCAGGTGGTGTGTGTGAGGAGAGCGATTGTAATCTTACTCTTATTTTTGACAGGTTTTTAACAAATAAATGTATATATCAATCATACATAAATACATTTTTTTCACAATATAGGACCGGATCCAGATTTATGGAATGTTGGCGTTTTTTTTTATAGGCAGATGTCCGCGTTCAGTCCATACCGTACTGGTTAAGTACAGTGGGCTGGATCCACAACTAAGTCCGACAGGGGACTAACGCAAGTCATTTGTGTATGTCCCCTGTCTCTGGAAAATCTGCACATGCGCGCGCCAAATGTTCCGTTAGTGTACCTATAGATTTACGAGTGCCTGCACGGTGGGGATAGACATTTAAATGAGGGGGAAGATCTAGTTGTAAGATCTACCGATAGCGGGGAGCGCACTCCGACACACTGCCTGCGAATGTCTGCGCTAACGTTCAGTCTGAATGTCGATCATGTGTCTTTATATATTTCCAGGTATTGATGGTCCCAAAAATTTGGTGGCCACGGACATGGGTGAAGAGACAGCCAGCTTGGCTTGGGAAGCTGCTCGTGCTAAGATAGACAGGTACATTTTATCATATGCGTCAACGGATGGCCACAGCGAGGAGGTGACCGTGGATCAGAAGATGACCTCCACATCCTTGGCTGGCCTTACCCCAGGCATGGAGTACATCTTCCAAATATGGGCAGAGAAGGGTAATAAGAGGAGTAAGAGGTCCAGTGTCACAGCCATGACAGGTGGGAATTTTAGCACTCAGGGTGACATCTTTTGGAATAAGTATATATTGAACATTGTATTTACATATACTATTTTCTAGAAATTGATGCACCTAAGAACCTGCAGGCCACTGAAGTCACACAGTCAGAGACCACCCTGACATGGACTCCGCCCATTGCGCAGATTGATGGATACATACTCACGTACGAGGATGAAAATGGCAATCGCCAGGTAAAGTGGATAGACCGGGAGCTAATATTGCTTTAAATCATATTTTTTTTCAAATCAGCCAAATGATAACATGATTCAGAACTCCAACCGCAGCGGAGACTGAGAATCGCTGCACATTCCAAAAACTCCCCTCACACACAAGGGTCTTCTGATGGTAGGCTCCTACCTTAACATTAATGCACTGGCCTCACGGAAAACCTTCACCTCAACGATTTACATACTTCTTCCTCCTATGTGAATCTGGTGTGGACGGGAAGGATCGTGAATAGATCCCAGTAACAATGGGGCTGATCCAGAGCTACGACCCAGGCCTTTGCTACGGCGGTCGTATGCATAAGATCAGCTGTTCAGCCGATCTGCACATGCGCCGCCCAGATGTTTTACAGCATAACAACTGCTGTTTACTATTTGTGAATCAGGCGTCCGTATTGAGAGCATTGTTACGGTGTGAGGAGCGTGCCACACCGTTAGTTAGGGTAGGTAGGCTAGGGGGGGGGGCAGGCAAATAAGGCAGGGAGGGCGGCGTTTGCTTAACTACGGTCCTGTCCTGGCGTAGCAACACTCGGTTACACCGGCTGAAGTTAGGGTAGCCTTCAGCCGGCGTAACGGATTGTAATTACGTCGAGACCGGGGGGAGTGTCAGAGGGAGTGCATTAGAGCTACGCTGGCCCTTAATACGACCAGTGGCACAGCATAGCTCTGGATCAGCACCAATGTTGCATTGTTACTAAGGGCTGTATTCACACCTAAGAAGGTTCTGCTTCTTACGTGCGAATATTTACGAAATGACCTATACGCATGCAGAGTGGTTTGCCTGTTTCACAATGAGATAGATGCTGGTATAGGGAGCGGAGCTTGATGACGCGACTTAGACAAATCGCACCCCTAAGTCTCACCTCCTGGCCTGCAGTGACATTTTCATAGTATTGCTAGGGGTGGGGGCAGGGAATGATGATGCATATTACATCATCAATTTCCGTCCAGTCTTTAGTAACACTAGGAATAGGCTGAGGGGGCGGTACTTGGGGCTGTTATTTGCATGAAATCACAGCCTCAAGCCCGCTGTAAGAGATTTGCCAGGGTACCGGGAGAACTGCCCCAATTTCAGGAGTTTCCTGGATATTCCGGGAGAGTCGACAACCCTGATTTAAGTCTACTTGCACAATTGATTGGGCTGCCATAAAGATTCTAGTTCTTAGCAATAAGAGAAAACCTATGAACTCTAAACCACGACCATTTATTTAATTAAAATGCATGTGCACTGTTGAGTTTATCCAACAATATAGTCAGAAAACGAGTTCACTTTTTATAGTACTGCTGGGGTTTGTTTTATAAATGGAATGTTTGATTTCCTAGCATGGTATAGTGCAGACAATGGTGCGATATCACAGGAAAGCTTGGGCTATGAGATGAATATATATCGGCAATTCACTGCTTTTACAATTAGTGTATTAAGAGCCACTGCAGCGGGTTTAGTGTTGACTCTTGAAACACCTCTGAATTAACAGTAACTTTAGTACCATTCACAATGTGTAGAAAGAAATCTAACAAGCCATGGCTCACACATAAACACATAATTGTGAGCCGTACTTAACCCCCACCGCTTTTATCCTTGAATATAAAACCTGGTTTATGTAGAGTAACATAAAAGTATGGCTGGGAAAAACATGCTACATTGCTTCTACAACTGTGCAGTAAAGGTAATTACAGCAATGGCAGATGGAGGCATACAGCCCTTGTTTGCTTAGTAAAGCTTTAATATCTACTCAGACGCATTTCAAAATAAAGATATTTCTGATTCCTAAAAATATTTAGAACTTTTTTTTTGTTGAAATCTTTATTTTTATGTTCATACAAGATTTCCAGGCAGCAGAACATAGCAGTAGAAAAAAAAATAACATATGAAAAACCAAGTGAAGTGGGGTACAATGAAATTCACTGATGTACAAGTAACAATCTAGAAATCGCCAGGATCCAATTCACAAGTAGTGCGTCCCGGAATGCTTACGCTTCCTAAAACACTGAAGAATTAACGGTAAAGTAAGGAGACAGACAAGACAGACAGGGGAACAGGAGAGGGAGGGGGAAGGGTTGGGTAGAATGGCGTGAGATTCACCAATTAGGTAGGAAAATGTGAGAGATGCTCGCAGGCCAGGCTTGGGCACGGGCGACCGCTGGGAAGCACTTACTTCATGACCGCTAGGTATTCCGGAGTGAGTCGAAATTCTAGCCAGCGGAACCAGACCGTCACATAGGTCTGGTATCGCGTGGAGGGGGCCAACAGGAGGTCATCCATGGACTCGTACCAATATTTAGAACTTTTTATGACTAATGTAGAGGTAGCTATAGTAACCTGTAGATAATTCTACAATGGTGGATGTACTAAGGGAGTCATTGATTGTACAGAAAAAAAGGTATTTGCTAAAGCAGCACTTTGTAGGGGATTTCATAGAAAGTTATTGTGCTAACTATCTACCAGGGCCTGATAACCCAATAGCAGGGTTGCGGACTCTCCTGGAATGTCTGGGAGACTCCTGAAATTCGGGCAGATCTCCCGGTATCCCAGGAGAGTCTGTAAATCTCCCGCAAGGGACTTGAGGGTCATGGTTTCCATGAAACCATGGCCTCAAGTTCTGCCCCCCTGCCTGGCAACACTAGTTTACTACCCCCATCCCTATGAAACCCCGAAAGGGGCAATTAATAGTCAAGGGGTGGGGCTTAATGACACAGTTTGCATAAATTACATCATTAAGCCCCACCCCCTGTATGCATGTATGGAGATATTATTAAGATAGAGCTTGGCATCCCATGACTGAATGCTGAGATCCCAGAGGGAAGCTATTAAAAGTTGGCAACCCTGCTTTACTATTCTATCCAGGGCCTGATAACCCAATAAGCTGGAAACGCAGCTGTACTATTCTATCCAGGGCCTGATAACCCAATTGGCTGGAAACGCAGCTCTACTATTCTATCCAGGGCCTGATAACCCAATAGGCTGGAAACGCAGCTCTACTATTCTATCCAGGGCCTGATAACCCAATAGTCTGGAAAGGCAGCAGCCTAGGGCACTGGGCTTTAAGGGGTAGGAGCATCATATTGTGAAAGTAGTGATCAGTGCCCTAGCACTGCCTGAACATAGGTAGCTGCGGCTGCTGTAACATTCTTCACTGGCAGTTAGTAAAGAACAGCTTCAGCCTGGCAACCACTGTAAGCCACAGTGAGGGAAGCAGGAGATGGTCCTTAGAACTGAAGCCAACACATGCTCAATGACACACACTGAGAGTATCTCACTGTCACGAATCTGTCACTTGACCTTTGTTGGCTGCATGCTGAGGACCTTCTGCTGCTCCTCTTTGATGGAAAGCTGGAACAAGAGGTTATATGGGGGTGAGGGCCGTCTCCAGAAATTCTGGTGTCCAGGATGCAGCCGCAGTGCTCCACCCACTGCAGGAAAGTCTTTCCCGGCACATTGGTGGTCTACTAATGTTCAGCTCTCCTGAAGGAAGAATAGGATACCTGGTACTGGAGAGTGAAGGTGAGTATCGGTGGGTATGATCTGTCTCCAGGCCCAGGACAAATGTTCCAGCCCACCCCACCTGCTGGTGGCCCTGGGGGTGGAAGAAGGGCATCATAAATGAAATAGCTTAGAGTTAATGCTAAGTAATGGATGAGTTGAATTCTATTTGTTATTCACATTAAAAATGACAGATATGAGTTTGATGGATAGAAGCACAATGTACACAATTCCACTTTTAGGGTAAATTCACACACAATACCCGTATCTAACATGCTGTAAACAGTATGTGACAAATGTGCACATCTAACCTGCAGTAAGCATTATTTACATGTGTATAACAGGAGATTGAATTGGATGCTGCAAGTAAGAGTTATAACCTGAAAGGCCTAAAGAAGGGATCAAAGTACACTGTGAACCTAGTGGCATACCGAGGCAATCGAAGAAGCAGACAAGCCACCACCATCTTCTACACTGGTAAGGAAAAAATACAATATATGAGAGCTACTAGCAATGGATTTATAAATAGCGCTCAGCACTCATACATAGAGCATTAAGCACTGTTTTAAGCTGCAAGTCTCCAACCCCATCTTTTTTGCTATGGAGCTTGAGCTGGTCAACTTCTGCCCCTCCACACTGCCACTATTTTGCATGTTCTAAAAAGTTAAAGGTAAGTCAATGGTATTGGAAGTCTGTCTGCGCAAAGGGGAGTGGTCAGCTTTCTGGTCACATGGTTGTGTGGGTATCGTGACCTTGAGATTTCAGATCCATTGCCATCTTTAGTTTGGGGCTCCAATCGCTTAAGACTCAGAATGATGGATCCGGTACCATGTGGCTGTTTGTTTATCAAGTGTCTTGGTGATGTGGCAATAGTTATGACAGCTGAAATAATGGCGCTCCATCTTATGTAGGTTCCAAACATATTTTGGTTAACCATAATAGTAAAATGGTCCAGGTATTCCTATATTGCAAAACAAATGACCTGTCTGCTTCTATGAGACAAAAGACCTGATCCACATTTAAGAAGTTGCTGCTATTTAGGTGTGTATTTTTAAGAACAGTTAAACCGCGCATGCGTAGTACCTATATTTACGCAATCTACGTAGGTTTTAAGAATGTTGATCCCTTAAGAGCGAGTCACGCAGCCGTTCGTATTGAGATAAGTAAGAAGGGGCATGCTAGGAAAAGTTAAGAAGGGAATTAAGAAAAGTGGGTGTGGGGAGGCATTTAAATGGGGCATACAGGGTACAGTTTTCTAATTACGTTCGTTCTCTAGCAACTTAAGAAGATTAGCTGCCTTTGGCATGCTTAAGTCAGTTAAGAACAGCAAGGGGGTGTCAAGGGAGTTGCCATGTGTATAATTAAGAACACAATTGTTCTTATCTACCTTCTTAACTGAGAATCTGGCCCAAAGTATTTTCTTTCTCATGGTGCTTATTTCTCAGTAGTCTATTACCTATATTCCCTACAGTTTCCATGATCATTAAATTTCCCTTGGATTGTGCTCAAGTTCGACTTTCTGGCAACAGAGAAAGTGGCGTATATACCATTTACCCTGGAGGTGAAAACACAAATGGCATCAAAGCATACTGTGACCAGCAAACAGATAATGGAGGATGGACGGTAAGTCGTGCCCCCTTATATCATATTTCTTAGAAATACTGTAATTATCCGGTTTCTGACATACACCTATACTTAATGCTCATTTCAGGTTTTCCAGAGAAGGAACAGTGGGAAGCTTGACTTTTATCAGCGCTGGAGAACATATGTGGAAGGGTTCGGTGACCCTAGTGATGAGTTCTGGCTTGGTAAGCAAACCTACACAGACACAGACACAGAGAGCAGTGTAAGATCATGGCATGTGAGTGGCTCACTCTGCCTTGCTTAGGTCCATGCAGTAACCTATTCATCAGAGCTGTTTTATATATATATATATATATATACAGTTAAAACTTGATATGTATTAACGAATCATGTTAAAAGAATGGCCTATGTGTTTTACTTCTATTTCTCTTACCTTTCTGTTTGTCTCTCTCCTAGTTATCTTTCTTATCTCTCAATCTGTCTCTCTCATATCATCTTTCACAGTCTCTCTCATAATTGGCTCTCTCTTACCTATCACCCTGCCTTTCTCATGATTGGCTCTCTCTTACCTATCACCCTGCCTCTCTCATAATTGTCTCTCTCTTACCTATCACCCTGCCTCTCTCATAATTGTCTCTCTCTTACCTATCACCCTGCCTCTCTCATAATTGTCTCTCTCTTACCTATCACCCTGCCTCTCTCATAATTGTCTCTCTCTTACCTATCACCCTGCCTCTCTCATAATTGTCTCTCTCTTACCTATCACCCTGCCTCTCTCATAATTGTCTCTCTCTTACCTATCACCCTGCCTCTCTCATAATTGTCTCTCTCTTACCTATCACCCTGCCTCTCTCATAATTGTCTCTCTCTTACCTATCACCCTGCCTCTCTCATAATTGTCTCTCTCTTACCTATCACCCTGCCTCTCTCATAATTGTCTCTCTCTTACCTATCACCCTGCCTCTCTCATAATTGTCTCTCTCTTACCTATCACCCTGCCTCTCTCATAATTGTCTCTCTCTTACCTATCACCCTGCCTCTCTCATAATTGTCTCTCTCTTACCTATCACCCTGCCTCTCTCATAATTGTCTCTCTCTTACCTATCACCCTGCCTCTCTCATAATTGTCTCTCTCTTACCTATCACCCTGCCTCTCTCATAATTGTCTCTCTCTTACCTATCACCCTGCCTCTCTCATAATTGTCTCTCTCTTACCTATCACCCTGCCTCTCTCATAATTGTCTCTCTCTTACCTATCACCCTGCCTCTCTCATAATTGTCTCTCTCTTACCTATCACCCTGCCTCTCTCATGATTGGCTCTCTCTTACCTATCACCCTGCCTCTCTCATAATTGTCTTTCTACACCTGAACCAGTCCAAAAACGCTCCCGTCCGATAATTGGATTGTACCGAATTTATGGAAAAGCTTCAAGAAAAAGTAGGATGGGCACAGAACAGGGGAGAGATATCCACAATTACCTGGTAGTCTGTGCACTGTGCGATATCCCCTGCAATCATAGCATTACGCCAGTTGCCAGGGATATGGTCTATGGCATAGCCATCTTTACTTTTCTTCCGCCTTTCTCTCCTTCCCTTATATGTAATTATAAATGGAACATTTAGATATTCCACAGCAATGTGGTATTATTGGCTGGAATTCAAAGAGATAAAAGTGTATAGATGCGTCACGTGTGCTTAGCTGGTTGCTGTCCTTTCTTCTGCACGTGATGGTGCTGATTCTTCAGTATTTGCTCCCTTTTTCATTCCTTCCCCACTTGCAATCCATCCGCTCCCCATGGTGCCCAAACATGTTCCTGTGTCTTCAAAGGCTCATTATGAGGTTATCCAGTGGTTGAGCTTAGTGCCTCTCGCCCCCTTCTCCTCCCCTCTCATTCTGTATTCTTTTCACTCTGTCTCCCCTCCTCTCTCTCTCTCTCTCTCTCTCTCTCTCTCTCTCCTTTCTCTCT
>WWET01000031.1:174526-210385 GCA_011038615.1 Limnodynastes dumerilii
TAAGTATTTACGTGACACATACGTGAATGGCCCATACGTTCACAATTACGCTACGTCACTGAGCGTATTTTCTATGGTGCGCATGCGCAGTACTTACCAAAAGGCAATTTTACGTCTCCGCCACGCGTTGTTCTGGATCTGGCCCTATATCCCTACAAGCATATCACTCTCCCCACATTACATATTATATCCACAGTCACACCATTCACCTCACATTACATATTATATTCCTACAGTCACACCACTCTCCCCACATTACATATTATTCCTACAGTCACACCCCTCTCCCCACATTACATATTATAACCATACAGTCACACCCCTCACCTCACATTACATATTATACCCCTACAGTCATACCACTCAACCTACATTATATATTATACCCCTACAGTCACACAACTCACCCCACATTACATATTATATTCCCACAGTCACACCATTCACCCCACATTACATATTATACCCCTACGGTCACATCACTCTCGCCACATTACATATTATATCCCTACAGTCACACCACTCTCCCCACATTACATATTATATCCACAGTCACACCACTCACCTCACATTACATATTATATTCCTACAGTCACACCACTCTCTTCACATTACATATTATATTCCTACAGTCACACCACTCTCTTCACATTACATATTATATTCCTACAGTCACACCACTCTCTTCACATTACATATTATATTCCTACAGTCACACCACTCTCTTCACATTACATATTATATTCCTACAGTCACACCACTCTCTTCACATTACATATTATATTCCTACAGTCACACCACTCTCTTCACATTACATATTATATTCCTACAGTCACACCACTCACCTCACATTACATATTATATTCCTACAGTCACACCACTCTCTTCACATTACATATTATATTCCTACAGTCACACCACTCACCTCACATTACATATTATATTCCTACAGTCACACCACTCACCTCACATTACATATTATATTCCTACAGTCACACCACTCACCTCACATTACATATTATATTCCTACAGTCACACCACTCTCTTCACATTACATATTATATTCCTACAGTCACACCACTCACCTCACATTACATATTATATTCCTACAGTCACACCACTCACCTCACATTACATATTAAACCCCTACAGTCGTACCACTCACCTCACATTACCTATGATATTCCTACAGTCATACCACTCTCCTCTCATTACATATTATATTCCTACAGTCACACCACTCACCCCACATTACATATTATACCACTACAGTCACACCACTCTCACCACATTACATATTATACCACTACAGTCACACCACTCTCCCCACACAACAAATTATACTCCCACAGTCACACCACTCCCCACACATTACATATTATATCTCCCACAGTCACACCACTCTCACCACATTACATATTATACCACTAGTCACACCACTCTCCCCACACAACAAATTATACTCCCACAGTCACACCACTCTCCCCACACAACAAATTATACTCCCACAGTCACACCACTCTCTCCACATAACAAACTATACCCCTACAGTCACACCACTTTCCCCACACACCAAATTATACCCCCACAGTCACACCACTCCCCACACATTACATATTATATCTCCCACAGTCACACCACTCCTCACAGTCACACCACTCTCCCCATATAACAAATTATACCCTCACAGTCACACCACTCTCCCCACATAACAAATTATACCCCCACAGTCACACCACTCTCCACACATTACAAATTATAACCCTCACAGTCACACCACTCTCCCCACATAACAAATTATACCCTTACAGTTACACTACTCTCACCACATAACAAATTATACCCCCACATAACAAATTATACTTCCACAATCACACCACTCTCCCCATATAACAAATTATACTCCCACCGTCACACTACCCTCCCCACATAACAAACTAAACCCAGGGTTGTCTGCTTTCTATTTCTTGCCTCTGGGAGAACTCAGAGGGAAGAAATAGATGCCTGCAGGGGGGGCGAAGCTTAATGATGCAATTTATGCAAATCATGTCATTAAGGCCCGCCTCTGTAAATCGCAAATGTAAAAGTAGTGTAATCACAAAAAGTAGTGTTAGGGGCTTGATAATGTAATCAAGTCCCGGCCATTACTAGTAACGCTAAGGAGTATAATTTGCTCTATACATAGCATATTATACCCCCACAGTCACACCACTCTCTATACATTACATAATCAGGGCTGCCGCCAGATATTTTTGGACCCGGGGCACATCTTCTGCGCCCGCCCCTACGCAATGACACCCATGACGTCACATGGGGGCGAGGTTGCCGTGGAACCGCATTACCAGCGGGCCGTACGCAGGAAAGGATTTCCCTGTGTATTGGCCTGCTAGTGTACAGCTCTAAACTGCAAGATACAGCCCATACCTGCTTCTGTAGAGCCCATGGTAGGTACCTGTGGGCCCCATCAGCTCCAGGGCCTGGGACAGTAGACCTGGCTGTCCCCCCCTACAGTGGCCCTGTACATAATATACTCCCACAGTCACACCATTCTACTCACATTACATTATATTACCACAGTCACACAAAACACATTGCACCCTAGTGAACACAATATACCCCATATCCAATACACATTTTTTTTGTTTTATTTATTGTTAATGGTTTTAAGGGTAGAATTTAATTAATTAATTAAATTTAGAATTTGAATTTGACCTTAGAATAAACTCTTGAAAACATAGAAGAAAAAAAGTTCAATTTGGTGCACTTAATTAATAATGTAATTTAAAAGCATAATACCTTATTCATATTAATTAAATTGAACATAGTTTAGCAACATAAAAGAGAAATATTTAAAAGTGTCAGATATTGAATAATGAGAGAAATACAGTGTATAAAAAAAATTACCAGAATTTGATCAGTGTAATAAAAACTAATTTAATTAAGAGACATTGATCAAATTCTCTGTCTCTCTCTATATTCCATTCTCACTGGCCCTAAATTCAACTGCTCTAGGCTAAGTAAGTGTGTGTATGTGCATGTGAGTAAATAAATGTGTAAATATATATATAAATTTCGTGGTAGGCTAGAAAAAAAATTAAAATAGTAAAAATAAAGCTTATCTTACACTCCTGTCTGTCAGTGCATTAAACAGGGGCAGGTGAATGTCAGGTCAAAAAAACACAATCTCTAGAGCAGGGGTTCTCAACCCCATCCTCGAGTACCACTAACGGTCCATGTTTTGTAGGTCTCCCTGCAAATCCTGTGGAGCTTTCAAAGTGTAACTGTCAGTTATGAGCTCACCTCCAGCAAGGAGATTTTAAAAAACTTGGACCGTTAGTGGTACTAGAGGACAGGGTCTAGAGTAATCTCACAGTATAAGTCAATGGAACAGTACTGGCTTCAACACTGAGGACCCCCAGGCTGAAGCTGTTCTTCGTTTATGTCAGAGATGAACCGCTTAGACCTGGCATCCATCATTAGCATATTTTGCTACAGCTGTTATTAAAACACCAAGTTTGGTATTTATTTAAATTCTTGTGAGTGATCCTTTCAATCTATTAGTAATACTATATCATTTTTAAGCAGAGGCGGATCTACCATTGGTGCAACAGGTACAACGACACCGGGGTTCATGCTGATACAAGGACCAATAGCCATCATCACTGCACCGTCAAAGCTACCCACCTTGTTACCTGGGATATCATCGGGCCAAAGCATATTTTTTGCACCTGGGTCCACAACTCTCTAGTCCCGCCTCTGTTTTTAAGCTGAATCTGTATTATCTGTATGCAGTTGATTCCACACACCATTGTAACTGTTTTTTACCTGCACTTTAAAAAAAAGATGATTTTTTTATGGTCAATTATTAAATTGTGAAACCTCCTGGTTTAATTCTTTTATTTATTCAAATTCCATAATGGATCAGTCTACACAACAGGTGCATCCCAATACTAGCGCTGAAACTGCCAGTCCTCCTAGTAGTTCTTCAACATTTACTATTAAAAATAGTAAATGTGTAATAAGAAAGCATAAGAAACGACATTATCAAAGCCCAAACTTGTTATCCCCGCTTCATAAAACCTCATCACAAAGACTGGAAAAGAGAGTACAGACAAATGTCACAGTGCCAGCATTCTATACATTACACCTTTTGGAAAGGTAAGGCTCAGACCATGGCCGTTATTTGTGTTTGCTGGTCCTGCTAGTATTGTTACACGCTCTAGAATCCCAAATTTCCAAATAAAGGCATGTATCGGTCACCTGTAAATTTGCCAAATGTGTAACCAATAATAAAAGTAAACAGTTTTGCTTGACAACAAAAATATTTTTTGGATTATACCAATAAAACAATTACAACTCTCAACAAAACAATTACAACTCTTAACAAAACAATTACAACTCTCAACAAAACAATTACAACTCTCAACAAAACAATTACAACTATTAACAAAACAATTACAACTGTTAACAGAACTATTACAACTCTCAACAAAACAATTACAACCCTTAAAAAAACAATTACAATTATCCACAGAACTATTACATCTATCACAAAACAATTACAACTCTCAACAAAACAATTACAACTTTCAACAAAGCAATTAAGGGTGTGGGTTTCCTGAAGGAATGACCCTATTTTGATAGGGTCATTTTCTCCCAGCCAGTTTCGAACTGGCTGGGATTTCGATTGCCTATGCCTCGATGAGGCATAGCAATCGATCCACAGTCACCGAACACGGTGCTCCAAAAGGTAAGGCTGTAAACTACTCCAATTCTTACCCTAATTCTAACCCTAACCCTCCCCTTCCATCACCCTAACCCTCCCTTCCCCGCAGCCTGACCCTAACCCACCATGTCCCGCAGCCTAACCCTAACCCTACCTCCCCTGCAGCCTGACCTTAACCCTCCCTCTCCCGCAGCCTAACCCTAACCCTCCCATCCCCTCAGCCTGACCCTAGCCCTGGAGAGGTTACTCACCTTTCCCGTGGTTCGGGTCCTGCGGTAGCGGCGGCGTTTCCTAAACGGAATGGGTGAGAATGTCAATCGGCATACTCACCCATTCTGAAAAAAATTTCTGAACTAAAGGGGTATTTCAAATAGGGACATCCGAAAAGGAACTTTCGGATGTCCCTATTTAGGAAATCAGACATTCTAACCGGGGACTGCAACAGAACAATTACAACTATCAACAGAACTATTCCAACTAGCAACAAAACAAATGGAGGGTAAATGTTAGACTAAAAGAATGGAAAGGTAAGGTTTAAGCTGTGGGACAGAAATGGTTAAGATTAGGCTGATAGAAGGGGGAAGGTTAAGGCTAGGCTATGGTTCAGGGAGCTAGGGTTAGGGGAGGTCTAACTTTCTGTTGCTATGGTAACAGTAAACACACCTCTCTCCTGGAGGCGCAGGCAGCCCTTCACAGAGTCAGGGCACACCTGGGACCAGGGGTTTCCTGGCTCTACCCTGCAGCGTTTTAAAGGTTTTAAGGTTTTTGGGGTTTTTTTTTTTACCATGCAATAACCAGAGTTAAAAATAATTGTAGGATGGCGATGAGAAAGTGGTATTAGTGGTCACTGAGGACCAACATTGGGAAACACTGAAATACTGTAGGTGAAATAAAAGTATTAAAAGAAAAGCCAATTAATGTTTTCACCCCCATATTGTGACATGGTATTTTTATTAGTATTGCTATTAACAACGAATCAGCCCCTAGATTTATGAATTAGACTCTCTCATAAAGTTTGGCTACAGCAGTGCTGTGAGATTTTATGCTGCACTGCTCAATGATAATACATTCCTGATGGCTTTTAATACAAATGAACAGAGTGCAGAGTGCATGCATGTTATTGATTTTACAAATGTCATTATTATTCAGTTACTGTGGGGGATGCGTAAAAGATTAATTTTAAAATGCAATTTAGTATCCTGGGCGCCAAAAGACCTTGTAATAACTATCAGCTGATTAAAGCAGTATTTCCAACCACTAAAAAAAAATCATATACATAATTTTTTTTCTTGAGTTTAAATTTATTCTGTTGCTCATTAAATCTAAAATTTCACCTTGAAGAGGTTATATTGTTCTCTGGAGATATGAGGTGTGAAATCAGTATTTGCGCTGCTTGTTAGGAAAATAAATTTGTTCTAACCTTTAAAAAAAAAAAAGTGCATCCTTTTTGAATGTGGTATTACCTTGAATTTCTTCCTTATGCCAAAATAAATCTTAAAATCAGATACCCTGTAATAAAATATCCCACTTCATCAAACTTGATAACTTGGCTCTGATTAAAAACCCAGAGTTTACCCGACAGAAAAATACACAGGATCACTTTACATCATAAACAAGGTTTTAAAATCATGAAAATATGATGGTAGCTTCAGCTGCTTAGTGAGCCATGAATTAAAAAAAAAATTCTGGTTGTATAGTCATTTTACAGTAATAACATAGAGATACTGTATAACATTCATTGCTGGTATTAATGTGCACAGATTGGGACACAGTGACTTGGTTATAACTTCATGGGTTATTTAACTGTCATTGTATAAAAGAAAAATTGCTTCTTTATGACCCGACCAACATCGCAAACCCCTTAATAGTGTGTGTCATAAAGTGCTGGATCCAGACTTAAGTTACGGTTGTCGACTTTTTAAGGCTTCCCTCCAGGAGATCCTGGGGGGAAGCCATTGATGCCTGTATGGGGCGGTGCTTAATGATGTGATTTATGTAAATTGTGTCTTTAAGCTCCACCCCCTGTCAATCACTATGTTCTAAGGGGTGGGTGGGGCTTGGTTACATCATCACGTCCTGCCCATCCCTAGTAACTCTAGGGATTACAATTATTTTTATTGTATTACATTTTATTTATACATTTTATTAACTTTATTACAATTATTAGGGGGTCTGGACATGCAGGAGATTTGCCGACTCTCCTGGGATACCTGGAGAACTGCCCAAATATCGGGAGTCTCCCAGATATTCCGGGAGAGTAGGCAACCCTGACTTAAGTAAGTGCTTGAAATTAGTTAGAGCTAAACCATGTTGATTGCAGGGGAGTCATATTTCATGTGTTGCAAACAGTATTTGAGTTGAGAGGTGATGTTTCCTATCCCAAGTGTAAATAACAGTGTGATAGTAAAGCTGGTCAGTATCTGTGTGCCGTAAGCAATTCAAAGATATATCCCTGCATGCAAAGAATACAATTAACTTGACTCTCCCTGCAATCAACATGGTTTAGCCCAGGAGTAACTCATTTCAAGCACTTACTAAAGTCTGGATCCAGCCCAAAGTGTGTTAATACACAGCCTCTGAAACAGAGGCGGACCTAGTGAGTTGTGGCCCCAGGTGCAAAAAATATGCTTTGGTTTAGCTTTGGCAGATCAGTGATGATGGCTGCGGGCCCTTATATCAGCATGGGCCATTGCACCTGTTGCACCAATGGTAATTCCGCCCCTGCTCTGAATACACTGCTTTGACAATTAATCTTTGCCCAGAATTAATAGGTGGGTGAGTATAAGTGACAGATCCAGAATTAACACTGACAGGCCTCTTACGCAAGGTGCAAAAAGAGATGCTATCAGTTCACTTTACTCTAAGTAAACACTTTATAGAAATATAATACACAGAGAATTTGATAAATGTCCCTTTTTTAAATCAGTTACTATTACATTTATCATTTTTTTTCCTGTACTATATTTCTAGAATGTGTTTACATCAAATAACATTATACACTCACACGCATCCCATACATATTTAGATTTAAACAATTCAGTCATGTACTGCATCTTTTATTCACTGTTTTCACGCTTTAAAAATGTTTGCATTTTTATGTTACTAAACTATGTTAGTTTTAATTAATATGAATAAAGTCTAATGATTTTAAATTACATAGGAATTAAGTGCAACAAAACTAACTTTTATTTTTCTCTCCTATGTTTTGAAGGTCAAATTTAAATTCTTCATTGAATAAAAGCAGAATCCCACAACAATATATAATGAAAATTATTGCTACATGGGGGGATATATGCGATTAATACAGTTACTAGGGCGCAGTGTATATTGTATGGTGGTCACAAGGGGGCAGTGTTTATTGTATGCCGGATATTAGGGTGCAGTGTGAAAAAATCATTCATAATTATTCTTGGTCAATCATCTGTATATTTTAACCTCGTTTAATCTTGTTTCATGGCTAGTTATAGCCTTTCTACCAATACCACCCCCAATAAACATACAATCAAGTATTAGTAGTTAACATCACCTATTAATTATACACAAATCTTCATTTAAACTTTTGAATGTCTGTAAGAGAAGAGCAATGTTCTCACTAAATAATTAGGCCCGTGTTCAGAGTACCGGACGTATAACATGTACGTCCGGTGTTTAGCGATTTTTACTACTGCGCATGTGTAGTCATTATTTAACGTANTTATGTGTCACAGACCTATATAAGTACTCTTAACGTAGAACAGTCTCTTTCTTACGGAGATTGCGTAAATGAGGTCTTTCAGACCGCATTTACGCAATCTACGTAAGAAAAAGATACGTAGATTATGTTCCATTGGGTTTTCTCATATTATGTAGCTTGTATACACTACACAATCCTTTGCGAGATCATTTGACCCTTATAGGATTGACACATCGCCGAAGCAAAAATACTAATACTATTATCGATCAGAGGATTTTCTCTGCCATTTTACTGGGGTTCTGACAAATTGGTAAAGGATACATATTATACAGTTATCGGGCCAATCAGCTGATTATAGGCTGATCGGCCCAATAATTGTATAGTGTGTGTGTGTGTCCCCATTTTATTTCACCAAAATGGTCTTTCAACGTATAACGAGCTTGGGTGTGGTTTGTTTGGCGGCAGTCTCCATTTTAAGCAGCGGCAGTGATCCTGATCCTGCAGGTAAACACTGTCATCCTAGTCCTGGTCCGGATACCCAGTTACGTAGTTTTCGTCTTACGTACGTTGTTTTAAGAATTGAGTTACTACGCTATCTACGTACCATTTCTGTCTAAAGACAGAAGACTGCGTCTACGCAATCTACGTACATAAATGGTACATAGATAGCGTAAATAAGCTACTATGCATGCAATTCTTAAAACAACTTTAGTAAGATGAAAACTACGTAACTGTGAATCTGGACCCCTGTCCTTATATTTTCCCTAGCCCTCTGTTTCCTGCTGCCTAACCCTAACCTTCCCATTTAGTCCTAACGCTAAACTTCTCCTTCTTGAACCGTAACCCTAACCCACCATGTCCCACAGACTAACCTTTACTTTCCGCTTAAGCCCTAACCGCAACCTTCCTTTCTTGAAGCCTAACTCTAACCCTCCTTTCTCCAAGCCTAACCCTAACCTGAGCCTGACACCTACAGGTGGACGTAGGTACTTGTTCCCAATAGCAATTTTCTATGTGACGATCATTTCTAGCAATGATATAACCGCTATTCAGGTACCAGCTATATCATTGTTATAATAGGGTCGGCTGGAAAAGAAATTGCATCCTAGACAGCTTTACACAACATACCAATTAATAATAAAACAATAAATATATAAGTTTAAATCATACAGTTTGTACAAAAAAACTCTTGCCAATAGACTAGTTTAAAAATATTATTTATTAAAATTAGATTACAACAGATATTTGGTGAACATGGAAAAATAGAAATACTCTGTGCCCCCACATTTACACTTTCATAAATGACCTTTATAGGCATATTCAATAGCGGTATTTCATTTAATTAGGCTTTAACAGGGATATTCAACTGCGCCACTACTCCTAGGGCTTCCAGCAGCTTCTTGACAAGCGGTGCATGCCGTGACTGAACATTAATAATGCCAAATATAATCAATAAAAAGAAATATAATACAAAATAATGCAGACAACTTATTGTATTTTCTCACAAATAACAAGAAAACGCCATTGCGTTTGCTCTTATAAATAAATGTATCTTGTTTCATTTATTCATTTTCTTTCAGTTGTCTTTGATGCTGAGTTCCGGAAATTCTAGTGCAAAAACAGAACCACAAACACTGTCTTATCTGATTAAGATGGATTTTTTTTTCTTTACAATATACTGTATTATAGATAACCGTTGGCACTCCAGCTGTTGTGAAACTCCCAGCATGCTCCAATAGTACAGGCATTGCTGATACCTGGCAAAGCATGATGGGACTTGTAGTTTCACGACTCTTGATTGCTGCAGGTTACCTCAGCCTGCGGTATTTGTTCTGACAATGCTGAATAAAACAAGCTTCTCTCAGGACCGGATCCAGAGTTCCGTAAAAGGGGCGATATCTGATTGCTAGGTTCCAAAACAGATCGGAATCCTCAGGATCCACACTTCTGTACTAGGGACTGGACCTAGAACTATGAGGGGGTTCCGTAAGTCCGCCTACTCCTAAGTTCCATACGTTACTGGAAAGGGCGCTTCCACTTATGTGTCCAGATCACTACCTTATCTTGTCCAAATATAAGTGTAAAAGTGCAGACAAGACAATTATATGTGAGGGCTAATCTCAGTCCTT
The DNA here is from genome assembly GCA_011038615.1 of Limnodynastes dumerilii. Lineage (NCBI taxonomy): Eukaryota > Metazoa > Chordata > Amphibia > Anura > Limnodynastidae > Limnodynastes > Limnodynastes dumerilii. The sequence goes on from WWET01000031.1 coordinate 185,055, forward strand.
ACTGTATAATTCAAATAGAAGGCCCCACCCACCGTGCGTATGAACCAGTGTCCCCAACCTCAGTCCTCAGGGACCACTAACAGTCCATATTTTCTAGGTTTCCTTAAAGAATCACAAGTGATATAATGAGCAGCACCTGTGGAGCTTTTAAAATGTGACAGTTAGTAATGAACACACCTGTGCTCCAGCAGTGACACCTGGAAAACATGCACTGTTAGTGGTCCCTGAGGACTGAGGTTGGGGAACACTGCTATAAACTACACATGGAGGTCTGGCATGTCTCACATTTCGGATGTAACAGAGGTACTACACATGGGCAATATACATGGAACAGGTGACTCCGGCTTCTTAGGTGTGTAGACTTACGAAATGACCTACTACGCATGCTACATACCAATTAGGTATGCAGATTGCCTCCATGCAGTCTTTAAAGACTGCATGGAGTAGTTTAGATAGAAAGAGGTGTGCTAATGCAGCCTCGGGGTGTTTACCTAGGAGTGGGAGGTGGGAGGGATTTAGATTAGCCGGGGAGGGTGGGGAGAGACAATGGGCCTGATGCAGACCTACGCTTGTGAGCGGAGCATATTACCGCTTCAGCGTAAAAACTTTCACTCCCACGACACTCCCCTTACCTTTACCTCCGTACGCCGGCTGAACCCTACCTTAACTTTTCCCAGCGTCAGTACGAATTTTCGTAGCGACACGCTGATTGTACCGGGCCAAGCATGCCTATACTGTACAATTTAAATGGCTACCCCCGCCTACATTCCCTAACTCCAGCGTCCATACTAACTTCGTAATAAAAACACGCCCCGTTGTCGGAAAATACGCAAACAATACGGACGCCTGAATCGCCGCTACGAAAAGCTCTTTGGTACGACCGGAAGTTGTCACTCTGCACATGCGCAGTGCGTTTTTTCTGCCGAATTTACGCTTACGACCAGCGTACGATCGCTTGCGAGCGTAGGTCTGGATCAGGCCCATTGTCCGTACGTAGTTTCCTTCTTAAGAAGGTAGAAAAGGTAGCCCTATGGCACTTCAGGTACCTAAAAACAGGGGGGTGGGTAGGGGCTGCACCAGTGAGTTAGGTGAGGTTCTGTCCGCACCTAACTCACTCTTAGGTGAGAATACGGTCCCTAGCGTGTACATATCACCTGTCCTTATTAGTTCTGCACTCAGACCTAGAAGCGTTTCCGACAGTGGGCATAACGGGTTGCTGAGATTGCGTGCACTAAGTGGGGTGTGAGCAGTATGTGAACTTTATAGTGATGGTGTACTAAGTGCCCTCTGCTGTCTCCAGACTACCGAGCTGCCTCCATTTTAAATAAGGATGGCTTTTAAATCTTAAGGTAGGGTCAATGGATGTAACGTGGGTTCTGTCGATGTATCCCTGCTGTCGCAACAGGATCATAGGTCTAGGCCTGGTTCACCAAAGACATAATACTATGTAACACAATACTGCTTGTAGGCTGAACTGTTATATATTTTTTGGGTTTCTATAGGTCTGAATTAAGCAGGTGATAAGTATTATACCGATACCTGGCTTTACATTCAGTGCAAGTTTAGTGCAATAGCAGTGACTATTATTTTTAATGAAATACAGTAAAACCAGAAGGCACTTAAGTTAAATTATAAAAAAAGTTTGTTTTTTCCCCGCGTATTGGTCCTCAGGGAGTAGCAGGAACGCCAGGATATCCTACTTGGAGTTGTTTTGATTAAGTCACCTGTCTTCTGAAGGATTATGCAGAACAATTTAATTGTAGGGTTCCCAGTGGACTAAATGGAGAGGCACTGATTAAGAACACGACATTACCAGTTATGGAAATAAAATATGTTCTATGGCTTTTGCTGCTTAAAAATACTCAAGTGATGAAGAAGCCTGTGTTAAAGGCTTCATAATCTGTTTTGTATTTCTTTCTTTCTTTTTCTCTTTCTTTCATTCTTTCTTTCTTTCTCTTTCTCTCTCTCTCTCTTTCTTTCTCTCTCTCTCTCTCTCTCTCTCTCTTTCTTTCTTCTTAGGAGCAGGTAATCGCTGTTCCTTGTCCCCTAGACCATATCAGGGTACATTGTCAGAGGTTCGGAGAAGAACTTCATAAGAAATGTTTACGGAATGATACAACTCCCAACATTCTATCTGAAGTGTTGGTAGGGAAGTGTCTGAATTGCTGCCTGATGAGCCATGCATGCATGATACATTTGTATACAGGGGGTGTGTTGGTCTTTTTAAGGCTACTCAGCAACTCCTCTTTAATTTAAAAAGATCTAGGATGTTGACAAGAAAGGGTGGTGGTAACAAAGATGTTGCCTGTATAGAATAGAGCCAAGGTCACTAGAAAGCGCTCTGTATTGGGTGGCAATCGTTAGGAAGCTACTTGCATTTGATAAAGGTCAGACTGAATCTCTTTATTGTATTGTGAAATACTTGTAATAGATGTTACTCCTTTACAAAACACTTGTGTACTTAATTGTCTATGTACAACCCTGCTTTTCTTTTTTCTAGCCCCACCTATGGTTGATATCGCCCACATATGACCTTTTCCGGCTACTTTAAATTCCCAGTTGGCCCCTGCGTGTATAGTTCCATCACCTGGGAAGCATATAGTACCTGTTGACAACACACCATACAGCAAGACAACCAATGGCCATTGTGGTCTTGACTTCCTTTAAATTCATAGTCTAGAGCTATACAGAAAGAGAAGGCACCTTCTCCAACAGGATGGATTTGGCCTGCGGACTAGGTATCCAAAAATCCTCTTCTTCGTTTTTATTTTTTTTCTTCTTAATAGGCGGGTGTTTGATTGTTTTACTTTTTCTGGTTCGACAACAGCAGCAATGACAGCAAATAATGCCAGCGATGAACAGAACAAGCAATGGTAGCGCCAGAAGTACTCCCAGGCAGATGGTGTTGTAAATTCCCTGCTCGTGCTTATTTAGCATCAGGTCATAGATGCCTTGGAAGAAAGCAGTTATTCGTTCCATGGTGACACTAGCAGGTTCTCAAATCCTTGCTGTTGTGTATCTGTGAACTAGGTGCGGAGTCCATGCGATGGAATGTAGTCACGTCTGGCCAGTCATCTCTACACGTTACTCCAACAAGTGATGAAAACGCTGTCTTCACCCTGAGAGGTTAGGAAAACATGTATTATTTTACTGAGCATCACATATGTATTGTTGTTTTTGCTCAATCATAACAGGAAAAACATTTACAAAGAGCAATTTTCTTTAAATTTATTATTTTTTCAACACAAATTACTGTGTTGGAATATCAAAAGCATAATTGCCGACTTTCCCGGATTGTCCAGGAGGCTCCCAAAATTCAGTTACAGCTGCGGGAATCCCGATAGAGCTCGGTAATCTCCCACATTTGGGCTTGATAACGGAATTTAATGCAAAGTACTGCCTCAAGTCCTGCCCCCCTGCTTAATATGACATAAGTTGTGTCATCAAGCCCCATCCCATCCTTAGTAATTGTAGCCATAATAGGCAGGGGGGCGGGTCCTCAGGCAGTGATTTGCATTATATCACGTCATCATCTCAGGGCCAGTAAATGTCAGCTAAAATCTGATTGGTTGCTATAAGCAACATCATCACTTTTCCTTTCCCGCAGTTTAGTAAATCTGGACCCCAGAGTTATACCAGTCCTATGGCACATGGTTTTGGAAACCCCTCTGAGCTTTGACATCCTTCCCTCTCCTTCCTTTGTCGTTACATTAGATGCTGAACACCTGAGACAATGATTAAATGTACTCTTTAATGTACTATAAAATCAACCACCACACATTAAAACCTTACTCATGCTTGTTTGCAATATTAAAGGAGAGCTGCCGACTTATCTATCAAGAGATAGATGAAAGTATGGGGGTGGTGCTTGATGATGCGATTTTTGCAAACTCAATTCCGACCACTAGGAGATCTGTTGCGTAACATCTGGAACATGTATGCGCAGCGCCCAAAAAACAACCAACTAACGTAAGTTGGATGTCAGAAACGGAATTTGGATACGACCCTATAGACCTGATTCACATTTAAGAATGTGTGGCTTTTTAGGTACGTAAATTTAAGAAGAGACAAACTTCCTCTAGGAAGAAAGAAGGGCTGCTCCGGGACAAATTAAGAACAAAGGGCCGTATTCAGAGCTCCGGCCGCAATGCAGTTGAGGCCGGAGTTTTGCGAAATGTGCTACTGCGCATGCGCAATAATTTTGTAACGTAATCTACGTTACTTCTGGCCCAAAGATAAGAAGAGTGGGTGGAGGGAGCCATTTAAATGGGGAATTCTGGCCGTGGTTACGCAACAACGTTCCTAATTAGCCGACATACACACAACTACGAACCTAAAGACAAGGTAGCCCTACGGCATTCGTAAGTCAGATAAGAAGCTGAAAACCGAGGGCATGTCAGGGGAATCGGTATGCTACAGGGGCGTGTAAAATTAAGAACCTAAAGCATTCTTAAGTGTGAATACAGCCCTATGTTTCTATGGGCCTAATCCAGACTTACGCTGCCCGGCGGTAATACGTCGGGCGTAAGATCGACTGAATTGCCCGATCTATGATTGGGCGTCCGTAGTATCCCCGCAGTAACGGCTGAGGGGGTGTCCCTTGCCTTTACTACGCAAATATTAGTGTAGGAAAGCGCGGGGAGGTAGTTTAATGAGGGATGGAGGGGTTTTCCATAATACGCTCCTGTCGCAGCGTATTTTCCCTCGCCTTACGCCTGAAGTTAGGGTAGCCTTCAGCCGGCGTAAGCAAGGGAAAATACGTTGCGACAGGGGGGAGTGTCGGGGGGAGTACATGCCGATACGCTGTGCTTTACTAATCAAAATAAAATAAAACAGTAAGGTTCATCTAAAGGGAAACATCTTTTTTTTGTAACTGAGAAGCACATTTCACTACAACTACAGACAAGGAAACCTAATAAGCAGCTTCCTGTCTAGAAGTGTGTGCCAACCTTACCCGGGTCTGAGTACATTCCACATCCTGTTTGTTTTTACGGCTGGCAGTCAACCACTGCTCTCAAACGTTTACTTTATGACAAAAACACCCCAGCTGGAATGTGTTTTTGTTAAAGCCATAATTCAAGTTCATTATTTACATAAATACTCATTTCATTGAACTCAGAAATATTTCAAGGTAGTTTTAAGCCATTTCCTGATTAGCTCTGGAGTCAGTGTGATTAATATTCTAATATGGCTGTTGAAAAAGGTTGTGAGCTGGGTCATAAGTAGTCTTACAGTTATGCTGGAGCTGTGGGAAAAAATCTCCCATTATTCCCAGGGTCCTGCGAAGTGGAACTTTTGAGTTTAATTAGGATTAGTTATATTTTGCTCAGATTAAATTGATAAATAGATACATTGGGCTGGATCCAGACTTAAGTAAGTGCTTGAAATGAGTTACTCCTGGGCTAAACCATGTTAATTTCAGGGGGAGTCAAGTTAGTTGTATTCTTTTCATGCAGGGATATATCTTTGAATTAGTTACTGCACACAGATAATGACCAGCTTTACTATCACACTGTTATTTAGACTTGGGATAGGAAACATCACCTCTCAACTCTAATACTGTTTGTAACAGATGAAATATAACTTCCCTGCAATCAACATGGTTTAACCCAGGAGTAACTCATTTCAAGCACTTAGGTCTGGATCCAGCCCATTATTTGTATACTGCACCAATAGATGTTACGCCATTTGATTAAGAGAAAATACAAATACAAAAATACAAAGACACTGGACCAAGTAATTATTATAATTATTATTAAAGATTATTTATAAGGCACCACAAGGTATCTGTACCACGAGGGGTAATATAAATAGGGCAATAAGGAGAGGAAACACCAGGTAGAAGGGTGAGGGGTAAGGGATGGAAATCATTTGATGGTTCTTTGGAACCATCTGTCAAATGGTTCTGATAGTCAATGTTTAACCCTTCGATGGTTAGGACCATCGCTAGGACTTTAACCCGATGTTTTTGTTGAGTGACACAATGGGCCTGATCCAGACCTACGCCCGCTGTCGCTAGGACGGCGGGCGTAAGCGTAAGCACGCCTGAAAAGCCAATCTGCGCATGCGCCGGCGTCGGTACGGCAACGCCCAATCGTGGATCGGGTGTCCGTAGCAGCGCCGTAGGGACGCTGGAGGGGACGTCCCCCAGCATCCCTACGTTCAGGTTAGTGCAGGTGGGCGGGGGCAGATAGTTAAATGAGGGTAGAAGGGTGGGCTAAGCGGCCATACGCTCCTGTGCGAGCGTATGGCCCCTTTCTTACGCCGGCTGAAGTTAGGGTAGCCTTCAGCCGGCGTAAGGAAGGGGCCATACGCTCGCACAGTGGGAGTGTCGGTCAAAATGAACGCCGATACGCTGTGCTTTTAGCATACACTTTTGGAAGTGCCGCTGCCAGGGACTTAGGGTTAGGCTGCGGGGGGGACTTAGGGTTAGGCTGCGGGTGGTACTTAGGATTAGGCTGCAGGGGAACTTAGGGTTAGGCTGCAGGGGAACTTAGGGTTAGGCTGCAGTGCTAGGGTTAGGCTTTAGGGTTTGGGTTAGGGAGCGGGTTAGGGGAACTCACCTTTCGCAGCATCGTGTTCGGTGCTCCGGGGATCGATTGCTATACCTCATTGCGTCATAAGCAATCGATATCCCAGCCAATTCAGAAGTGGCTGGGAGTGAACAGCCCTTTTGAAATAAAGCTGTTCGCTACTGGGACCCACACTCATTCTGAGGGAGCGTTTGAAGACCAGACTTAAGAAACGCGTGAGTTGACCGTTGCATTTCATGACCTTGTATGGGTGCACATAAGGCTTCCAGCAAGGATCTGAATACTCAGGATCCATACTTTTGTATAGAAAAACTTTGCGACTACGAGTCAGGGACGGGGTAGAGTCACACTTCTGACACTTTCCAACAGAGGCGCTAGGTTACGATCGCAAGAGGTCGTGTCTTGGTATTAGAATTTAGTAGAACTGACAGCATTGCCGTGCCCTTGCTCTGTGCGCCTGTCCACTCTTTTTCCGCCAATTTTCATTCACTGTAAAGGTAAGGCCAGTTCTAACAGGAGTCTTTTTGTGAGCCTATTGCGGCTCTGTGACTGCGGACTACTGCGCCTTCAATTGCATAAAAATCGAATCTCTGGATCCAGTCCAATGTCATTATTAGCACTTACGTCAGGGCTTGGACAAATGAAAATGGCTAAAAAACTGTCCCAATTGCATGTTTTACAAATGAGCATATGACATTCTGTATTATGTAAAAAGAAAGTGAGAGCTAGAATCTGATTGGTTGCTATAGGCAATATCTCCACTTTTTCAAACCCGCAGCTTAGTAAATCTGTCCCATTTTACCCCTAAATACAGCACAAACCACTATGTGCTCACCAATCTGTATGAGCCCCTCACTTTCCCACAGAGGCACCATGATTGTGTGGGAAAAGGCTTAACGCTTCTGACATTTTGCTGACGCACTACACTTACACTTATAATATTTAGACATTATTTAAGCAGGTTACGTAAAAACGCGAAAGAAAAAGATCATTTTGTTTAAACAGTTTTGATAGACTAATACTAACACTGACTTTAGCCGAGTCAGAAATAATTGCTGTGTATGTGTTTTTTTAATGACTGTTCAAATGAAACAGTTATTTAATTGGATCAATGTAAAACATGTCAAGCTAGAGGTCTCTATAATAGAATGTATTGATTATCTAACAAACAGAGACTGCAATTAGTGCAGGATAAATAGACAGAACATGTGATTTGGAGGTAAGATAAAGAAAAGTGTTGCTGATGGTTGTATGGACGGCTCAGTCCTGACACACAATGCAGTAGGATCAGATATTAGATACCCGCTTTAGCCAGCAATCCACGTGAGCGCATGTGAGGATACTCCCTTCACTTACAACATATACGTCCGGTGTTTAGCAATTTTTAATCTACGTATCTTTTTCTTACGTTTCTTAATGTGGTCTTTCAGTAAAAAAACGCTAAATACCGGACATATATGTTATACGTCCTAACTTCCCAGCCCCTGACCCTCATTTAAATGGCTATCCAGGCCTGTATGTTGGGCAGTTACGCAGCAACAGACCAACCATAAGTCTCCCAGGACCGGCAGTAGATCCGCAGCGTAACATCTGGTGCATACATGCCTATATATTATAGTAAGGATTACGTAAGCAAGAGGCTTGTGTAAGTAGCCTAATAAAAAGAAGTTTGGATCTGGTACTTTGGGCCTCATAACGACATCCAATTTACGCATTCAGCTTGTGTAAATCTTACTGTGGGACAGCGCTGCGCATGCAGATGTTACGCATGTTATATAGTAAGTCTGATCGTACGAAACTTGTACATAACTCAGTACGCTTGGGCGTGACATTCCTATATAAGCCGATTATATGCATTGTGGGAGGAGGGAGGCATTTAAATTGTACAGTATGGGCAGGGTTAAGCACTTATGTACAAGACATTACGGGCTATAGTTACAAAAAAAAAAAACTATGCCCCGAGAGGAAGCTGCTCCAGGCTTGCCTGTGTTCGCGGCGAGCCTGGCAGCTTCCCCTTTAAAATTTACCAAAACTCACCCCTCCGCCGAGGTCCCTCGAAGTGCTCTGCCCGCAGCGCAGGCACTTCATATCGAATGATTCCCGCGCATGCGCAGAGACCTCACAGCCGCACTTAGAAAATTTCAGCCCAAATATGAAAACCCACTGCGCATGGGCAGGGTCTTCATATCGGGGCTGGAATCTTCTAAGTCAGACGCGTCTCCCAGACAGGTGAGTTTTGTATTTTTGTAATATTATTTTAATGTTTTTAATTTTGTTATTTATTTTTTTGGTTTAAAAAAAACATCAATTTTTTATTCTTAATTTTTTTTTTTTAATGACCGCATCCTACTTCATACCAGCGGTCTCCCCACACATACCCTGCTTTTCCTCCCCCTAATAACGGCTATTAGGGGGAGGAAAAGGGGGGAATATGGGGAGATTGCTGGCATCCTCAGATGGCGTTATTTTTTCCTTCACTGCCGAATCAGAATTTCAGCAGTGAGGGATAGTAACTTGTAGTTAGTGCTGGCACCCGTTAAGATCAACGGGCCAGCCAATCTTTATGAAGTGTTTGTGCATCGCCATGGAAACAGCAGCGCTACCCTTAACACACCCCCTGCACGGACGTATTTTGTGAAAATACGCTACCCAAACCCTACCTTAACTTTTCCAGACGTAACACAATACGTTCGCTAGCGGGCGTACAGACTACGCGAACGTACGCAGCTTAGCACGCCCATACTGTACACTTTAAATACCCCCCCCCGCCTACTTCACGTAATTCGCACGTAATCTTCTCTAACGTAATTTTGGCACGCCCACACGTAATTACTTACGTTCGCAATACGTGAATTCGCCTTACGTTAGAAAATACGCTACGCGAATGTGCGTATTTTCTGCGGTGCGCATGCGCAGTACGCTCTAAACTGCGAATTTACGTGTATACCACACGTAAATTCGCAGAAAAACGTACAGCAGGATCTGCCCCATTATCACCAGAAAAATTTAGATAGTAAATATAGCCCTATGTACGACCTGAGATACGCAAGGAAAAGTTAATGCAGGGTTCTGAACATGTAGGTCAGCGTAACTCCGGCACACGTGTACGTAAAATAATTTTAAGTCTGGATCATGCCCTTTATTTTTTACATTTGCACAGTTGAGCAGCTATACACTGGCATAGCGCATAGTAAAATACTTTCATTATAACCCAGGAAATCACACAAGAGGAAATGGCACAAAGCTGTGAAGTAATGAAACAAGTTTTAGATTTTTAGCTTGAAAGAAAGAAATGAAGATAGTTACTCCTGGACTAAACCATGTTGATTTCAGGGGAAGTCAAGGTAATTGTATTCTTTGCATGCAGGGATATATCTTTGAATTGCTTACTGCACACAGATACTGACCAGCTTTACTGGTCACACTGTTATTTAGACTTGGGATAGGAAACATCACCTCTCAACTCTAATACTGTTTGCAACAGATGAAATATGACTCCCCTGCAATCAACATGGTTTAGCCCAGGAGTAACTAAGTTCAAGCACTTAAACAGGTCTGGATCCAGCCCAAGGGGCCTAATCCAAAACAACGCCAGCTGGCGTTGTTATGGCAGGCGTGTGCGTAAGATCGGCTTTTTGCCCGATCTGCGCATGCGCCAAGCAGATGTTTTGAAGTGTCACTACATTTTTTTCTATTTGTGAATAGGACTTCCCTAACTATAGCGTATTCACAGTGGAAGGGGCGTACCAATCTAACGAATACCGTAAATATGCTACAGTCAGGGAATGTAGGCGTTGGGAGGCATGCTAATGATACGATAAGGGCAGGGTTCACCAGTTACAGCCAGTGCGTAGTTACGTCCTGCCGGTGTTACGCTGCAAAAAGTTAAGGTCGGCTGCAGCCGGTGTTTGAGAGTGTAACTACGGCAGGATTGGGGAAGTGTCAGGGGGAGTGCATAGTTGTTACGCTTGGCCGTAGCTCTGGATCAGGCCCAAGGTATCAGTATGGAAGTAAAGGTGATACACAGAATCAGCTGCAATCGCTTCTCTGCTTCTACCGACCTTGAGACCACATATTCAGACAGAAATCAGTGTCTGCCACTAAGTCAGTATTCACAGGAAAAGGCAGCATTCCCCGACCTTGACCAACCACAGCAAACCCTGCATGTCTTTCCTGTCCCTAACCATAAGCACCGAGGGGGGAAGCAGACCAGGTAAACCCATGACCTGAAACATCAGCAGAGAGCCAAAGATCAAACCCAGAAAACCAGCAGTGCAAAAAACACTGAGGACGTGTGGATGGGAAACTAGACCGGAAGCAAAGATCCAGGGAGAGCTACTGTACATATGACACCTGTCATCTATCTGGTGCATGCACAGTGCAGTCACCACATCGCAACCGCTCTACAAATGCGCAGGCAGCTGCTTCATACAGCGCTAAGCAATCGGTCTATAAGCATTGCATATAAATACATCTCCAGAAGATGAAATGCAGCTCGTGAATTGTGTACCTGTAAAAAAATGTATATAGTTATTACTAAAATAAATTACTATTATTTTTTTAAATAATTTGTTCCCCACTCAGCATTAGCCCCCCAATCGGTCTATAAGCATTGTATATAAATACATCTCCAGAAGATTAAATGCAGCTCGTGCATTGTGTAGCTGTAAAAAATTTTATATAGTTATTACTAAAATAAATTACTATTATTTTTTTAAATAATTTGTTCCCCACTCAGCATTAGCCCCCCAAATTCCAGATGGGGATGGGGAGATGATTGATGATTATTCATATTTATACACCAACAATTTGAACTCTTTTTTGCTACATGTATTGGAGTATAAAGGGTGCAATGATATGAAAAACAACGAAACGGCAATTTTCATCTAAATGAGATAATACATAGCGCATGTTTAATATTATCCTGTGAACATCTTCTATGAAATGACTGTCACAATGTATGTCAGCTTCCTCGTCTCATCTTTCTGTACACACCAGTGCTGTCCACATCTCTCATAGGACGGGCTCTATAGATGATACAGATACATGTTAGCTGTCAGGAATCCATACCAGATATGAAGTCATGGGTGGTTGCCCTGGCATGCGGTGCAGAGGGATGTGTTCATGTGATGGTACAGAGATGTGAAAGAACCTCATAATAGTGCAGATAGAACATACATGGATGGCATTTACAGTAATAGAAGGTGTTTGCTGTCTAAGGTAGAGGGGGAAGGGGGGGTCTTTTCTCTAGGCAGATCATCCAAATTATCAATTACATTTTAATATTAACAAAAGCTTTTGGTTCTGAGTCCTTATGTATTTCATACAGTTATCTCCCTCGTCGCAGAGCCTCTCAACATGGGCCTAGTCTGGCATACGGTAAAGGGGACATTGGGACTGATCCTTAATTAGTAACGTTAAGGGACTTACACAAGAAGCTTGTGTAAGTCTCCCTTAACGGTAAAGCTGCGAATGCGCAGGGAAGATATTACGCTACGGATCTCCTAGCAGACGGAACTCAGTACTTTGCGCTGGGAGATTCGTCCCACGGGGAATTCCAGCAAATGGGCATGTCTAATCCCTGCAAGGGGGAACTACCACAGGGCACAGGTCACGTCTATGTCAATGCCGAGACTTTGAAACCAGCAGTCAGCCACGCTGCCGGACAGCTAAGTCTAATCCTCTGTTTTCTTTTTTGTTTAGTTTTTTTGCTATTATTATTATTATGCTTTAAACATGTATAAAACTGTATTTTGATTTAAATTTACTTAAATCTACTTTAAATATGTTATTTCAGCGGTCTAACCACATATACCCCCTTTTTCCTTCCCCAAATAACAGCTATTAGGGGGGGGAGGGTTATATGGAGGCATCGCTGGAACACTTACCTCTGTAAAACTCTGCTCCAGCATTTTGTAAACATCAAAAAGTTCATTTTCATGTGATTGTGCCAGGTTTCGCTTCAAAATTGGGATTATTGCATAAAAATGATCTTTGTAAATAGACCCTCTAGGTACTGTTAGGAATTTGCTGCTGGATTTTTATGTTCTTATCTATTCTAACAATATATATGAATAGTTTCTTTTGTGAATCATTTTTCCATTGCTTTAGTGCATACACATTGGGCTGGATCCAGACTTAGTTAAGTGCTTGAACTTAGTTACTCCTGGGCTAAACCATGTTGATCGCAGGAGGAGTTAAGTTAATTGTATTCTTTGCATGCAGGGATATGTCTTTGAATTGCTTACTGCACACAGATACTGACCAGCGTTACTATCACACTGCTATTTAGACTTGGGATAGGAAACATCACCTCTCAACTCTAATACTGTTTGCAACAGATGAAATATGACTCCCCTGAAATCAACATGGTTTAGCCCAGGAGTAACTCATTTCAAGCACTTAACTAGGTCTGTATCCAGCCCATTATTACTAAACTGATTGCGCAACATGTTCAAACCCATTATAAGATGCTGCACTACCATGGTCTGGCGCAACGTATTTGTCAATGTTGCAAGAGTGTGCAGGGCTGCTTGGTGCCCGCACAAAACGTCACATAGATTGATACCACATCCAGAGATCCCGCAGTGTGCACTTTTCTTGCATGCGTCACACAAGGTACACACGGTACATGTGCTGTGGGCTTACTTGCTGGATCAGGCCCACGGTGACTATACAGACTGCAAGATCCTTGCTGCAGGCACATTCCCTCCTCCATTACACCTCAGATCCCGTCATTTTGCTGAAACCCGCTGACTGTGGGATGACATTTACAAAAACCAGCCTGGATATAAGGGGTTAAACAGACAAAATGATAGTAACAGACTGCGGAGGAGGGAGAAGGATTTCCTACTAGTGACGGCAGCCCTGTACCTTGCAGGAGAAGGAGGACTCAGAAGAAAGACTTTAGCAAACAGGGCTGGAGAAATGAAACCAGCTCCCACCTTAGAGAGAACATTGTGTAAAGCCGCAGTCATAGAACTGGTACATAGCAGCGGACTGATTCACAACCTCAGCCCTGCCCTGGAATGTAGCTCTTACATCTGCATTCCTTACTGGGAAGTAGCAACTTTCATATTTACTATTGTATTAAGTTCTAAAAACAAACCCCACAGTACAATTACATAGATAATAATAGTATCATTGTATTACAGTATAACTGTCTTAGACAAACATGATGGGGGGGATCCAGTTGTCTGATTACAGACTCTCCAACATGACCCATTCCATTAGGTACAAAATAATCGGCTCCTGAGCTTCCAACTGTCACTCACCTGGTTTAAATGAATTAAATGATATTTAAAAAAAATAACAAAAAAAACAATTTGCCTCTTCAACAAAGGTGGTTACCATAGTAACTGACAGTTGGAAACTGAAGAGAAGAGTATTTTGTACCTAATGGAATGGGTCATGTTGGAGGGTATGTGATTAGCACAGACAGACTGCTCAACCAAGGTGCAGGTCCAGCAACAGGAAAGTGGTCAGCAGGGCTGCCATCAGGAGGAGATAGCTGGGGCTATTGTCCTTAGCTCTGCAACAGCAGGTATAGGTAGTATACTAGAGAAGGACTTCCCTGCACACTGGTCCGCTGAGATGTCATATAGGAGATAGAGTGCAGCGGATCTGTCCTGGGCATCAAAATTTCATACGGTGGCTCTGGTGGTCAGCAACCATCAAGCATACTGCATACCCTCCAACTGTACCTATTTAGCAGGTACAGTACCTTTTTTTTTTTTTATAATCTGTACAGGCTAAAAGTGCTCCAGTGTCGGATTCTGACCCAGCAGATCCTTTCCCCCTACACTCACCTTCCGGTTCCGCAGCATCTGATCACTATAGTAGAACTGCTGGGATAGACTCCTACAGCTCTACTATAGTGACAAGACCCTCTCCTGTGAGTTCTTAGCTCATATAAGGTGTAAAATGAGATTTTATACCTTTATCATACATGCAAATGAGAGCAGAGTAGAACCACGCCCTTTCACGGGACAAGCCACGCCACATTCACAGACACGCTTACTTGCACCCACTCCCACAGCAGAGGGAGGACTCATGGTGCACCCTCCTATCCGGCATGTATACAGTGCGACCACATAGGACGCCAACTGTTCTTCACATGCACAGACAGGCATCTTACCGCTGTCCTCTGCCTGCAGCTGCCCCCAATCAACCCCTCACCTGCCAGCAAATGACAGCACTAAGCTGTTAGCAGATGGCAAGTTATTTATAAACAGTGCTCAGTACTCAGAGTCTGCCAGCTGCTGCGCCACTGGGGAGAAGAGGAGGTAATGTGTACCCGCTCCTACCCCCTTTTCATGTACGATAGTCTCCCATATATGACCCCAGGGCTGCTGCCAGACATGTTGGGATCTGGGACATATATTTGGCGCTCCGCTCATGATGTCACATTGGAGGCGGAGCTCCGCAGACCTGCACTAACAGCGGGCCGATGTGCAGGGAAGCCTTTCTTTGCATACTGGCTAATGTGCAGCTCTCAGCAGCAAGTATCGGTGGAAGGTTACAGCGCTATGGTAAGTATTGCTGGGCCCCATCTGACTCCAGACCTGGGACAGTACTCCCTGCTGTGCCCCCGTGATAACGACCATGGGGTAGATCCAGAACTACGTGTGCCGTACGTTTATTCGCGGAGCTTATTTTCGTGTGCGTAAGTTCGTTACACTCCCCTCGGCACACCCCTCGCACGGACGTATTTTGTGAAGGTACGCTGCCCAAACCCTACCTTAACTTTTTCACAGGTAACAGAGTACGGCCGCGAACGGACGTACTGACTACGTGAACGTACGCAGCTTAGCACGCCCATACTGTACACTTTAATTACCACCCCCCGCCTACTTCACGTAAAACGCACGTATTGTTGACTAACGTAAAATTGGCACGCCCACACGTAAGTATTTACGTGACACATACGTGAATTTCCCATTTGTTCACAATTACGCTATGTGAATGCGTATTTTCTATGGTGCACATGCGCAGTGGGTACGTATCTGCGAATTTACGTCTCCACCACGCATAAAATCGTGGAAAAGCGTAGTTCTGGATCTGCCCCCATGTCTCTATTAAAAGCAACATCAGCCTTATAAGGACATGGGGGCCACAGGTGACAGCTTGTTGCCAGTCACTTGGTTAAAGCATAATAATGGAACTAAACACTGACAGACTCATCCTGATAGTAGAATTCTCACTAATAGCAAACTTCCTATTGTACAAAACACCTGTCTTGTAAACAACTGGTCTCACTTTAATGGCTACGCAGGTGTCAGTCTTACTGTATCAATAGATTTTTTCCCCTTGCAATCAGCATATACTTACTAGAGCATGTTTTATGCATATGTTTAATTATGCGCATATGCTTTATTATTTATGCAAAAAACACAACTACTACTTCTGTTATCCCTTCTGATTGACAGTAATTCCCATATTATTTCTAAAGTTCTTACCTAGACCATGGACATTACTTGTGCTTTACATGCAGCCTCGATATAGGAATAGTGTGGGTTCTCTTATGATATCAGACGACCGTATTCAGAGATCCGTTTTTTAAAAGTACGCAATTATACGCACGCCCGTAGCAAGGCCACACCCACCAACACCCATGGCACTCCCCTCTCTCGGCCTTGCACTCATAGACATACGCCTCCATAGACAACCTCTAACTTTACATGTGTACTTATGTGCGTATATGTATGCCGTACATGCGATTCAATCAATCCGCGCCCTCACAGGCTCATTTAAATGTCTCCCCTCACCCTCTTTCATGTAACTTTTCCAGTACGCAACTTAATACTTAATCCCGCCCCTCCGTACGTATGTCCCCATGCGCAGTTAAACCATACCTAAAAATACGCACGCAACTCCACGTGAAAACGGTTCTGTGAATACAGCCCAGATACTCAAAACAGAAGGATTTAATATGTAAATCACCCAGATATACAGGACCCATGGTTACATGTATGAGATTGCTGGGGGGTTTGATTATAAAACATGCTAATTGTCGTTTTGTGTATATATGGATGCATACTGGAAATGGTGTAGGGGCAATCGCCTTCACCATTATCCACTGTATGCGTGTGCTGGCATAACACTGCTATACCTGGAACATCGTGTAGTGACTACAAATTACCTTATAATTGGGGCACTCTCCCTGACATCCTGTGCTCATACTGGCCCGTATTCAGATAACATATACGTCCGGTGTTTAGCGATCTTTCAGACCGCATTTACGCAATCTATGTAAGATAAAGATACGTAGATTACGTAAAAAAATGACTACGTATAAGCAGTAGAAAAATCTCTAAACACCAGACGTGTATGTTATACGTTCGGTACTCTGAATACGGGCCCCCATTAGGACTGACCCAGCAGCGGTCATATTGTTCAGACAGAAAAAGATCAATTCGCTCGATTTGATTTTTAAAAAGTCTTCATTTGATCAAACCAATTTGTCTTTCCAAATGTTACATGTGTACAATGCCCCAACCTTCTGTGCAATGATTCTTCCTCTAATTCCTACAAAAGGGACACCTTTGTGGTTGGGTATATTAAATTGTGGTTTCAGCAGAGTGTTAATGGCAGATAAAAATCACAGATCCACAAGTAAATCGTATCAGGTATGAACCGATGAATCATCATCCCCAACAGGACGTGAAAATGCTGGTATTATTGCATCATATATCACATTGTGTGAAATTATATGTATCATTTTTTTAGAAAAGCTTTGAAAATAGAAATTTGCCATTGGGAACGGGAACATATTTTCCTGTTCCCAGTAGCTACAGGCTGCAAAGGGTTGCAGTGGGTAGATTAGGGTTAGGCTGTGGCAGCTGCCTTGTGTATAAGGTTAAGGTTAGGGCTTAAGGAGAAGGGTGGGGTTATAAAGGATTTGTTATAGTCTCTATATGTAGTAGTACAATAGTGAATAGTGCAGTAGGGAGACGTGGACAATTCCTCTGTGAATATGGAATATGAGGAGAACCAGATCCTAACACTCTCACTACAGCTGCAAGGTCACAGTGATTCTGAGGCAGCTACAAATTAGGTCTAACAGTTATATCATATGATGTTGTGCATATTTTGTAGATAGTCTTATGACCAAAATCAGATTTGTGCAAGTCCTTTTTTTTTAGAACAAATGTAAACCATAAAAAATAGACGTCTGCTTAATAATAATCTTTGCAGTGTGTTTGTGTGGGTGTGTTGCAGCTTCTATATTTTTAACTGATATCCAGCACAGATATATACATTATTTTATGACCCTGCTTCTACACTTGATATTAACCCATACACACCACAGTTTTCGTATACAGATAATCATTCAAAATACCTGAGAAAGGAGTGTTTTGAACGATATTGTGTAAGTGTATATACGCTGCAGCGATCATGCCTAATCATTGTAAAGTACACAAAATCGTTTAATCTCATTTTTTAAAAAGTTTAATTTTAACGATCAAGGGCCTGATTCAGAGATCCGGAAGTAATGATAGTTAGGTGCGTATATTTAGGGTCGGATTGATTTTGCATCATCTGCGCATGCGTAGTAATAGTGCAACGCCATGTACGTTGAAGTTAAGGTCGGACATGCCTTACGGTGTTTCTCATGTCCTGCACATGTGAAGTGTTTCTCATGTCCTGCGCATGTGAAGTGTTTCTCATGTCCTGAGCATGTGCGGTGTTTCTCATGTCCTGCGCATGTGCAGTGTTTCTCATGTCCTGCGCATGTGCAGTGTTTCTCATGTCCTGCGCATGTGCAGTGTTTCTCATGTCCTGCGCATGTGCAGTACTTAATTCAGGGATCGCACGGAGGAGAAACACAGTACCGACCCACGGCTCATCGCGAGACCTCGGAGGAGGGGTGAGTATTAGTAAATCATGTGAAGGAAGCTGCCAGGTTCGCTGCGATGATAAGCCAGCCTGATGCAGCTTCCTTCACAGGGAACGAGGAAGGTAAGTAAATAGACCCCATAGTCTCTATATGTAGTAGTACAATAGGGAATAGTGCAGTAGGGAGACGTGGACAATTCCTCTGTGAATATGGAATATGAGGTGAACCAGATCCTAACACTCTCACTACAGCTGCAAGGTCACAGTGATTCTGAGGCAGCTACAAATTAGGTCTAACAGTTATATCATATGATGTTGTGCATATTTTGTAGATAGTCTTATGACCAAAATCAGATTTGTGCAAGTCCTTTTTTTTAGAACAAATGTAAACCATAAAAAATAGACGTCTGCTTAATAGTAATCTTTGCAGTGTGTTTGTGTGGGTGTGTTGCAGCTTCTATAAGTATATTTTTAACTGATATCCAGCACAGATATATACATTATTTTATGACCCTCTTTTTACACTTGATATTAACCCATACACACTACAGTTTTCATAAACAGATAATCGTTCAAAACACCTGAGAAAGGAGTGTTTTGAACGATATTGTGTAAGTGTATATACGCGATCATGCCTGATCATTGTAAAGTACACAAAATCGTTTAATCGCATCTTTTAAAAAGTTTAATTTTAACGATCAAGTCATTCAGTACTGAAGGATCAACCGAAAATCGTTTGTAGTGTGTATGCAGGCAGATTGGTAATAAAAATGTTCTATCATTTTAAAAAAACTGTAGTGTGTATGGGGCTTTAGACTTTTAGGGCCAGATCCAGAATTACGCACACGGGCGTATTTACGCCAGTCATAAGCATAACTGCAGCTGTAAGTACGTTCTGCGCATGCGCCCAGCAGATGTTTCCTGTCGTGGCGGCCGTAATTAAAAATAAGTCGCCCGTAACATTAGCGTAATTACGGCCAAATGGTCATGCCTTTATTACGATAGTCGTAAATACGCTCCACTTACGGAATGTAGGCGTGGCGGCATTTAAATCGTACTGTACGGGCTGGGTAACGTAGTTACGACCATTGCGCAGTTGCGTCCTGCCGTAGTTACGCTTGCAAAAGTTAAGGTAGGGTTCAGAAGGCGTAAGGCAGTAAAATTACGGGTGTCCGGGGCAGTGAAATTACGGACAATCAATGGGAGTGTCCGGGGAGTGCATAATATTTACGATGTGCGTATATATGAACAGTGCTAGTCCATAGTTCTGGATCTGGCCCTTAGATTCTTGTCCATAAATAATGGAAATGATTCATAATGTGGATGTATACTGTACAATATATCATTCCATTATTTGTTTGGGAAGAAGTCCTTCTAATAGGTAACATACTGTCCTGTTTTTCAATTTCTACAAACATACTTGTCAACCACCTGATTTTGGAGAACCAGTCCTGCATTTTAGGGAAGAGGGTGTGATGTGCATTCATTGCTACTCTGTATAGAAGAGTATCAGTGATTAGCATCTATGTGCAACTGAAGGTTAAAGGGCACCTTAGCTGAAGGTTAGATATGCCCCTGGACATGGCCACATTGCTGACATTTTTGTGACTGCGCCCACTGTCCCATCCCCCATACCATCAATGTTGGGAGGTAGGTTAAAGGGGTAGGGGCTGGTAGACAGAGACAAAGCCTCACCTAGAATGGGTGTGGTGCACAGATTGGGAATGCGGTAGAAGATATGAAGCTCTATTTACAAAGCTCATATCACTTTATTTTGATGTGATAATGGCCATTTTCATGTGAAAACGGCCATTATTGCATTATAATTAAGTGGATCATATTTACAAACCATGAATCACCATGGAAAGCTGCAGTTTCTATGGCAATCCATGCTCTGTCTGCTGCCCAAAGTAAAAAAAAAAAAAAAAGTTAATATTAACTAACAAACTTTAAAAAAAAATAAAAAATTAAAAGTTAAGTAAAAAAGAAAAAAAAATTAAACATTATTCACGTACACTTAAATATCTATTTTGCCCACTGGAATCACCAATAAATATTACAGTTGGTAAAATAAAAAACAGGAGAAACAACAAAAAACAAAAAATAGAGAGTCTCAACAGTCTGTTTCAAGTCCTCATTGTGAACACAATGGACATGCTCAACGATATCAGCAAACATCTTGCCGTTCATCACAGGGGTGAGGCCATGGTAAGACTATGGTGGTGGTACTTATTAATACCATATCAGAATTCCAGAAAGCTGGGATACAGCGAGCCAATCAGCTGAGTTTTACAACAACCCATGTGAGCTGTCTGCATCGCCGAGCTGCCCACCACAGTCTTCTTTTTTTAAGTTAGGTTCTCTATAACAGCGTCATTATTCTGCATCATTTAAGTACACAGGGAGTGTAATCAGAGCCATAACTAGATATACTAGCACCTGGTGCAAGAAAGCAAACTGTCACACTGTAACCAAAACCTTAAACAGGGTTTGGTTAAGTGATGATTAATAACACTGGAGGATGTGGATAATCTGCTGACCAATATTAATATAAAGAAATACTTAAAGCCGAAATAAGCTGCGAATGAACTTTTCAACCTTGTAATATGTACATCAAATGATTCATTATATTACTAATTGGAATACTTCATCATATTTAGCTGTCATATTGAATCCACCTAACATCCTTGAGGACTGGAGAATAACAAGTGTTTGCATAAATAGAGTGCAATGCAAACTACATCTGGGCTCAGATAAAGCTTTCTCTGCCATGATGCTTCTTTCATGACATGGTGGGGAATCTAGATTACAGTCCATTAGTAAATCATTAAAACTTTGTTTACTTACCATTTAGCAGCTGCTGGCTTAAAGACCGCGTGTATGCAATCTACGATGCAACAAGTAATGTATATTACGTTACAGAATTACTGTGCATGCGCAGTAGAACATATCGGTAAACTCCGGCCGCATATGCAATGCAGCCGGAGCTCTGCATACGGCCTGATATCAGCATTGTTATTGTATTTTATGTATATATATATATTTTTTTTCATATTTTGTGTGTAATAAATGAGTCAATGGTCTTTATCTTCTTCTGTCTTCAGTGGAACTAGTCATTCCTTACCTAAGCACAGGGGCAATGAAATGGAACCCAGGTCAAATACCAAAAATGCGCCTCCCCCCTGTTAATTTTTTATTTATATATGGGTATCACAACTAACCCTAAGACTCCCGTCCCTGCAGCCTAACCCTAAGACTTCCCTATCCACAGCCTGACCCTAACTTCCCATAGTGTGCTACTCACCTGTCCGGTCAGTGCGATGGCGGCGTTTCCGAAGAATGAATGTGTAAATATGCTGATCGGCATACTTGCCCATTAGTAAAAAAAGATTTTAAATCACTGCTATTTTCGAAATCGAGACAGACGAATATTAGCAAGTATTGAAAAGCCACTTTTCAAAATCCTACGTTTGCCACTGAAGGCCAAATAACAGAATATATGGATCTCTTTGTTAATATACAAATTCCTCTTCACGGTTACATAGTGCTAAAGTTGGAGTCATTGTGAAATAGTTGACATTTGCATTGTGGCTTAGACATGCCATTACAGCATTACATAAATACCTGTGAAGGCTATGAAGAAGGAGGTGTGCGTTTACTATTTCCCCAGAGTTGGTTTATTCAGGCTGCCAATTCCGGATTTTCCATGTGGCATGTGAGGAAAGTCACATTTGGATTGAGAGGAAAGTACTTAGTGTCCCCAAGTGCCAGGGGATGGCCAGTTCTGTCTACAGGGGGGTAGAAGGGAGACACATGGCCAGATACCAGGCCAGATCTTCGAGGAGCCTCTACTGTCTGCATGCAATCCTGGGTCACTAAAGTCCCAAGGCAGAGCCCTATGCACTGGCTCTGGGCCTCTGTGACTTGTCACCCAGAAGAGCACAGTGTGGAACATCATGACGGGGACTGGGAGGCAGCCAATAATTGTGTGCCGAGATCCAGGCCTGACGGCTGCTTATAACGATTCTACTCAGGGTCATGTGCTAACATGGCAACTTCAGTAACATAGGGCCATATCCAGATCACTGGCGCGTTTTACATATGTGCTGGGGTCTGTAATAATACGCAAGGAAGAGGAGAGTGTACACCGCTGCCATTTCTCCCGCTACCCCAGTAGAGCCTACAAGTCTCCTGCAATGGGCTTGAGGCCACCCCCCTGCCTATCAATACAATAATTCCTAGTATTATTAGGGATTGGGCGGGACTTGATGACATAATTTGCATAGTCAAGCCTTTCCCCATCCCCCATTAATACTATGAATAGTAGTGTTGATGGACAGGGGGGTCAGGGCTTAATGACTTGTTTTGCCTATATTGCATAATCAAGGCCCGTCCCCATACCGACTTATCGTTCCTTCCTCCAAGATCCCCCGGAGGGAAGAAATAGAAAATCTGCAACCCTGCTAAACTGTTTAAAGGAAAGCAAATTTGGGCAGATGCCTCCATCTTGACCTATGAATGCATGCTTTAATATCAGCACAATACAAAAAAAAGTGCATGAGCCCCAAAATAGAATGTGTTTTTCCTCTTAATGCCCATCCTCTCCCTTCCTCCTCCCCTGTAAATATATGTAAGAAAGTGAAATATCTGCAAATCTCACTGAAAACAGATCTGGAATCAGCATTTCTGAGCTCGGTGCCAACATACTTCCTGTATTCTCACACTGCGGCATTACTTACTGCCCTGGGAATGCTAAATGCACATACTCGCTGCTATGACAGGGCTGGTGTCTAGAGCACTCATGTGCCATAATTAGAGATACAGTAACTTGTCCAGAAGCAGAGTATGAAAGAGCTGTAGAGTATTACAGAAGGTGCATAGAGAGAGCTGGGTGTATAAGTTTATATAAGAATCACATATTCTGCTATAGGGCTGCCGGCGTTGTTATTGGCAGGAATGTGCGTGTGGGAGTTTTCAGTGGAAGAAGTCATACTGCAGGGCACAGGAAAGGTACATTGGCAATTTTTCTGTGTGGTTCATGTAAAAATAGTCATTGTTACAGTAAGAATTAGGAACTGGCAGAGAAGACGCTTGTCTGCACAGCAGGAGTGAAATCTATGTGCTTGGGGAAGCCAATTACATGAAACCCTGAGCAAGCGACTGCATAGAAGGACTCACAAAATTAGGCAGTTAGGACTGTATTCAGAGAACCGTTTCCATGAAGGAACGCAATTATACGCACGGCCGGTGCAGGTCACACCCCCTCACACCCATGACACTCCCCTCTCTCGGTCGTGCTGTCGGTGACTTCTGCCTCCATAGACCACTTGTAACTTTTCGTGATCCTTGATTGCGTGCGCATGTGTCCTCCATACGTGCGATTCATGTTAGCCACGCCCACATACCTTCATTTAAAATGCCTCCCCCCGCCCATTTTTATTTAAATTTTCACATGAGTATTTTTGCATCGCATATCCTGAGTGCGATTCACAAGTCCGTCCGTGAGTCACTTACACACGTATAGACTACGTATACTACGTAAATCAGTTACTGCGCATGCCCTAGATCAGGCCAGTAGTGACATGCGGGAAAAAATGTTAAAAGTTATAAATTTATAATGATGACACCAGATCCAGACTTCCGAATGCGTTCCATTGGACTCCCCTGTTACGGACAGACTTTGCAGCACTTATGCTTCCGTAGACCAGCCTTAAGTCTCCCGTGCGGATCAGCCCCCATATGCACCGCTAATCCACATAGAAGTCCCATAACTGATACAAAACCCATACTGTATAATTTACATGGTCCCCCGCCCACCTTGCAGAGTTTTGGCCAGATCTCTTAGCGCACGGATTGGAATTCTGTACGTCAGGAGCTCTGCAGTGTAATATCTGACGCACGTGTGCGCGGTTGTTACAGTAAGGCTTACTTACACAAGAGACTTCCGTAAGTAGCCTAACGTAAGGAATTCTGGACTGGATCCAGACCTCCAGAAAAGCTTTTTTGCAATTGTGCATTTACACTGGATTGAATATTCACTGATGTGCAAAGTGCACTTATTGCTGAATGTGGAGACAGCCATCTTGTGGACAGAATAAACTTGAAGTCAGCTGACTGAATCATGTGACACACTGTAGCACAATCCCCATACCCTTTGTTATGTATTTTGTACTGTATCTGTAGTGCTTTAAGCAAGCTAAATATAGAAGAGGACCCAACATAATACATTCCAAAGGCCACTTTACCCCGCCTGACCCCACACACACACCAGACCCTCCAATATGACCCATTCCACTAGGTACAAAATACTGAGCTTCCAACTGTCAGTTACTATGGTAACCACCTTTGCTAAGGCGAAAAATGTTTCTCAAACATCATTTTATGAATTAAAACTAGGTGAGTGACAGGTGGAAGCTCAGGAGCAGAGTACCTAATGGAACGGCCATTTTGGTGGGTATACACACACACACACCATCTTTAATGTATTACACAAGTTGTATAAGGTATGATAAACAGCACACTATACACTTTACAGTGG
The DNA here is from genome assembly GCA_011038615.1 of Limnodynastes dumerilii. NCBI lineage: Eukaryota > Metazoa > Chordata > Amphibia > Anura > Limnodynastidae > Limnodynastes > Limnodynastes dumerilii. The sequence continues at coordinate 209,964 of WWET01000031.1, forward strand.
TGACTGTGTACAAAATAATTAAACATCTGTGTAGGAAAAGATAAAACTTTCCCAGAATAAACTGTGCAAAACTCAGGGTCAAATATAAGGGTCAGGACATAAATAAGCTCAGCGTTAATGCCCCGCCCCTTAACCCCCACATCGTCATGACTTTCTCCTTCTGTGCGGACAGCTGATCAGATTGCCCTGTTAGAGGGGAATGCATGTTACCCCCCACCCCTTCCTGGATTCCTTGGATGTCTCTACCAGAAGATTCTGTTGCTAACACCATGCAGGCCATGTAGTCCTCTGTAAATGGCCTCCACACTCTGTTCAAACTATGGGGATGAAGCAAAATGAAAAAATGTGAGGTAGATGCAGCCATACCTTTGTTTCTGCCTCTTTACTAAATAGACAAAAAGTCCAAAAGCTGCAGTTTAATG
>WWET01000031.1:220891-248236 GCA_011038615.1 Limnodynastes dumerilii
CCGCGGCTCTGCTACCCATGCGTGTGACATCATGACGTCACACGCACGGAGCTGGGTAATCTGGCCGCAGGAGTCCGACAGCTGTTAGATCTCTGACAGTCTGCCGTCTCCAGACACACTGATTCTTATTCAGTGCGCCTGGAGCCGCAGACTGTCAGAGATCTGACAGCTACCGGACTCCTGCGGCGCCACTTGGTATGTTTGGCGCCTGGAGCTCGAGCTCCAGTTGCTCCGCCCTCCCTACGCCCCTGGACGTTGGTTTAGTTTAAAAGTCACCAACACTGATTCATCCATTAATTTTCTGTTACTTGGCTCCTTTACTTGACTGCTGTTTTCTCAATGTAAAACCAAATATTAGGGTGATAAGAGTATGGGGTCTATTTACAAACTTTGTTTTAATGCAATAGTGCCAGTTTTGAAGTGAAAACTGGCACTGCAAATTGCATCATCAAGTCCCTCCCTTTCCCTAGCAACACAAGGATACTATTGTTGCCATGTAGGGGCGCAGAACTTGCTGGATACCCGAGTTTCAAGAGTGTTCCGGACATTCCGGAAGAGTCGGCAACCCTGGAATTATATCAAGAACAGACACATTTAATAACTAGGCCTCATTAGCCATTGCCAACATTAAATTAAGTCCAGTCATTTGTAAGAAAGAGACATCTCTCCTCAAAAATGATATAATTCAAATGTCAGAACTACACCTGTTTGTCTCAGAAACTGTCTCATTATTAATTAATAGAATATCCACTTCATAAATTCATTGTTTATCTATGGAAGCTCCCATCATACATTAGGACCTTTATAATTTTTTTTATTATTATTTTTAGTCGTTCCCTTTGACCTCTTGTTCTTAGTACATCCCAGCCTGAAGATTAAAAAAACCACAGAGTTAAGTATGTTCTATGGGGAACATTCCCCAAAACATATTTTAGCAGATTTTAAACATGTTCTGTATGTGGAAACATTTTATAATTGGCAAATTAAACTTGCTGAACGCCTTTACCTGCTAAGTTCTGGTGGTGATGTTGCTATGACTACCTGCCTTGGCAGTGTTCAGTGCATACTGTGAATGTTAATGATGACTGCCAGCGACAGGGATGTACAGTTATAGCATTGTCAGGAATTGCAGCAGGTATGAGTCTGTCTGAATAGCAGCTATTGTTTTGTATCACTAATTAATTTATAAAATATGTACCTCACAAAATAAATTACTACAAGCATTTTAGAAATGATGATACATGCCTAGGTAGGTACATATCCATTTGAAACTACAACTAATACAGATCTGGTAAACATTTCTCTTTATTCCCTCAGCAAAGGTTCTGCGACTACCAGAGTCATGAAGATTTCTGTGTTTTTGCCTAACCTTAACCTTTCCTAATTCTAATGCTCCAATTATTACATCCTAACCCTAACCTTCCTTTTCTTGAGCCCTAACCCTCGATGTCCCGCAGCTTAACTCTAACCCTCTATGTCTTGCTGCTTAACCTTAACCTTCTAATTAAGCCCTAACCTTAACCTGCAGAAGCCACTGCAGCCTAACCCTGACCTTATACACTCTGCATCCTCTTTTATAAATGGCAAGTGCTAAATAGACTTCTGCGTTTCTGTCTTCATGCATACTATGCTACAGGACAAAAAGCCCATGCCATTTATCATCTGTAAACAAAATGGTGGCACAAAGATTCCTCCATGTTTGAGGAGGAAATCATCTGTGAAACCAGGGACTATAAATATACAGTAGTTATATATTTAGGAAAATATACTGCGTCATATACATACATTATAATAACACTTTTAATTTGCTATTTCAATATGTGTTTATAATATGTAATATAGTCTGCGATTTATTTTACAGATATGTTTATAGTTGTTTACATTGCTACTGTATGTTTATCTTTATTGCAGAGAGTGTTCCTAAAAGCATCACAAGTTCTTCCCATGTGTGATACGATGTCCCCAGGTGTTGTCACTCACCCTAGATACAGACCCAAGAATAAAACACACCGACAACTGCTTGTAGGTCAAAATGTGGAATTTATTTATTAAGCCATATTAATACTAGTTCTTCATTTGTAATTGGCTAGCTACATTTTGGAATCCGCATTGGATCAAACTAAGTATAATCAAAATGCTCTGCTCCTGAATTTCCAACTGTCAGTTACTATACTAAATATTGCCCTGCACTATATCTCTAAACAGAATTTGGGACTTATTTACAATACTGGATCCCTTCTGTACGCAGATTATCTATGGGTTATTATTATATATTCATTTTTTACTGATTATCAATACGATTGTGTGTATCAATGTGGGTTATTTAGTGGATATTGGTTTTTAAATCTGGTATGACTGGCTGACATACGGATTTATGTTCTAAGATAGCTTATGATATTATATTAAACAATATTTTTTATTTTAACATTCTTTTATTATATATCTAATAATACATATTTTGAATACATACTGCTTGCACTGCCCTTTCAGCGCCAATTCTTCTTTTTTCTATTTTGTCTTGGACAGTAACCCCAGGTATTTTTGTGCGGCTTAGATTGGGTAGATCTTGACACCTCTATTTTTAGTGCTGGGGAATTTTTTCTTTTGTTGTTTTACTATGGTAACCACCTCTGTTAAAGAAAAAATGTTTTTTTAAATATCAGTTAATTCCTTAAAACCAGGTAAGTGATAGTTGGAAGCTCAGAAGTGGAGTAATGTGAACCTAATGGAGTGGGTCATGTTGGAGGATCTGCAATCACATCTAAACACATGGAAAAAAAGGGGAAAATGTGGTCTCTGGATCCGGTCCGTAGCCACAGGGTTAATAAAAGCAGCTTGTCAGTCCGAGCGGCTGTTTTGAATGGCCGCTATATCATTGTTTGAAAACCTCCATATAAAGAAAATTATTATTGGGAACCGGTATCTACATCCCCGTTCTCAAAAGTGAAAGGTCGCAGCGGTCAGGGTTAGGCAGGTGAGGCTGCTGCTGCGGCAGGTATAAGCTTAGATAAGGGCTTAAGGGGAAGGTTAGGGTTAGGTTGTGGGACATAGAAGGTTAGGTTTAGGCAGCGGTGCATGGAGGGTTAGCTGTGAGGCATTGATGGTTAGGCAGTGGGACAGGAGGGTTAAGGTTAGGCTGCAGGGCATAGAGGGTTAGGGTAAGGGTAAGGGGTTGCTTAACTTATCTTTCGTCCGTTCATTTTTCAACACTCGGCCAAACACTGTCAGAAAGTATTCTTCATGGGGTGGAAGAATACTCAGCCTGCTTTTACATAGACAAAGTAAGCTGAGAATAAAAACATAAAAAATGGCAGTGTTCAACTTTTTGATTTATTGGACACTTTTTTCATGATGGTAATTTTTCCTTTAACCTTTTAAGTAAAATAAATATGTAATGAGCCTTCACACACACATATTTCACATATATCATGATGTTATACTTTTTCTGTAGTCTTCTAGTGTTCTCCCTGTCACTTGCCTTTTAGTAATGACTATGGACCGGACCCAGACCCCCCCACGCTTTCGTATGTGCGACGGTCTGTGCGTACAACAGAGAGAGGGAAGTGAACACCCCCTGTTACTTTGCTCTCTCGTGCAGGTTGTATGGAGCACCCTGCCTTAAGTAAAGTGTGCGGATCAGCGGTCCGTACGAACGCTGATACACAAGAGTGTGGGATACCCCTCCCACTTTAGTGGGTGAAGGGGAAGCGCAGTCCATTACTTCTTAAATGGCATTGTATGAAGCTAAATTCTTTACAATGCTAGGCCCGCTAGTGTTACTAATGCAACAGCGTCAAGGCACCTCCTGTAGGTGAGTCATATATATGAATAGAAGCACGGCCTTGTGTATTCTTGTGAGCCTGAACTCTCCCCAATATGGTCGCTGCGCACTTTTCAAATGGCAGCAGTGTCCTAATACAGACCTCCTGAGCACACATATAGCAGAAGGATAGGGACTCAGCTACAGGAGGTGCCTTGACGCTGGGCAAGTGAGATAACCCAATATAGCTATATTGTGAACTAAACCTTATTGAAAACTGCCCCTATCACTCCAAAATGAACTCTGTAAATAGAGCCCATAGTGTTATATAATGCTTGTTTGGAGCGCTGGACCACTCTTTTGGTCCTTGTAGTTACACAGTGGTCACATTGGTCCTTAGCTGCACCTCCCCATTTATATATACACTTACACACATTTATATATACACTTACACACATTTCATATATTGAATTAGAAGCACAGCCTGTGTTTTCTTGAATCCTCATGGTCATCTCAAATACCTTGTGCTTCATTGGATCCCAGTGGTTCTTTTGTCTCAAATGGAGGTCAATCAGTATAATGTACAAGGGGCCCCAGCTTAACTAGTAGGGTCAAATAAACTAACTAAGCCTGCACATTTAATATTATATATATTATCTATGTCTATAACTTGCACACGCTATATGCGATCTTTTAATATAATACAACATTGCTAATACAATATGAAATACTACACTACAAGTCTAAACATGACAATATGACGATCGGTGGAATTTGGCTGATTGAATCCTCCTGCAAACAAAACAAAGCTTTAATGGTTTGGAACGCATTTTATTTACTAAGTATACATAACGCCTACATGAAAATATATTTGGTAACCGGTTTATTAATGTGCAGAATCATAAGAGAGAAAAAACCTGTGAAAGTACACAAATGCACATGCATGTGTAAGTGCGTGTTCATGTTTTCCTGCTCTTAGAGGTTCAGGGCGCCAAAATACCTACTCACGGTCCTGCAGCAGGGTACTCCAAAATTCCATTCCAATATTAAAACCTATTGACCAGTGATACAGCTGATCTTATAGTGTTGGCTGTATCGTTGTCCCTGTTGTCACTATAACCGATGATTCGTTATCAAAATGTCAACAGGTCAAATTGTAGACAGGTCAAAATGTTGCTAGTTGATTATTATGGGCCGTATTCAGAGATCCGTTTTAGCGGCGAGTTCCGTGCGTATTTTAAGGTACGTTTTACCTGCGCATGCGTAGTCATTTTTTGTACGCAGTTCACGTAGACTTTCCGCGCAGATGATCATTACGGACGGACGGAAATGCATTGCGAGCGGACTTGGCAAGCGGGCGTAGGTAGATACGCAAGGAAGTCGATCGGAAATATACGCACCTAGGAATTTACATAGAAAAGGGCAGGGAGGGGCATTTAAATGAAGGGAAGTGGGCACGATTACACATATACGCACGGACGGAGGACACATACGCTCCTAAGTGGAAGCAGAAAGTTAATGCCAGTCTATGGAGGCGGAAGTCTCCAAGATGAAGGATTAACATGGGGGGTGACTGGGGTTTTGGTGGGTGTAACTTGCTCCGTAGATGCGTATATTTGGGTTTCGATCGCAACATGGAAGTCTGCATTCGGCCCTATGTTAGTATTACATAAATATGACATATATATTATTACACGATTTTATTTTTTTTACAAGCCGTCTGCATTACATTAAGTTTACAGACGTTAAAAACAAAACATAAAACTCAACTGTCGACATTTTGACCTGTCTACATTTTGACCTGTCTACATTTTGACTTGTCAACATTTTGACTGTTGATATTTTGTACCAGACACAATGATTGACATCTAAGATTTCCTGGTATGTTTAGTGGTTTCTGTATATAGGAAAATTGGGCCTGATCCAGGCCTACGCTGGCCGGCGTTACTACGCCGGCCAGCAGCATAAGATCGGCTTAAAAGCCGATCTGCGCATGTGCCGGGCAGATGTTGCCCGGCGTAGCTACGGCAACGCCTTTACAGTAGAATCACTCTTGAACGTATATAGGTGTGTTGTAGAGGTGGGTGAGCTGTGTTTGTCTTTCCTGGAATGTCAGAGCAGCTCTGTGTGTTCAGAAAACACTTCAGAGTTTGTTTCCTGAGCACTGTGCTATTTCTGTGAAAATCTCCCTCAGAGAGGGGCATTGAGCATCCCGTACAAAGTATGGGTGGGTGCATGCGATGCAAGGGTGCTTGCAACAATACCCTTGGATGACTATGCAAGTATGACACATAGGGCTGGATTTATTAAACTGCAGAAAGGGAAAAGTGGAGATGTTGCTTATAGCAACCAATCAGATTTCTAGCATGTAATAGGAGAATGAAAGCTAGAATCCGATTGGTTGCTCTGGGCAACATCTCCATTTTACTTTTTACACAGTAAATCTAGCCCATAGGGTACAGGAACAAAGGGCTGGATCCAGACTTAAGAAGGAGCTTGAGATTAAGGGCCTGATCCAGACCTACGCTGGCTGGTGTGAAAACGCCGGCTAGCAGCATAAGATCGTCTTAAAAGTCGAACTGCGCATGCGGTGGGCAGATGTTGCCCGGCGTAGCTACGGAAATGCCCGATCATGGATTGGGCTTCCGTAGCAGCGCCGTAGTAATGCTGGAGGAGGCATCCCCCAGTGTTACTACATTCAGGTTAGTGTAGGGAGGCGGGGAGAGGGAGGGTAATGAGGCTGGGAGGGCGGCATTATCGTAGTAACGCCGCCGTCCCAGCGTAGTTACACTTCCTTACGCCGGCTGAAATTAGGGTAGCTTTCAGTCGGCGTAAGGGAGTGTAAATACGCTCCAAGCAGGGGGAGTGAGCTGCTGTTACGCTGAGCGTTAGAACGCTCGGTGTAACAGCGTAGGTCTGGATCAGGCCCATTGACTATAAACCTTCAGAAAATAAGATTGGATACTGTCTTTTGGGAAGATATAATTTTACTTAGTAAACTATAAAAAAAAAAAAAACCTGAAAGCAGAGTCAGGATTGCCAGCAAGCAAGATTTCTATAGACAGTATTTTATTTGTATTGCTGTAATGATGGGCTGAACTCTTGGGAGCAATTCCCCTACTATGCAGTGCTGGTAAAATATGCACAGGATGTAAGTGAATGTAACAAAACACTGATTAATGTCATTGTATGACAGTCACTGCCCTGAAAAACTCACACTTGGTTGCATCAGGGAGCTTAAAGCTGGAGGCTCCATACCCATCAAACCCAAAACTCCATCTAAATAACTATCAAACTAAAAGGTCTAAAAGGTCTAACTAAATTATTATCAAACTAAAAGGTCTTTCTATAAATATCTTTGTAGCAGCAGATGTTAAATAGTTTTTTTAAACAAATGAAAGGATTTATCAATCATTTTTAATGAATTAAAGAAACATAGAAAGTGACGGCAGATAAGAGCCACACGGCCCAACCAGTCCAAAACAATACAGATCCTAGATCCTGTTTTATCCTCAATTTAGTTTATATTTATTCCAAGCATGTTTACACTGTTCTACTGTGTTGCCTCTACCCCCTCAGATGGGAGGTTATTCCACTGATTTGCTACCCCTTCACCTTTTCCTTTGATAAATGCCACCCTCCTCTACCTTAACACACCCTTTGATATATGTAAAAACTCCATTTACAGTCAGCATTACGCTGTATTACACTATTTTCAGGCAAACCTATTTGGGCACGTAGCTGCAGGGCTGCAGCCAGATGTTTTGGAGTGAGGGTGCCGCGGAACTGCATTACCAGGGGGCCAATGCGCAGTGTAAAGCTCTAAGCAGCAAGTATCAGAGGTAGCATACCTGCTTTTGTAGAGCCATGGTAAGTATTTGCAGGCCCCATCAGCTTCAGGCCCCGGTACATTAGTTCTGACTGTCCCCCCCCTGATGGTGGCCCAGCGTGTGCCCGTATGGTGGTACATTGCCTGTCCCGCTTTTATAATCGCATCTTTGACACGTACGCTGTGTTCACATAATGCTCAGAGCTGGACCAGGCCCAATAATCTTCACTGCTCACAGTTACCTAAACTAAAGGGTATTGGAAATCAACCCCAAACTACAGGTGATTTGCAACCACAGAGATGATAAAAGGTGGCATTGCTTTGTGCACTGAACTAATGCCTCAGTTGTAAATAACAACTGTGGGTCGTATTCACACCTAAGAAGCTTCAGCTAGATGATTTGCGAAATTACCTACTACACCTGCGTGGAAGACCATTTACGCAATCTATGTTCCAGTTAGGTATAGCACGTAGATTACCTCTGTGCGGCCTTTAAAGACTGCACAGAGTAGTTTAGTTAGAAAGAGGCGGAGTAAAGCTGCCTCGGGGTGTGCTTAAGTAAAAGTGGGAGGGATTTAGATTAGCCGGGAAGGGAGGGGTGAGGCATTGTCTTAAGAAGGAAGCTACGCACGGTACGATAGGGCAGGGTTGCCGACTTTTTAGAACTTCCCTCCGGGAGGACCCAGAGGGAAGCCACAGATTTCTGCAAGGGGGCGGGGCTTAATTACGTGATTTATGCAAATTGCGTCATTAAACCCCACCCCCTGACAATCACTCCTGTAATCTCTAGCGTTTCAGGGGATGGACGGGACTTGATGATATCATCAAGCCCCGCACAACCCTAGTAACGCTAGGGATTAGTATAGTAATTGATGGCTTGGGGGGCTTGCGGGAGTTTTGCCGGCTCTCCCGGGATACCGGGACACCTGCCCAAGTTTCGTGAGTCTCCCGGATATTCCAGGAGAGTCGGCAACCATGAGATAGGGTAGCCCTATGGCACTCTTAAGTGGCATAAGGGGGCGGATTATGGGCTGCACCAGTTAGATTCTGTCTGCACGTAACTCTCTCTTAGGTATGAATACGGCCCTGTGTAATTAATGAGTTATGATATTATTGTTTATTTTTGGTGAGTTTTGATGTCAAGACTTCAGAATGTGTTATACATTACTGCTATCAATTATTGTGGTTATTCAACATTATCTAGTACACATATCTGACCTCTGGCCCATGACCTTTATATATTCTCAGAACTTTACATTGTAATAAATGACAGCAGGATATGCATTATCCTATAGTTATAACTATTCCTTTGCTGAATTTGAACATCGGTGACCTCCTAGCTTCATATATTTCTGTCGTCTCTCCTTCCCACTCTCCTCCTGTCATTTTTATATTCCAGCTTATTAGCCTAATAGGTATGTGAGTTTTTCAATCAAATCCATGAAAAGCAGTTCCTGGCTGCTTAGTTACTACATTACCTGCATTAATGAAAGAAATGTCTGAATAACATCTTCAATCTCCATTTCTTCTGTATCTCTAAAGGGTTTTTTTTAAATCTGTTTTTTGTTTTTAATGACTGGTGGTTATGCAATATTCGGATGCTTAATATATGTGACTGTTTTACAGACTTATGCACATAATTTATAGCACACAAGTGTGCAAAAAGGTTTTGTTATATTTATAGTTTGGATTATTTTGAAAATCCTTTCAAAGAGACAAGGACCTTCACATCGTGACCTCCAATAGAACCCCAATGCAGGCCCTCCAACATGACCTATTCCGTTAGGTACAATATACTCTGCCCCTGAGCTTCCAACTGTCACTAACCTGGTGAAATGACTTAACTGATATTTAAAAAACCATTTGTCTCTTCAACAAACGTGGTTACCATAGCAACTTACAGTTGAAAAATAAGGAGCAGAGTATTTTGTACCTAATGGAATGGGTCATGTTGGAGGGTATGCCAATGTGCGCGTTGCATGGTTGAAAAGGCTGTCCACAGGGCCAATGGGGGTCTCTGTACACCCTAGTTGTTTCCCATTCCTCCTGCACAGTGGCCACCTTGTTATATGTAGCACCCATTTTTCCTGCGTAGTGAAAGGGGTGGTGTAATATGGGAGTTGGTGTCTTCAGTGCCTCCATCTGAATCTTATAGATGGTGTGTATGGGACGCGGGCACTTGCTGTTTCCATCAGGGCTGACTCAGGAAGCCCCTTGTACTCCTCCACACTAATAGTGAATAACCAGGACCACACCACAAGTAGGGGAATGGAAATAGTATTTATTAAGGGCAGCTTGGGACAGGGAATGGCAAGGGTTAAAAAGGGCTGTTTTACTGGGCAGGAATAAAAGGGTTGGCAAAAAATTAGGAACAATGGCAAACAGTAATGGACATAAAATACAATAGGTTAACCTCTCAAAATGGTGCAAACAATCACACTGTAATAGTAAATCTCTAAACAGTTCTACATTTTTCTGTCTAACTATATTAATCAGACTAGAATAACAACGTGTAGAACGGTGGTAACCTGGTTTACACGTGTTAGAAAGTCTTAAAGTCCTGTGTGGGCTGTGTACAACAAAATCCCAATGTCCACTTTATGACTCCCTCTGCAGTGTAATGGTGATGCAGACTGTAGATGTAGTGTAATGGTGATGCAGACTGTAGATGTAGTGTAATGGTGATTCAGAACTGTAGATGTAGTGTAATGGTGATGCAGACTGTAGATGTAGTGTAATTGTGATGTAGAATTGTAGATGTAGTATAATGGTGATGTAGAACTGTAGATGTAGTGTAATGGTGATGCAGACTGTAGATGTAGTGTGATGGTGATGCAGACTGTAGATGTAGTGTGATGGTTATGCAGACTGTAGATGTAGTGTAATGGTGATGCAGACTGTAGATGTAGTGTAATGGTAATGTAGAACTGTAGATGTAGTGTAATAGTGATGCAGATCTGTAGATGTAGTGTAATGGTGATGCAGAACTGTAGATGTAGTGTAATGATTATGCAGAACTGTAGATGTAGTGTAATGGTGATGCAGAACTGTAGATATAGTGTAATGGTGATGCAGGCTGTAGATGTAGTGTAATGGTGATGTAGAACTATAGATGTAGTGTGCAGCACCAGTGAATCAGTGTGATTGGATGCAATTACTTTCCTCTGGATTGATGACTGTCTCTAACTGCAGCTCCTCAGTGCGTCAGCTCAAGGCACCCCACTAGCCTGATCTTGCTTGTAGTTCTCTCCTCTCACATGGAGCTTTCCACCAGCTGGAATCTCCCTGAGCGGGTGGGCTCACTATCAAGTCTCTGCAACGTACTGCCATACTTAGACTAAACCCAGCAGTAGATGCTGTGCTGCCTGGGCAAGTCTCTCTCTGCTCTTTTTCTCAAAGCTGGCTCCTCAGTAGCTCCTCAGCTCACATGCTCTCCACTCCCCCAGACACTGCAGCTCTCACTTCCTCTCTGGGGACTCCTCCCAGCCCCAGAGCACTGAGGGGGTGGAGTTCTGTCTCAATCCTTGTGGCCATAACGAGTCCTGGCAAAGGATGCATAGTTGAGGGCACCCTTGCTACATATAAAAGCGGAGTGGGGAAAGTGCCTCTGTAGCCCAGCTCCCCCTGCAGCGCAACTGTATTTCACTGGCCCTGTGTTACAGCTGTATCACAACTGTATCAGTACCAGAAATAGTAGCAATGCAGAAAATTCCTATTGGAAACAGGTCCAGGTCCGAATGGCCCTATTTCGACAATTGCCCACTCCCAATAGTGGGTAGGTTAAGGTTAGGCAGCAAGGCATGGAAGATTAAGGTTAGGTAGCGGGACAGGGAAGGTTAAGGTTAGGCAGCTATAAGGGAAAGGTTAGGGTTAGGCTGCGGGACAGGGAGGGTTAGGGTTAGACTGCAGAAACTGGAGAGTTAAGGTTAGGCTGATAGAAGGGGAAGTTGAGGGTTAAGGTTAAGGAATGATCAACATACCCGCTGCCACTGCCACAATGCTTTCTTCCTGCATATGCAGGGCCGGATTGAGGACTACGTGGACCTGGGCCCACACTATATAGTATGCTTTGGAGGAGGATATCAGTCGTTGACATTTATCCTTAAGCACTGCAGTGAGAAGCATGGAGATCTGCAGTGTGTGGGGGCCTATTTTCAGATGGAGGCCTGGGACTGTAGTCTCTTTAGCCCCATTGTTAATCTGGCCCTGTGCAGATGTCTCACAAGAACATCACCGTTGACACGTTACAAGGATGTGGTTCTAGAGAAATCAGCAGTTCTGTGCTGTGATCACACCCATTTTATCATATGATTTATTAATCAGTGATTTTCCAATATAAGCAGCATATAGTTGGCTCCTATGTATTAGAGTGATAATATATTTTATCATCTATAGTTTACTATATTTTGTCTTTACTATATGAATGTAATTTGTTTTTTATGTGATTAAAAAACATTTTAACTAACTGTTTACATGTGATTATTTACATCCTGTGATATACTATTTTTTTTATAAAATGTTTTATTATTTATATATAAATACTATATACTATTGTCTGCTGATATTAAAAATAAGTCCCATTACTGCAGGTCCATAGGCATGTGGATATATATATAAACCTTTGAGGGTGCTTGCAATAGATCTGACTGCATACATTGTTATTCTTCAGCTACACTTAAACAGACAGCACAGGTACTCAATGACTGGTGTACAAGGCCTTGGATTCTGTTCAATGAGACACACAATCCTCTGTTTCTCCAGCTGCAGAAACTGGCTGCGCTCACACACAATCTGAGTCATGGAAAGTCTGCCTTGCTTAGATGGCTTTTCATACATTCCCCAGTTCTGGGAGCCAGGAGATTCTCTATGTGTTTTTTTTTTTAGTTCTAATGTTAAGTAAAATCTAAAAATAGCAGCCGTCTCATTCCCTGTTTTCCTTTTAAAGGATAACATTGAAGTGGAAAAATGGGAAACTGCAATGAATGAAAAGTAGCTATTCAGGGGAGGATTAAGATGCAGTGACACTGTGAGAGTGAAGCCAAATGACAGAAATATTACTGAGATATGAAAGTGTTCTTCAAGGTATCAGCGCCGGGAAGGGTATCTCAGAGAAATATGAAAGCATTCTAGCACATTGGGCCTGATGCAGACCTACGATGGTACACTGAGAGGTCTAACGCTCAGCGTGCCATCGCTTCCCTCCCCTGACACTCCCTCTTGCCCCAGCGTATGAACAGTTGCTTACGCCGACTGAGGGCTACCCTAAATTCAGCCGGTGTAAGCAACTGTTAATACGCTGGGACGGCGGCGTTGATATGTTCACGCCGCCCTCCCAGCCTCATTACCCTCCCTCCCCCCGCCTACCTGCCATAACTTCCGCATAGTAACGCTGGGGGACGCCCCCTCCAGCATTACTACGCTGAAGCTACGGGCGCCCGATCCAACATCTGCCCGGCGCATGCACAGATAGTCTTTTTAGTCGATTTTACACCATACGCCCGGCGTTAACACGGAGTTCAGGATCAGGCCCATTGAGTCTGCGCATACTCCATTGTACAATAATGACCTGGATGTCAATGGATAACTTACTGTACTGTAGGCACATCATTCAAGCGTGTCATATGTTTGCAGCAAGAAAAATGTTTAGAAAGTGCTTGACCGACCCAACCCCAGGTCAGACAAATCACATGACACAATTAGGACAATGACACATTGCTGCACTTTAAAAGTGGACACAGTTTATTTATTGTTTTTGTTGGAATTAGAATTGGTGACTATGGGCCAGATCTTAAACTACGTACGCTAACACTAGCCGCTGACCTAAAATCGCCCATTAGTATTTAATGCACATGCGCACGGCAGACGTTACGCCATTACACGTATGTACCAGCCTTGTATCAATAGCGTTGTTACGAACGAAGGGGAGTGACATCCATACGGCCCCCGTAATTACGCTTCGGAGGCGGGGTGAGGCATTTAAATCGTACAGTATGGGCGGTGCTTAGACAATTACCTATGTGAAGCCTTTACGTACGTCAGTAGTTACACTTTGAAAAGTTAAGGTAGGGTTTAGGAAGCGTAAAACGGCCAAAGTACGTACGAGCGAGGGGAATGCATAGAAAATACGCTAGCGTAAATACGCTACGCGATGAAAAGTAACAAGCACTTAGGTCTGGATCTACCCCTATGGACTGGGATCCAGATTTCTATAGTTTTGGCTCCTTACCCAATGTAACATCTGCGCATGCACTACAGTGGTTATGATACGGATCTTCAGGCATACACCCATCCCCACCGCCCACCTAAACTCTGTATGGCAGGTGGGAAAGAACATTAAACTTTTTACAGTGTGGACGTGTTTAATCAGCTCAGTCGTACGGACGGCTGATCCGCACGTGACACTTAAGGTAGGGTTATGACAGCATAAGTGCTGCTAACTCCACATGACAGAGGGGAGTCTACTCCTCTTTTCAAGGCAGACTTCCAGAGCTCTTTGCCTATGGAAAGCACATGGAGGTCTGAGTCTGGCCCTATATAGTCTTTGGGCTAAAAGTTCAGAAGCTTTTCCTAAACTAATTTTACTATAACTTAAGAACCAATAGGAACACACCAGTGTTCATCAGGGAAAACTATGCACCTATCAAACTGGGACCCAGGCGACGGGCTGGCCTCCAATTTAGAGGAAAACCCCCTGGTGCATCCCTGTGGATGCCATACAGCACAAAAATTCTCACCATCGCACCAACCTAAGCGCCTGACCCCTCTTTACTACTGCCGCACGGTGACCTGTATGCAAAACAAGACAGCGGCCTGGACTCACACCACTGGAGATATTGCTCTTACGTCCGTATTTTACCGATATTTGCGTCTGTGCATGCATAGTAACATTTTTACGTAATCTATGTAGCGTTACGTTACATAGATTGCATATATTCGGTCTTTAAGGACCGTATTCATAGATCCGTCTTGCGATCGGGGCGCAAATATACGCACGGACGGAGCAAGTTACACCCACCAAAACCCCAGTCTCTCCCCTTGCTATCCCCGTCCTCTCGGAGACTTCCTCCGTAGACTGCCATTAACTATCCGCACTCACTTCCGGGCGTATGTGTCGTCCGTCCGTATAATTGCGGCCTTATATCTGTAAGCGCGCCCACTTTCCATCATTTAGGTGCCTCCCCCCACCCATTTCTATGCAAATCCTTAGGTGCGTATATTTCCGTCGGACTTAGGTGCCGATTTTTCTACGCCCAATTCACAAGTCTGTCCCTTAGGTACTTCTGTGCGTATCATCTATGTTAACTGCGTATAAAAGTTACTACGCATGCGCAGTTGATCCGATCCTAAAAATATGCGTGGAACTTTCGTCAAAAAACGGATCTCCGAATAGGGCCCTAAGACCGCATATACGCAATCTACGTAATGAAACGATGCGTAGATTACGTAAAATGGTACTATGCATATGCAGAAGCAAATATCGGTAAAATACGGACGGTGGTGTGAATCCGGGCCAGCATGTGAATACAAGAACATCCTAAAGAGAGTGCGAAGGAGAGAGAGGCACAGGAAAAGGACTCATATCCGGTGCCCTTTGCTATTAACTTTTCCTACCCCCTAACCCCGCCTCCTCCCCCACCCCTAAACCTACCCATTGGCTAACTTTTTACCCTGCATAGTGGAAAAGGTCAAGCTCCAGACATGCATTTATGCTAATTCGCCTCTATGTGGGCCTCATTTTCCTTTTTTTTCCAAGCGCATTCAATGTTTCCCTTTTCCGAATATAATGGATGGAGTACTTAATTTTGTTCTAGGAAGGCTGAGTGCATTAAAAAATCACATCTTATGCCATTAAGCACAAGGTACATTTAAATAGCAATTATCAAATAACAAATGTGGCATGATAATTATGGTATATAAGTGCACAGCCTTGGGTGATGGAGATGATTATTATTATATTCCATTTCCTTAGACGTTTTCAATCATTTTCTCCATTAGCCGCACCTTGTTTTGTGTCGCGTCTTATTTCGGTTGCAGAGACACAATGATCTTTAGCCATCTGCTCTTTGGAGACCCCTCATTTCAGGTAGCTTAATAAGATATAGGGATTCTCATATTGTACAGCATCCATTGTAGTGTATGTATGAAGCCTCTTATTACAGTTGCTACGCCAACAATCACAAATATAACAATGATAATACAGCTGGCACCCTAATATCAATATTAGCAATGATTGACTAAATTGTTTGCAGTTTGAAAAAAGTTATGTTAAAATTTTTCCAGTGATAACAGCTTTATGTTGGACATAATACCCCTTCCTCATTTACACCATCAAAATCTATTTCTCTCCCCTCTGTCTGTTCCTCTGCTCTGTCATCTACCTCTGTCTGTTTTGTCTCCCATTCTGTCCCTCCATCTTGTCTTCCTCCACTCTGCTCTCTTCTCTCCCATTCTGTGCCTCCATCTTCTCTTCTTCCACTCTGTTCTCTTCTCTCCCATTCTGTCCCTCCATCTTCTCTTCCTCCATTCTGCTCTCTTCTCTCTAGCTCTGTCCCTCCATCTTGTCTTCCTCCACCCTGCTCTCTTCTCTTTAGTTCTGTCCCTCCATCTTGTCTTCCTCCACCCTGCTCTCTTCTCTCCCATTCTGTCCCTCTCTCTTGTCTTCCTCCACCCTGCTCTCTTCTTTGCCGTTCTGTCCCTTCATCTCTTCCAGCACTCTGTTCTTATCTCTCAGGTTCTGTTTCTCCATCTTCTCCTTCTCTACCATGCTCTCCTGTCCTGTCCCTCCATCTTGCCTTCCTACTCTGCTCTCTTCTCTCGTTATGTCCCTCCATCTTGCCTTCCTATACCCTGCTCTCTTCTCTCTCGTTCTGTCCCTCCATCTTGCCTTCCTATACCCTGCTCTCTTCTCTCTTGTTCTGTCCCTCCATCTTGCCTTCCTATACTCTGCTCTCTTGTTCTGTACCTCTGTCTGGTCAGCTCCTCCTGAGTATCCTAAGGAAACCCACTCAGCAACACAGGGAAAGGGACGTGTTTGGATGATTCAGTGTTATCTGCAAAGGAATGTGAAATAAGTAAGCCCTCAATAGAAAAAAAAAACACTTATTATATCTAACAATCTCTCTGTTTACTCTGTAAAACAAATTGTATTGCTCTTTGTCAATTTTAGTTATAGTGGTTGTAATTATGCTTTAATTGGAATACACTCAATGAACCAAGAATTAAAAAAAATCTAATTAACATGTAAATAGCAATAGATGGACTCATCAATATGTGTTACAATAATGGATGAAGATGTTGTATTGTCTTTTGATCTAGACACATTAACCACAACAAACTAGAAGTATTTTCTTAGTCTCTTTCTCATAACCCTCTTCCTTCTGTACTGTTTATGGGTGTGTTGTTATAAGCCCTGAAACTGCTGGGGATGTTACATTGTGTAGGCAGAAGAACACAAGAGTAATGTGGTTATCCTGTGTCCTGTGAAATAGTATAACTAAAACATGCCTATTAATGACATTGGGGACCCGATCCAGATTTTATTGCAGCTGAAAAGCAGATCTGATGTTGAAAATTCATGCACCCTATACAGTGTTCTGGCATTAGTCACTAAGACAGATTTTTATAGGTAGATAGGCTGAGAGGAGTAATGAAGCATCCTAAAAATGTTTCCATACACTAAAGAATATCCTATCTCTCAACATAATGCTCCAAAAGCCGTGAAGCTTGTACAGGGCAATGCACTACGCAGAAATCCGGTCAATCACTTAACCACATTGCACCCTTATAGGATCAATGGGCCGGATCCAGACCTACAGCCGACAGTGAACTTATGCAAGCTAATTTTGTAAGTTCACTGTCAGGGAACATCTGCACAAGTGCGCGGCAGATGTTCCCTTATTGTAAGTACTAACATACCTAACGAGGTTACGTACGTCAGTACTTATGGGGAAGGGGCAGACCCATGTAGGCAGGGATAACCATTTAAATGAAAGGCACTGGGCATGGGACATACGGCTGCAGACCTAGTTGTAGTAGTTAAGGTAGGAATCTGGACACGTAAGTGTCCAGATTTACTACCGAGAGCGGGGAGTGCAGGGGGGGGGCGTGCTCTGCCTGCTATGCGATCATACCTACGAACCCTCGCACGCAAGTAAAGCGTGCTGGGGTCTGGATCTAGCACAATGATTGGATAGTTTGGGAAGGCTATATGATGCAATAATCAGGTCAAACCATTTCAGGGCCATTTTGTTGGTGTTAAGGCAAATCAACAATTGCCAAATACTGCAAAATATATAGACTGATTAACGATAATAATTTTTGCCTCCAATTTACAGGCATACTGTAACTGTCTCCACCTGCAAGCCTAACCTGGCAACAGGGGGGAGGCAAAGTGGACACTTGAAAGCAGGGGACATGTGGCGCAGACCGGCGCCAGGCTGGAAAGGCACCAGTCATCCCCCCGCTATGGAGACATACAGGAGGTTACTTAGAGCAGTGATTGGAAAACTCCTTTCAGCTGCTCTATGTAACTGCTTCAGAGGCTCATACAGAAACTTTCTGTATACACCAGGAAGAACACAGAGACAGAGCGCCGCGGAGGTAGACACAGCAAAGGTAAGGAAACATGATGGGGATACTGGGGGCTGGAGACACATGATGGGATTACTGGGGGGGCTTGGAAAAGATGATGGGGAATCATTCTGGGTGGCTGGAGACACATGATAAGGATATTGGGGGGGCTTGGAAGACATGATAAAGAGAATGCGGAGGGGGAGGTGAAGATGAGAATGGGGAGCTGGAGCTGATGAAGAGGAGGGGGGTGGGGGGTGAGGAGAATGGAGAGATGCTCTGTCCACGTTTTCTTCTCCGCTCTGTCCATGCTCTCTCCTTCACTCTCTCCATGCTCTCTTCTATTCTCTGTCCATACTTTCTCCTTTGCACTGTTCCTACTTTCCACTCCCATCTGTCCACACTTTCTCCTCCACCCCGGCCATGCCCTCTCCTCTGCCCAGTCCATGCTCTTTCCTCTGCCCTGTCCATGCTCTCTCCTCTGCCCTGTCCATGCTCTCTCCTGTGCCCTGTCCATGCTCTCTCCTCCACTCTTACTCCTCCGCTCTGTCCCTACTATCTCCTCTGGAAAACTGGCAGAACATCGGGCCGTATGCATATCCGATATGCTCTACTGCGCATGCGCAGTAATTCTGTAACGTAATCTACGTTACTTGTTGCAAAGTAGATTGCGTATACGTGGTCTTAAAGACGTAGCTCTGCATATGGCCCATCAGGCTCATATACTATATCTGACTTAAACCACATAGAAGAGGAAGGTAACATTGAGCAATACATGGCTGACAATATTCAGGGGGCTCTCTAGATAGACAAAGGAATTAATCCACACCCCTCATTCTTCATTACATATCACAGGAGAAAATCATCAGAAAACATTTCTATGCCATGCTGCTTAGACAGGCAGTGTGCAATGGGCAGCTCATTACAAAGAAATTCTGGAGGTTAAAGGTGATAGGCTGAGATTGTTGAATCCGTGCATAATGCAGTCATGCACACACCTGAAATAATCGCAGACCAATCCAGCCCACAAAAGATTTATTCTGAATGGGAAAGGCCTGCCCACACCAACAGCCAGCGCAAGTTAGTACTAACACAAGCGTCACTAAAAAGCTCCACTTTCAGCATGGCTATTTACAGGATCATAGGAAGGTCTTCGGTCCTCTTGATTGGTGAATTCCTCTGGTCATCACAAATTCCTTGATCTTTATTGGATTCTTTTAGTTCCTTTGTCTCGTGTCCTGAGGACAATCAGCATAATGTACAGGTGTAATGTCCTAGCCATAGGTGTTTCTATAATGGGTGCAGGATGTTCAGTGCACACGGGCCCCTCAGAACAGGGGGCCCTTTGGCATTCAACCTGCACCCAAGTCTATGCACATCAAGGTTGGCAGGGGAAGGGGGGTCCATTCGGTATCTATTTCTTCCATACAAGATCTCCTGGAGGGAAGAAATAGATGCGAATTGGTCCCCCTTCCCCTGAGGTAGGATGGGACTGAAAAATGGGTGGGGCTTAAAGTGTCATTAATCTCCGCCCACTTTGCGGTCCACGAATCGTGACAGTCCTGTCTCAGGGTAAGGGGGGCGGGGGCCCATGTACAAATCCTGCACAAGGGCCCCCTCACTTCTTAAAACGCCCCCTGGTCCTTGCCTAGCATAAGACAACATAAGAAGCTACACGACAAGTGTAAACATTACAATATTATTACATTCTGGTGATGATCAACTGATTGGAAGCTCCTGTGGATAAAACAAAGCTTCAGTAACTTAAACCATATTTTATGTATTAAGCATACATTGCGCCCACATGAAAAAAGAACACAAACCTATTTATTATCAAGCAGAGTCATAAGATTAAAATGCCTGCAAATACACGCTGTTGTCTGCACCCGCGTGCAAGTGTGTGCGAGTGCAAGTGAATGCGTGCGTGCCTTTACCCGCAGTTATAGATTCTTTGGGCCAGACCTACGCATGAAAGCGGAGCGTATTACCGCTGCAGCGTAAAAACTTTCATTCCCACGACACTCCCTTACCTTCCTTTCATTACGCCCGCTGAACCCTACCCTAACTTTTCCATGTGTTCGTACGTATTTTCGTAACGACGCGCTGTTCGTAGCGGCCTAAGCACGCCCATACTGTACAATTTAAATGGCTCCCCCCGTCTACATTCCCTAACTCCAGCGTCCGTACTAACTTCGTACTATAAACACGCCCCGTCGTCGGAAAAAACGCAAACAATACAGAATCGCTGCTACGAAAAGGTCTTTGATACGTCCGGAAGTTGTCACTATGCACATGCGCAGTGTGTTTTTTCTGCCGTTTTTTCGCTTACGAGCAGCGTACGTTCGCATGCGAGCGTAGGTCTGGATCAGGCCCTTTGTGCTTACCATGCACAGATGTTACAGTGCTTTTTAAATATTTATTCATTGTTTTATATTTATATTTGACTTCCACAAGACAGATAAACCATAAACGTGGAGAGGGTTGTTACGAATGTTGACAAATGTTTTGTGAATAATAATCAGCTATAGGAGCAAACCAGCTACATAACAACTGCACTTCAGAACAAAAGTCTTTTATCTTTCATATAAAAATAAAAAAAACACTTCTAAAACTGCATTCATCCCAATATAATTGCATGTAAGTCTTCCTGAATGGTAGTTTAACAATAAATCTCAGTTAAATCTTTACATAATTTCTTGCTCAGCAATAATCACTATGCATATCCTGAGGTTTTAAAGCGGTTTTCAGAAATGATAATACCGGTGAGCTAAGGACAGCATTACACTGCAAGTCTGCTGCCCGAAACAGCAACTGAAAATAAGCAACTGAGGACCTGATTCAGACTTAAAAAGGAGCTTGATATTAAGGACCTGGGACTGTATTTAAAGATCTGAGTGATTTAGGTGTGGACAGATCCTCCATGCACTCCGAATGTGACACTGATTTTAAATTATAAACAGTTCTAATATGATAGATTATATTCTTGTATATTCATGAAAAATGAAGATCCATTCCTAGATCCTCAAACCAAAGCAATGCCCTATTTACCAGCACCAGATCCTGGTAATGATGGGGCCCACATGAATTATATTATTTCATTTTCACAATCCTGGTGGTATAGGAAACATCACCTCCCAACTCTAATACCGTTTGCAACAAATTCAATTTGATTCCCCCTGAAATCAACATGGTTTTGCCCAGGAGTAACTTTCCTCTCTTATTTTCTCATTTCTGAATCTGGTCCAAACTGCGTGTGGAAAGTGCACTTAAGTCTAGATCAGGTCCATATAGAAGACTCTGGTTCCAGTATCGAATAAGGCTCCTATGTTTACATGCAAATGAAAAAAAGCCATTTTTGTTTTTTAAGCGAAAGTAAATATTTGGTGAATGGGCAAAAGCAATGATAACTAAGGACCAAGCTCAGACTGCCAGAGTGCTGGAGGGCCAAGCACAGAAGCAGCAGAGGTCTAATGCCGGATCCCCCCTGGATCCAGGCTTCCGTGCGGGCAAATATAGGCCACTCCTCTTGCTCAGGAGGAGATACAACAGTGCACACCTACCTTATTCAGATTCTGGATTCAGAATTGCCTCCAGGATGGATCCAGATCCGTCCTGGTAATGCGGTGCTTGCCCATTCGCTTTAGCAAAAATTCTAGATCCAGTCTCAGTACACCTTGGGCCATATTAACTAAGCTACGGGAAAGGAAAAGTGGAGATGTTGCCACTAGCAACCAATCAGATTCTAGATTACATTAGCATGTAATAGGAAAGTGAGAGCTAGAATCTGATTGGCTGCTAAGGGCAACATTCTCCACTTTTCCTTTCTGTAGCTTAGTAAATCTGGCCCCATATATTCCCCTCTGTCCTCATATTTGTCAGGGAGAGAAAGAAAGTGGAACCAAATAAACAGATCCTGCAAAGTCTAGATGGTGTTAACTCTAATACCCTACAGATACTGGGCACATATGTAAGAAACGTATGTCGGAATTCAATTCCGTTTCCTGATGCGCGATGCTGCAAAGATGGAAGTACACTAAAATTTCAGATGCCCTACAAGGTAAACTTAAGTTTTTCATGCTCACCAGCTCTGGTAACACACAAAATCAGGACCCTTTGTGCTAAGTCCCATATATGCACTTAATTAAATAGTGCACTGACGAACATAAATTGCATGGTAAAGGAATGGAAAATATGCGCATTGAGGGGCGTCAGCCCAGTTGTACGAAACACTTATTATTGTAAATGAAACCTCTACGTGAAATTATATGGAACAACATAATTTAAACATTAAGTCTTAAATAAATCTTTTATTTTTCATTAGTATCTCCGCATATGTCTGAAACAAGTTATTAATGTGCAGCACTTTACACAGTACAGTATATTAATCAGTAGATAATCACTACACGAGTTTGTTTTTCAATTCAAGAATATTTGTAGATGTTTATCAAATACATTCAGTTCTTGTTAGACGAGATCTACATCTGCGCCCTTGGTGGTAACTTAGAGACCTGCTGTGTTCCAGTACTAAGTAATAAGAATTCCATTTAGTAGAACTTAGCATTTATATGTAAATAGACATCAACAGCTGCATTTAAACAAAAGCTGAAGGGCTTGTTCTTAAGCTGAAAATATTAACTTTGATAATAGTTGGAATGTAAAAGACTTCTGTATAAGTTGATGATAAACTAAAGTAAGTGCAAGGTCATGTGACTGATTAGAGGTGAGGAGGAAGGGGAGGGTTTGATAGTGGGGGACTGGGTGTGGAATGTGAAAGTGAGCACTGGCAGAACAGCTGGGAAGCCTTCTGTGACTTCCTCTAAATGTATGCAAATCACTGTGAGAGCTGCTCAACTGAGTCCTTACACCATGACCCTGAACGACATGAACAAACAAATACCGAAACTACAAACACAAGCTCACGACCAATACCTGTCTATATCTGTACATAGAATGCTCCTGAAAGGCAAATAGATTGGGAATGTGAAATGTTGTCTGATATTGAATCCTTTTACAATGGTTTGTATAGCAGGATCCTCCCATTCCATTATTTTTACACCTCATTGTGTTTGCCTATCATGAACAATGTTTTGTGTGTTGTCTCCTGTACAAATCATCCACAATAATCAGGATAGACAAAAAATCAGACGCTCTAAACACACAAATCTACTGTTTCCATGGCGATGCACAAACACTTCATAAGGCTTCGGCGGCCCGTTGATCTTAAAAGGTGCCGAAGCAGTATTACAATGTACTATCCCTCGGTGCCGAAATTCTTACTCGGCACTGAGGGAAAAAATAACGCCATCTGAGGGTGGCGTTAGTGACTTCATGCCAGCAATCTCCCCATATTCCCCCCTTTTCCTCCTCCTAATAGCCGTTATTAGGGGGAGGAAAAGTTGGTTATGTGTGGGGAAACCGCTGGTATGAAGTAGGATACGGTCATTAAACAAAAAAAATAAAAAATAAAAAATTGTTGGTTTTTTTTAAACCCAAAAAATAAATAACATTAAAAACATTAAAATAATATTACAAAAATACAAAACTCACCTGTCCGGGAGACGCGTCCGACTTAGAAGATTCCAGCCCCGATATGAAGACCTTGCGCATGCGCAGTTTGCGGGACTTTGAGGGACCTTGGCGGAGGGGTGAGTTTTGGTAAATTTTAAAGGGGAAGCTGCCAGGCTTGTCGCGGGCACAGACGAGCCTGGAGCAGCTTCCTTTCGGGGGATATTTTTTTTTTTTGTAAATATAGCCTTATGTGCGGTCTCTAAAGACTGCACGTAGTTAAACTCTGTCCCCAAATGCTACCTACATTGCGTAGACAGCATGAATATTCTTAGGTGTGAATCTGGTCCTGTTTTACTATGGCATTTCCATTACGTTTCGTCACGTAGCGTATTTACTATGCACTCCCCTAAGCATTCCCTCGGCCGTACGTACTTTTGCTGTTTTACGCTTTCCAAACCCTGCCTTAACCTTACACAGCGTAACTACTGACGTACGTAACTGCCTAAGCATGCCCAGACTGTTGGATTTAAACTCCTCCCCCCGCCTCTGAAGCGAAATAATGGGTGTTGTATGCCTTGCATGCCCCTTCGTTCGTAGTTACGACACTAATAGCAGGGTGGTACGTACGTTCAGTTATAATATTTTGTTTTAGCCGTATTTTGGCTTTACAAAAATCCCCAGCGCTCAGTTTCAGTAAGAGAGGTGTTGGTAGACAGCTGCAGTCAGTGCAAGGAAGAAGAGATACTGCCCCTCAAACAGGTACAAATAGTAATTGCATACAGTTAAAGTGGGTTAAAGCCCACTAGAGCCTTGCTGCGCTTATCTGTTAACACATCTGGGTACCATGCAATGAGTAGCAAAAAACGAAATGAAATGGGAATGAATTAATGTCTAAATAGCAGTTAGAGTCTGGAAGAATAGGGCAGAGGGAACACACAATAAATTGCTGTGTGTACCAAGTACTTTTTGCCCTGTTCTCACTCCACAGTCTGTGCTGTAATTAGTGCTGACGGTGAGGTGAGTTTTGGTAAATTTTAAAGGGGAAGCTGCCAGGCCTGTCGCGGGCACAGGCGAGCCTGGAGCAGCTTCCTTTCGGGGGATATTTTTTATTTTTTTTGTAAATATAGCCCTATGTGCGGTCTTTAAAGACTGCACGTAGTTAAACTCTGTCCCCAAATGCTACGTACATTGCGTAGACAGCATGAATATTCTTAGGTGTGAATCTGGTCCTGTATGACTATGGCATTTCCATTACGTTTCGTCACGTAGCGTATTTACTGTGCATTCCCCTAAGCATTCCCTCGGCTGTACGTACTTTTGCTGTTTTACACTTGCCAAACCCTGCCTTAACTTTACACAGCGCAACTACTGACGTATGTAACTGCCTAAGCATGCCCAGACTGTTGGATTTAAACTCCTCCCCCCGCCTCTGAAGCGAAATAACGGGTGTTGTATGCCTTGCATGCCCCTTCGTTCGTAGTTACGCCACTAATAGCAGGCTGGTACGTACGTTCATAGTTATGTGGCGTAACATCTGGTGCGCATGCGCAGTACATACAAAATCACGTTTTTATGTTACCGGCTAGCATAAATACGCTAGAGTACTTAGTTCTGGGTCTACCCCATTGTGCTAGTGGATCTTACACTCTACGGGCCGTATTCAGAGATGCGTTTTTTTTCCAAATTCACATGTCCGTGCCTAAAGCACTTACGTGCGAATATTCTACGCAACTTACGTTAAAAAAGTTACTACGCATGTGCTGTTTAAATGTACAGAAAAATACGCGCGCAACTTCATGTGAAAATGGATCTGTGAATACGTCCCTTATAAATCCCTTATTAGGGGCAAAGACTGCATATATCTTCCTATTCCTCTTGTAAATTCTGTGCTTTACCCTCAGAGCTACATTTTCAGGCCATCCGAGGTCTCCCTGTACTGTCTGACAACATATTCCATCACACATTATTT
Organism: Limnodynastes dumerilii; assembly: GCA_011038615.1. Lineage (NCBI taxonomy): Eukaryota > Metazoa > Chordata > Amphibia > Anura > Limnodynastidae > Limnodynastes > Limnodynastes dumerilii. The sequence goes on from WWET01000031.1 coordinate 246,527, forward strand.
TCCCATTAGCTGCCATTACCTTGCTTCACCTGAAAGTTGTGTCACACCCACAGTAACTTTTACTGCTCTAACAGTTTCATAATTGTGCCCTAGAATGATAAGAAAATTGTGTTGTTTGACTTCCTACATCATGAAATCCATCACTATGTATAGACGATCTGTCAGCAGCCAAATAACACTATTGCTGGTGAAAAGAGCCTTTCAGACTGGCTTAGCTGAGTGGCATCTTCACTGTATAAAATCAAACAAGGGCTCACACTATACACCCTCTCTGAGATATTTGGATTATTATAGAGGTGGTTATCACCCCATTGCAACAGTGAATTAGGAAACCCTTTTTCTTACTAAGTATGGGCCAGATCCTGATTTGATAGTATTGGCTGTTATTGGCATTCTGCTTCCAGCCACAATCTTCATGTGCGCACACACACACTTTACCATCGTCTATCACGCATTTCTACTGCAACTTTCTCCTCTTTGGCCTCCCTGTGGTCCGTCTCACTGTCCTATCATCCATACTAAATGTCACAGCCAGACTCATCTTCCTCTCCCACCACTTTGCCTCCACCTCCCCTTTCTGTCTATCTCTACACTGGCTTCTTGTCCCTTTTAGAATTCTATTTTAGCTCCTCACCACAACTTACCAGGCTCTTTCCCCCAACACTCCCAACGTCTCCTCCCTTATCTCCATCCACACTCCTGCCCGACCCCTCCACTCTGCTGGCCACTGGCGCCTCAACTCCAACCTGATAACTACCCCTTATGCCGGCATACAAGACATCTCCCGGGTCTCCCTTCTGCACTGGGAAAACCTACCCCAACCTATCTACTACTCTCTAATTCAAACGTTCCCTCAAGACCCACTTCTTCAGGCTAGTCTACCCTTCCTCCACCTATACTTACCTGCCCTCCCTATCTCCACCCCTGTGTCTCCTGTTTGTTTACCCCCTCCCACTTAGCATGTTAGCTCTTATGAGCAGGGCCTTCTCCCAACTGTCATCACCCCTCTATCTTGTCCTCATTAATCCCCACCTTTTCTCTCTTATGTCTCCCCTTATTTATCTGCTTCTACACAAACATCCTGCTTTTTTTTCCATTTATATTGCTCTTTTATTTTTGCACTGTACTTTATTTCTCCATTGTACTTGTATTGTGTTATTTTTATGAATTTGTACCCTGTCTTTTAATTATTGTATATTTAATGACTGGATTTTTTTGCCCCTTTATGTCGCTGCGGATACCGTGTGACGCCTTATAAATAAATGTTAATAATAATATTAATAATAATAATAACAATTAATAATAATAATACTAATAATAATAATACATTTCTGTGCTAAAAGTTGTTCTCCTGAGGATATTATTTCATACAACAGCAAATGGGGTTGGAGTCTCTTAAAAGCGCTAAAAAACCTGCTGGCAGCTAAAACACCCTTAGGGCCTAATTCATTAAACGCGATTTTTTGATGCGATTTTACATCGCGGCCCATCGCGGCGATCTTGCCGCGATTTAAAGAAAAAAATGTTTCAAATTCATTAACACGCGATTTGTTTCAAACACAGGCGATGCTCCGCGATGTTTAAAGGGCTTAATCGCGTTGATTTTCATTAAAAACCACCGCGATTAGCCCTAATCGCGGCAAATCGCCTTACATTGAAACAAACCTAAGTGCTGCATGGCTGCAAGCTGTAGCCATGCTGTACTGATGG
>WWET01000031.1:248374-261991 GCA_011038615.1 Limnodynastes dumerilii
TATTCCTGCATGCAAAGAATACAATTAACTTGCCTCCCCCAGACATCAACATGGTTTTGTCCAGGATTAACTTTCCTCTTATGTTCAATCTCTGAATCTGGTCCACAGTTTCTAAAATGGACATTTAGTAAAAGCAAGCCTAAAATTAGTTTTCTTGTCTCACTAAAAATAAAAAGGGGTATTAAAAGAAGCAACTATGAAAAACAGAGGAATGGGACTTGGCAGAATTACATTGACCATAAAGTGCTGTAGGATAATCCAAAATTGGTATTTCTCTGCAGCATACACAACATCTCAGGAAAACACAGCCTAGGAAAATAAACTAGCACAAGTTCAAATTAGGATCTGGTTCAGGCGTATACAACACTGTACAAGTCTAAAAACTGTACACACAAACTTGTAAGATCCAGACTTCAATTCTCCCCCAAATTTTGTAGGTTTTAATCAGAAGTTTTCCATCCTGCATGTGCTACCAGACATGCAGTCATTCTGATCCATCCATCTTTTCCCTTTTAGTCATTGTAGTGTTTCTCATCTCTTCATACCAATCAATACTTTTATACTTCTGTGTTTATCAAGGGTAGTAGGACTGGTTTAAATGTGCATGAATGCATAGCAGCGGAGGATTGGACATAAGACTTAACGTGAATTTCCCTAGTAGGCCATTCTCTTTTGTTGAAAGTAAACTATTATATTTACAGTAATGGGTGACAGTCGCTAGTTTGCTCTCTGTGTTGGGCTGTGATCACTAGGATGCTCTCTGTAATGGTTACTGTCATTAGGATGCTCTCTGTATTGGGCTGTGATCACTAGGATGCTCTCTGTAATGGTTACTGTCATTAGGATGCTCTCTGTATTGGGCTGTGATCACTAGGATGCTCTCTGTAATGGTTACTGTCATTAGGATGCTCTCTGTATTGGGCTGTGATCACTAGGATGCTCTCTGTAATGGGTAGTCATTAGGATGCGCTCTGTATTAGTTGGTGGTCACTAAGATGCTATTTATAATGAATAGAGGTAGCATCCAGGTGTTTCCCTCCCGCTGTTCCTGTATCTCTGCTCAAATGATTTCATCGGTAGCTGGACGTCCTTTATCTACCCTCGTTTAAAGCACAAGAGAACTTCTCCCGGTATAGGACTCTATCCTTGGCTCTGCAGTGTTGATATTGTGTTATTGTGATTTATTGTGTTTTTATACTTTAACGGACCTATAGGGTCTCGTATGTTTTTTCATAGTTTTTAGCTACTTTAATAATTATTTTAATTAGTAAATATTTTTATTTTAGTAGTTTATTTATTGAATTGACCCTTTTTGTTTTATCTTTTTTCACCTGGAGTATTAATCATGTGTTATCTCTCCCTTTTATGATACCTGGGAATCCACATATCTTGGGGAGAATACAAAGAAAATGTTTATTTGCTCCAAACTCTGGTTGTGAAAATTTAAACTTTTCTACAGTCAGTGGACTGTATATCTACCTGTATGCCGCTTAGGGTTTATATTAAAGGACAATATTTCTTGGACTTATTTTGATATTTTTTTATATTTTATATAGAATTTATGTATATAATTTTAGGGTTTATTATTTCACACAACGTTCTCCGGTAGTGGATGAGCAACAGCAGTCATTTTGGGACTGCTGCAAAGAAGAAAGTGAGGCCTCCACGACCAGTCAACATGTGAATAATGCAACGGTGACAGGCAAGATTTTCCCCTAATCTTAACCCTTAACTTCCCACAGCCTTACTCTAACCTTCCCCTTCTATTAGCCTAACCCTAACCTCCTAATTCCCACAGCCTAACCCTAACCTTGCCACAGCTCGTCCTCTATCTCTCCTCTGTGTCTGTCTCCGCAGGCCGCTGCAGCCCGTCCCTGTTTTCTCCTATGTGCCGGGGAGACACATTTTGCTATTGGGAATGGATACTCTGGTGATAGAAGGTCTTTCACTGTAAGTACCTGTTCTCAATTGTATAAATAGCCATGTAAATAATTTCGACACTGACACAGCCAGAATTTAGCTGACGAATGTATCACTGTAGAAAAAGGGCCTCTCTAACTGGCAACTGCATCCCAATGATACAGGGTACTATGCATACCGCATGTCCGCATGGTGGGAGGTGGAAGGCATTTAAATCATAAGGTTAAGGTCGTACATCTGATACTCATGTATGCACTGGACTCATTTTACATGGGACTATTGTGTAAATGTTAAAGTAGGTTCCCGGTGGCGGAAAGTGTTTAAGTGCGAGAGGATTGTTCTCCCCTCGTATGTATGATAATTAGGATCACGCTGCGACCCTATAGCAGACCTCTGCAGCCGCTACATTGTGGAGGTCTGCTAGCTTCTTACTATTAAATTAGGACTTGGTCCCATAAGACTGGGCTGGATCTAGACTTAAGAAGCAGCTTGAAATTAAGAGAGGTAAGTTACTCCTGGGCTAAACCATGTTGATTTCAGGGGAAGTCAAGGTAATTGTATTCTTTGCATGCAGGGATATATCTTTGAATTGCTTACTGCACACAGATACTGACCAGCTTTACATCACCTCCCAACTCTAATACTGTTTGCAACAGATGAAATATGACTCCCCTGCAATCAACATGGTTTAGCCCAGGAGTGACTTTAAGCTCTTATTTTAAGAAGATTCTTAAGTGTGAATCAGGTCCTTAATGTCAAGCTCCTTCTTAAGTCTGGATCCAGCCCTCTATGTGGATTTAAGAAATGCTTTATTTCTTTGTGTCTTAGGACCGTATTCAGACTTGTATGCTGCGATCGGAGCGCAAATATACGCTGCCGTAAGTCGCCGCTAAAATGGATCTCTGAATATGGCCCTTATTAGCTGAGACACGCCTTGGCGATTTTTATTGCCATGGTCATTTCCCGTTGTATTTCCTCAAACATTGCTGGAATTCAGGCTGGTAAATAAGTGGATATTTTAACAGAAGTTATTTCATAAAAGAGGTAGTTTTCTAGGTAATGGCTGTGAGGTCAGCAGAGTTCATATAGCACAATACATACCTCAAGAATAATAACTGCACATAGTATACATCTAAACTAATCCCACTCCTTAAAACTCAGTGCTCTGTGCATCATGTAAGAAAGAATATCCTCTAATGAGATCCACATACTTCATAGACAGTAGAGGAGGCCAATGCTTATGTAAATAATCTCTACAGATTGCAGAGAGTCATTAAATAAAATATTTATACTGTATGTCTACAGATTGAGCGGCTTTTATATCAGCATGTGGGTCATAATTCTCAACCCATATTACCAGTTAGACTTCCCACTATTGTATATAATAGGAATAATGACACAAAGAATGTACAGTGTACTGGATACAGAATACATATTGTATTCAAAGTGTATGGTGCAACTAGACGCATGCCTTTGAGAAAGCAGGATTTGAATGAGCGTAATACGCATCAGGCAAACAGCAGATCCGAGCAAGAAGTTCACTCGTGTGCCCTGTTACCAGCCGCTTTTTACTTATGCTTCACAATGTGCTTCGGATCACTTAGGAGTGTAGGGATTGTCAGGTAATAGCCCCATTTGGGGTGAAGAGTTGACCGTGAGATCACTAGATCACCAGGGATAGTTTCCTCTCCTATTAGTGTATGTGTATTAGTGTATTAGTGTATGTGCATGCTTGTGTTTTTCCATACCATTGTAATTACCAATATTCGCTGTAATGCTATTATTAATTGATTTAGAAGATCCTTTGGGGATTTTTTTAGAATAACTCATTAAACTTTAAAAAAAAATTTATGGCGATCGTGGCATGATTAATCTTAATGGTACATTCTGTCTAAATAATTAATGGGAAAGTGCATGGTTAAACAAGGTTGCTTTTGGTACTACGCTCTTGTAGTTTCCTGAATATTGTTCTATGTAACTAGACTCAAAAAGTTTTAGAATAAGCCCAACTGAGGGGCAACTTAACCAGAGCGATAAAAGCATGGGTTTGTAATGGAAGTTAAAGAATTAGCTTTTTTACCTTGTTCAATGGTGTTCCATATTTGTATCCAGCATAGAAACATAGAAGTGATGGCAGATAAGAGCCACATGGTCCATCCAGTCTGCCCAGTTGTTTATTTAAAACTATACTGACCCTGGACCCTATTTACCCTCAATTTAGTTTGAGATTTAGGATATCATTATATTTATCCCAAGCATGTTTAAACTACTGTGTTAGCCTCAACCACCTCAGATGGGAGGCTATTCCACTTATTTATCACCCTTTCAGTGAAGTAATTTTCTGCACATTTTCTCTGAATCTACACCCCTCCAGTTTAAATGCATGACCCCGTGTTCCATTATATCTCTTTCTTTGAAACATACCTCCTCCTCTAGCTTGGTTACAACCCTTGATATATGTGAAAGCTGCTATCATATCCCTCTTCTCCCTTTCTGCTCCAAGCTATATATGTTTAGTTCCTCTAGCCTTTCTTTCTTTTTGGAGATATGGCCTCCAGAACTGAACACAGTATTCTAGATGAGGTCATACCAACGATCTATAAAGGGGCATCACTACTTATCTCTTTCTGGTACTAATTCCTCTCCCTATGAACCAAGCATCTGACTTGCCTTTCTCATTGCTTTGTAACATTGCTTGGCTACCTTTAAGTCACATGAAATTATTACTCCTAGATCACTTTCTGCCTCAGTAGTTTATAATGTAGTACCATTAATGGTATATTGAGCTTTGAAGTTTTTGTGCCCCAAGTGCATGATTTTGAATTTTTTGGCATTAAACTGCAGTTGCCACATTCCTGACCATTCCTCCAGTTTACCTAGATCATCCCTTATTTTTTGTACCCCTCCTGGTGTGTCTACTCTGTTACATATCTTTGTTTCATCTGCAAAAAGGCATATCCCCCCCCCCCAGCCATAGCCAATATCACCTATAAAGATATTAAATACCCCTGGTCCAATTAAATAGCCTTGGGGTAGCCCTGGTCCAATTAAATTACCCTGGGGTACTCCACTGGTTACCTTACCATCCCCAGAAGGGAGGGTACTCCATACCTTACCATCCCCAGAAGGGATTCCCTTTACTACAACCCTCTGTTGTCTATCCTGTAACCAAGATTGTATCCATGCAACTATCTTTAAGTCCAATCCCAAAGTTTGAAGCTTATTTAATGCTAATGCTGTGCTGTGTGATGTGGCACAGTGTCAAAAGCCTTACTAAAATCTAGATAAGCTATGTCTACAGCTAAGATTTGCTTAACATGATCTTCCCCCAGTGAATCAATTCTGCTTGGGATCCTGTAAGTTACTGGTATTAAAATAATGGGCCGGATCCAGAACTACGTCCATCTTCTATAGACGGACGTAATTCACTGAACAATAGCTACTGCGCATGCGTAGTAGCTATTGTACGTAATCTGCGTATCATTTCGATATGTAGATTGCGTATATGCGGTCGTATATACATAGATTAGCTTTGAAAAGTTAAGGTAGCGGTTGGAAAGCGTAAAACGGCAAAAGTACGTATGACTGACGGGAGCGCTTGGGGAGTGCATAGTTATTACGATAGTGTAAATACGCTACGCGTTGAAACATAAAGGGAACATAGGCCTGATTGAATAATTCAGTTAAGGGTTTTGCCAGCACCTCTCTAAGCTTATTTAGTATCCTTGGATGTATCCCATCTGGCCCCATTGATTTGTTCACTTTCAGAATTGAAAGGTCTTTTAATACCTGCTCCTCAATAGTAGTAATTGCCTCCTTTGTATTAATAGTTTTCTTATTTAAAAGTGGCCCCTTCCCCTTTCTTTCTTTTGTAAATATTGAACAGAATTACTTGTTAAGATGATCTGCCACAGCACTTCCACCCTCAACAAGACTCCCTCTCTCTGTTTTGAGCCTTAATATACCCTCTTTATTTTTTTACCTTTCATTTATATACCGAAAAAAGCTTTTGTCCCCTTTTCGTACTACGTGGACCATTTTTTCCTCAGTTTGTGCCTTTGCTGCTCTGATACCCTTTTTAACCTCCCTCTTCTTTGCAAAATACTCCTCCCTGTCTTCATTTTTTTGAGTTTGCTTTTAATTCCGAAAGGATATCTTTTTTGCTTTCACTCTACTTGCTACCTCTTTTGTAAACCACATTGACACATCGGCCCATGGAACTCACAATCACAATCTTCTATATTAAAAATTAAACTTTTCATCAAACAAACACTTTTCTCTGGTGATTAACATATGTTAGTCAGTGACCTGGGAAATATATATGTAGTGACCTTCAACAATCATCTAAGTGTTTCTGTTAAACAATTTAACCATATCACTTGCACGCTCTCAGCAAAAACTCAGTTAACAACATTAAGCATTCAATTACTTGTGTTGTAAAAATGATTATAGCAAAGTAAAGAAAACATTACAGCGTACATTATTAACATACATCGTATATCAAGAATTCTAATGTTTAAAATCCCAATCATGTGTAAAGGATAATGCAATGGTCACATCATTTTAACAAAAAAAAGCTTTTAATAGAAACCAGGTTTTAGGAACTGAAAGAGGCAACACATTTATAAATAATTTACACTGGGGCTACATTTGCATCTAGAACATTAGTGGAACATTTTCAGTTCTTTTCTAACAATATATTACTACTTTTATTATGCATTTGAGAGTCTTTGTATTTTGTGCTGTATTGTATATTTTATGTGGTAACATTTTATGTAATTCTTCTTGTTATTATGTTCTTAATTAATCAACTTAACTCTAAAAACACTATTGTCGTGCTACATATAAAAATTATGCTGCCATCTGTTCTTTTGGCAATTTAATTGTTTATATTTAATTTTTCACCTACGAAATTTTCTGTCTAAATTAAACATTTTCAGTTATCTAATTTTCTGTCAGACAAAAACATTTGAGCTATTTCTGCAAATTATTATTGCATACAGTTTTATATAAACAACTGGCAGACTGGATGGGTCATGTGGCTCTTATCTGCCATCACTTTCTATGTTTCTCTATGTGTTCTTGAGTTTAGAATAATCGGTTAAGATGTACACGGATAGGGACTGATTCAGTGGCGCGAGTAACTTAATATTAAAGTTATATAAAGTTAAATTTGTTACTTATTTATTTTAAGGGAGCATAATTTTTCATTTTTGCCCTTAGCACAAAATTTTTTAGCTATGGTTCTGATTGGAGATTTATACAGCCTCCGAGCATAGAAACATAGAAGTGATAGCAGATAAGAGCCACATGGTCCATCCAGTCTGCCTAGTTGTTTATTTAAAACTATACTGACCCTAGACCCTATTTACCCTCAATTTAGTTTGAGATTAAACTACTGTGTTAGCCTCAACCACCTCAGATGAGAGGCTATTCCACCTTTTTATCACCCTTTCAATGAAGTAATTTTTCCGCACATTTCCTCTAAATCTACCACCCTCCAGTTTAAATGCATGACCCTGTGTTCCATTATATTTCTTTCTTTGAAACATACCTCCTCCTCTAGCCGGTCACAACCCTTGATATATTTGAAAGCTGCTATCATATCCCTCCTCTCCCTTTCTGCTCCAAGCTATATATGTTTAGTTCCTCTAGCCTTTCTTTGTATGTCTTATGTCTTTCTGGAGATATGGCCTCCAGAACTGAACACAGTATTCTAGATGAGGTCATACCAACGATCTATAAAGGGGCATCACTACTTATCTCTTTCTGCTACTAATTCCTCTCCCTATGCAACCAAGCATCTGACTTGCCTTTCTCATTGCTTTGTAACATTGCTTGGCTACCTTTAAGTCACAGGAAATAATTACTCCTAGATCCCTTTCTGCCTCAGTAGTTTATAATGTAGTACCATTAATGATATATTGAGCTTTGAAGTTTTTGTGCATGATTTTGAATTTTTTGCCATTAAACTGCATTTGCCACACTCCTGACCATTCCTCCAGTCTACCTAGATCATCCCTTATTTTCTGTACTCCTCCTGGCATGTCTACCCTGTTACATATCTTTGTTTCATCTGCAAAAAGGCATGCCCCTCCCCCCATGCCATAGGCAATATCACCTATAAAGATATTAAATAGCCCTGGTCCAATTAAATAGCCCTGGGTTAGCCCTGGTCCAATTAAATAGCCCTGGGGTACTCCACTTGTTACCTTACCATCCCCAAAAGGGATTCCCTTTACTACAACCCTCTGTTGTCTATCCTGTAACCAAGATTGTATCCATGCAACTATCTTTAAGTCCAATCCCAAAGTTTGAAGCTTATTTAATGCTGTGCTGTGTGATGTGGCACAGTGTCAAAAGCCTTACTTAAATCTAGATAAGCTATGTCTGCAGCTAAGATTTGTTTGACATGATCTTCCCCCAGTGAATCAATTCTGCTTGGGATCCTGTAAGTTACTGGAATTAATATAATGTGACTTTAACAGGGTTTTCATTAACTTCCCCACCACTGATGTTAGACTCACTGGTCGGTTGTTTGATGCTTCTTCCCTACTGGCACTTTTATGCAAAGGGACGACATTTGCTATTTTCCAGTCCTCTGGAATCACCTCAGTTATTAGTGACTGATGGCCAAATCCTGATTTACGTCCGCTAGCGTATTTAGGCTAGTCGGAGTCATAACAACGCTATTTTGCATGTTCTGCGCATGCACGTGGCAGATGTTAACTTTGTACATATGTCCCATCCTAGTATCAAGAGCGTAACTACAAACGAAGGGGTGAGCCCGTCATTCGACACCCGTAATTACGCTTCGGAGGCGGGGGGAGGCATTTAAATCATACAGTATGGGCGTGCTTAGGCACGTAAGTACATGCAGCCATTACGGCCGACAGGAGTTACGCTTTGAAAAGTTAAGGTAGGGTTTGGAAAGTGTAAAACGGCAAAAGTATGTATGACCGAGGGGAGCACCTAGGGGAGTGCGTAGTTATTACGATAGCGTAAATACGCTACGCGTTGAAACATAAAGGGAACATAGGTCTGGATCCGGCCCTGATTGAATAATTCAGTTAAGGGTTTTGCCAGCACCTCTCTAAGCTCATTTAGTATCCTTGGATGTATCCCATCTGATTCCATTGATTTGTTCACTTTCAGATTTGAAAGTTCTTTTAATACCTGCTCCTCAGTTAAAATAGTAGTAATTGCCTCCATTGTATTAATAGTTTTCCTATTTAAAAGTGGCCCCTTCCCCTTTCTTTCTTTTGTGAATATTGAACAGAATTACTTGTTAAGATGATCTGCCACAGCACTTCCACCCTCAACAAGGCTCCCTCTCTCTGTTTTGAGCCTTAATATACCCTCTTTAGTTTTTTGCCTTTCATTTATATACAAAGCTTTTGTCCCCTTTTCGTACTACGTGGACCAGTTTTTCCACAGTTTGTGCCTTTGCTGCTCTGATAACCTTTTTAGCCTCCCTCTGCTTTGCAAAATACTCCTCCCTGTCTTCATTTTTTTTGAGTTTGCTTTTAATTCCGAAAGGCTATCTTTTTTGCTTTCACTCTACTTGCTACCTCTTTTGTAAACCACATTGACACATCGGCCCATGGAACTCACAATCACAATCTTCTATATTAAAAATTAAACTTTTCATCAAACAAACACTTTTCTCTGGTGATTAACACATGTTAGTCAGTGACCTGGGAAATATATATGTAGTGACCTTCAACAATCATCTAAGTGTTTCTGTTAAACAATTTAACCATATCACTTGCACGCTCTCAGCAAAAACTCAGTTAACAACATTAAGCATTCAATTACTTGTGTTGTAAAAATGATTATAGCAAAGTAAAGAAAACATTACAGCGTACATTATTAACATACATCGTATATCAAGAATTCTAATGTTTAAAATCCCAATCATGTGTAAAGGATAATGCAATGGTCACATCATTTTAACAAAAAAAAGCTTTTAATAGAAACCAGGTTTTAGGAACTGAAAGAGGCAACACATTTATAAATAATTTACACTGGGGCTACATTTGCATCTAGAACATTAGTGGAACATTTTCAGTTCTTTTCTAACAATATATTACTACTTTTATTATGCATTTGAGAGTCTTTGTATTTTGTGCTGTATTGTATATTTTATGTGGTAACATTTTATGTAATTCTTCTTGTTATTATGTTCTTAATTAATCAACTTAACTCTAAAAACACTATTGTCGTGCTACATATAAAAATTATGCTGCCATCTGTTCTTTTGGCAATTTAATTGTTTATATTTAATTTTTCACCTACGAAATTTTCTGTCTAAATTAAACATTTTCAGTTATCTAATTTTCTGTCAGACAAAAACATTTGAGCTATTTCTGCAAATTATTATTGCATACAGTTTTATATAAACAACTGGCAGACTGGATGGGTCATGTGGCACTTATCTGCCATCACTTTCTATGTTTCTCTATGTGTTCTTGAGTTTAGAATAATCGGTTAAGATGTACACGGATAGGGACTGATTCAGAACTGATGCAAAAGGAACGCATCCAGCGGATATCATTGGGGGCATGGGCATATATAAGGGTGTGCGATAGAGGCAGTTGACCTGGAGTGGCGCGAGTAACTTAATATTAAAGTTATATAAAGTTAAATTTGTTACTAAGCGGGTACAATGTTGAAATAAGAATCCACCATTCTACCTGTGCCAGAATAAAAGTGATCCTGATTGTGATGCTCTTTGCACTGATACAGTTGCGATTAAGCTGCCGGCTGTATTACTGTCTAAAATGGGATTGCCTCAGCGACAACTACATCCCAACCACACCGGATCCAGCCTCCTGTGCGAGCAAGGTAAGGCCACTCTCCTCGCTGGCACAGCAGTCCGAAAGCAGACCCTCACGCGGCATTCTGAATACCCCTTCCTTAGAATTTAGGATGTGTCCTCACATAAAATGGGGGCTCGTCGGAAGTATGGACAGGGCGGCGTGTGAAGGACATGCTTCCACTGTACACTCTAAATACATCCTAATAGCGCTCGCACCCATCCTGCTTTCAGAATCGCGTTACAATGTAATCAGAGAGGAAGTCTGGACTTAGATAATAAAGATCCGTACTGAAATTGTGAAGTGCGCAAATGTGCAGTCGCCAAAAGTGCGTTATTCTACAACCCTAGCAAACGTAAAACGGATCATTTTTGAAAGTCTGAATTCAGTCCATAGTCATGAATTAGCTCTAAAATATATATATTTTTCATTATTATTTATCTATTTATTTTTAAACAGCAAACTACAATCCATAAGAAGTATTCACATACTTTTAGCATTTTGTTGTAAATGCCAACACAAGAGTCAGCCATCTAAAGCTTCCTGGGCTTAGATATGTCCTGTGGCTGGTACAAATGTTCTGTCGCAAACTGCGCCTACTTTCAACTGCGTTTTGGTCTGCATCAGGTTCAGTTGTGTGAGCGTGCTCTCACAGTTCATTGACTATGTCCTCTCACAAAACACACCTGAGTAACCTTACTGATGCATTCCAAAGCAGACATTTATGAGGCACTACAAGGAACAAAAGAGAGGCCTGGCGCTCCTAAAAAAAACATTATATAAAACTATGTGTCAGCATATAAATAAAAAGGAGGTTTAGGTCACAATATAGCTATATTGGGTTAAGCTCACCTGCCCAGCATCAAGGCACCTCCTGTAGTGAGTCCCTATCTATCTGCTATATGTGTACTCAGGAGGTCTGTATAAAGACACCCCTGCCAATTGAACAGTGTGCAGCGGCCATGTTTAGGGAGGGGTCAGGCTCCCAAAATGAAACTAGTATCAGTAACAAAAAAAAAATGAAGCACTGGTTACTAGTGAACAAATAACCTGCATTCTAAGCAATTTGCTTGCAATGACAGTATATTGGTAAAGGATGTGGTTTGCTGGTGCAATTGTCTCATTTTCAGCAGTGAATATGCCAGCACTAAAATGCCAGAAGTGTTCAGTGCTCTGCATTTCTTTATTAGGCAGAAATCACCTACAAGGGCCTTCTGTCAATCTCTGCAGTTCTTCAATTATCAGACCCTGCAGGAGAGGTGAGTAGCGCCGATATCGGGACCTTTCCCTAGGGGAAAATCATCCCCTTTATCTGACACCTAATTCCTAACTATTCCTAAACACTTACCAGGGAAGCAGCGAGCCGGGGGAGAGGAGAGCAGACTGCAGTGCATTGGGAGATAGCTTCCTGGAAGCAGATAGAAGATTGCAGCGCACCGGGAGAGAGATTTCTGGAAGCAGATAGAAGACTGCAGTGCATTGGGGGAGAGCTCCTTCCTGGAAGCAGATAGAATACTGCAGTGTACTGATAGGGAGCTTCCCGAAAAAAGATGGGAGACTGCAGTGCACTAGGAGAGAGCTTCCTGGAAGCAGATAGAAGACTGCAGTGCACTGGGAGAGAGCTTCCTGAAAAAAAATAGAATACTGCAGTGCACTGGTTGAGAGCTTCCTGGAAGCAGATAGAAGACTGCAGTGCACTGGGAGATAGCTTCCTGGAAGCAGATAGAAGACTGCAGTGCACTGGGAGAGAGCTTCCTGAAAGAAGATAGAAGACTGCAGTGCACTGGGAGAGAACTTCCTGAAAGAAGATAGAAGACTGCAGTGCACAGGGAGAGAGCTTCCTGGAAGCAGATAGAAGACTGCAGCGCACTGGGAGAGAGCTTCCTGGAAGCAGATAGAAGACTGCAGTGCACCGGGAGAGAGCTTCTCAGAAGCAGATTGAAGACTGCAGTGCACCGGGAGAGAGCTTCCTGGAAGCAGATAGAAGACTGCAGTGCACCGGGAGAGAGCTTCTTGGAAGCAGATTGAAGACTGCAGTGCACCGGGAGAGAGCTTCCTGGAAGCAGATAGAAGACTGCAGTGCACCGGGAGAGAGCTTCCTGGAAGCAGATAGAAGACTGCAGGGCACTGGGAGAGAGCTTCCTGGAAGCAGATAGAAGACTGCAGTGACACAGTGACTCCTGTCTTAAATGATACAGTCGGCATTAGGCTGTTGGATGTATCGTTTTTCGAATTGACAATTGCTGAATCAGCAACAACAGACCTTTTGTAAAATACCTACCAACACCAGGGGCGGGCAAGTCGATACACTTAGAGTACATACAACTAACACAAATGTTGTGACCTCGCTGCTTGTGTGAGAGAAAGAAATGTGATTAACAATAAAGTGATATCGAAGGAGGAACTATATATACACAAACTATACCATTATATCTGTAAAATAAAATGCAGAAACAGCCGTTACACATATTTATTTATTTAGTTATTAACAGGTTTTTATATATTGTACAAGTAGAGCAAATAACCGGGCGCTAAGGTTTTTATATAACGCCATAAGATTAGTAGCGCTTTATAATTTAACAATCATTATAACAAGACAAATATATGATAAGCCACCCGCGACTGTCAAGGCCTTTCTGCTCATGGTGGTCCGTAGTAGCTAATATTGGCAGATGACGGATGTAAGTTGCAAGACGGACATTGTTGTGGATCCGACCCATAGTCTGTAATGGATGGCACTCCTAAGAAACATAGAAGGACTCCGGTGCTCACTGAGCCAAAATGAAAGTACCCCAATGAAAGTACATCAAAGGTGTACTGAAATTTCGGTACTTGCTACTTTGAACTGACTTTGTGCCATTTATCTGCTCGTGAAATC
>WWET01000031.1:287092-298775 GCA_011038615.1 Limnodynastes dumerilii
GAACTTTACCCCATTCAATGTAACTGACTACTGGGCTAAGCAGGAAGGTCCATAAACACCCGGCATAGTTACTCACATCAACCACCTCTTGGGTTAATAAGAGGTCAGCCAATCATAAGTGTTGGAGGGCTGAAAAGGGGTGGTTAAAGGGGTAACTAAGGCCCTGTGGCCATTTTGGCTGCCTCTTCTATGCTGTTCTTTTAGACGGGGCATGGGTTAGGCGGTAGCAGTGGGGGAGTCAGCAATTGATTTGGCGCATGGGAAAGGGGATTTAAGGTATGGATAGGTACACACCTTCATGCTAATTAAGTGGCTAAGCCCTGTGGTTGGGTCCCGTTCTGCCTACGCGGTACAACCGTGGCATGCACTGTGAGGGGTGTTAGCACCCGGTTTGATCCTTTACCTGGAGGGTGCCCAGGGCAGGGCCGCACCTGATAATTTGCCAACTCTGGTTCTAAATTCTATTGCCAATACAAAAATCAAATCCAAACACGGGCAGATCTGCCACTTTGGACCCAATTCAATGCAACACAAAGATGGGAAAAAGTTAGTCTCTTCCCATCTATTACGGTAAGAAAAAAATCGCAGATTTTAAAATGTTGCTCTGTGAGCTGCGAAATAAAATCCATGATGGAAATTCACAAAAAGAAAAAGCATTGCAACCAGGCATCAAAGTAACTCCCGTTATACCTAAAAAAAAGTGTAAGCGCAGATATGGATCAACCACAATAATTACAATAAAATGACAAGTATACAGCTATTAAACAGCATCTACATATACTAGGTAAAATGTATGTGGAAAATTACAATAAGAAATACACAAAGGCTAATCCAGAGTTACAGTAGCAGTAATAGCATAGGACCTGATCCGGATTTAAAATTTTGGGGCGTTTTCCACATACTGGACCGTGTTGATACTTAAATAAGTGTGGATTCTACGGGGCTGATTCAGAGTTTCACTTACCTTTTTTAGTACCATGTTAAACTGCAATGGGAGATGAATTTAAATTGTAAAATCAGAATTAGAATTCAGAGGTAACGTTTCTTAGCTCAACTCTAACTTATAGATTAAACATAAAGCTATGAAGCATTTGAGATCCATGTGTAAAAGTAAAGTATTTTCCCCGCCTGATAAAGAATTAAATTAGCCCCCCTTACTTTGCAAAATGGTTTAGCCGAGCTGCACACTTGCACCTGTTTAGCCCTTACTCCCAAACTCTGAATCAGTCCCTACGTGTGTATTTTTACGATCAGTTAAACGTGCATGACCAGAACCCAAATATACGCAGGGAAACCAAGGCCGACTGATTCACACATGCGGACGTCTGACATGGGTCTGATGCGCTGATCGTCACGGAACGAGTCCCACATGCGTGGCTAGAGGGGCAAGACTCTTAATGCAAATGAGCTGCACACGGGCTACTAATATACAGTATGGGCGTTGCAACAGAGTTAGGACAGATTCACAAGAAGAAATGCCATATCGTAGTGACTCCCCTTATACCTAAAAAAAGTGTAAGCGCAGATATGGATCAACCCCAATAATTACAATAAAATGACAAGTATACAACTATTAAAAAACAGCATCTACATATACTAGGTAAAATGTATCTGGAAAATTACAATAAGAAATACACAAAGGCTAATCCAGAGATACAGAAGCAGTAACAGCATAGGACCTGATCCGGATTTAAAATTTTGGGGCGTTTTCCACATACTGTTACAGTGTCAACACATAGTGTTGACACTTAAATAAGTGTGGATTCTACGGGGCTGATTCAGAGTTTCACTTACACCTTTTTTAGTACCATGTTGAACTGCAATGGGAGATGAATTTAAATTGTAAAACCAGAATTAGAATTCAGAGGTGACATTTCTTAGCTCAACTCTAACTTATAGATTAAACATAAAGCTATGAAGCATTTGAGATCCATGTGCAAAAGTAAAGTATTTTTCCCGCCTGATAAAGAATTAAATTAGCCCCCCCTTACTTTGCTAAATGGTTTAGCCGAGCTGCACACTTGCACCTGTTTAGCCCTTACTCCCAAACTCTGAATCAGTCCCTACGTGTGTATTTTTACGATCAGTTAAACGTGCATGACCAGAACCCAAATATATACGCTTGGAAACCAAGGCCGACTGATTCACACATGCGGACGTCTGACATGGGTCTGATGCGCTCATCGTCACGGAACGAGTCCCACATGCGTGGCTAGAGGGGCAAGACTCTTAATGTAAATGAGCTGCACACGGGCTACTAATGTACAGTATGGGCGTTGCAACAGAGTTAGGACAGATTCACAAGAAGAAATGCCTTGCGGAAACTAACATACGCATGGGAAAAGTTAAGGTAGCTCTCGACCATTTGTAAGTTGCTGTAGCTAGTCTATCTGGGATAAAGTACAAGCAGCGTCTCACATACCATACAGACAACAGCTGCACGAGTGTGGGGTGTGGTTAGCTGAAAAGGTTGCTAGCTTTGAATCGCACTTGCGTGTATTTACGATGCGTATTTTTACGAAAGTACGCAAAATCAATCCTAATTGTGAATCAGGGCCGATGTGTGCAGAAAACGGGACCAATCTTCACGTGGTAGATGGGGGAGGAGGTATTTAAATGACACGATAAGGTCTTGGCTAAGCCCTTACGTATGATCCTCATTTGCATAAACGTTAAATGCGAGAGCAGTGTTATGATAATTAGGATCACCTAGAGATCCTATAGCGAGGTCCACAGCTGAAGGTCCACTAATAGGATCGTATTAAATTAGGACCTTTTATTTTTTTCCTTCAGGGAGATTTTGCAGGAGAGAAAGAGTCACAATGGGGGCGTGGCTTGAGGACATGATTTAATTCAAATAACTTGCCGTCCCACCCACTGCCTGTCAGTCCTGCAATCCATAGTGTTGGGGGACTTGATGACACAAATTACATCCTTTTAAGGGCTTAATGACACAGGGCCGTATTCACAGATACGAGTTCCTTGCATATTTTTAGGATCGGAGTAACTGCGCATGCTTAGTAACATTATTTACTCTATTTACATTGAATTTCCACACAGAAGTCCGCATATAAAAGACCGCATATACGCAATCTACGTATCGAAACGATACGCAGATTACGTACAATAGCTACTACGCATGTGCAGTAGCTATTGTTTATTGAATTACGTCCGTCTATGGAAGACTGACGTAGTTCTGGATCTACCCCCATGTCTGATTTTGCTGTTAACACATAATTTCTGGACAGTTTTTCT
Organism: Limnodynastes dumerilii; assembly: GCA_011038615.1. Lineage (NCBI taxonomy): Eukaryota > Metazoa > Chordata > Amphibia > Anura > Limnodynastidae > Limnodynastes > Limnodynastes dumerilii. The sequence continues at coordinate 290,348 of WWET01000031.1, forward strand.
TTTTAATTCTATTTTAGAGTTGAGCTAAAAAGATCACCTATCAACTCACGCTGCTTGCAGTTCATCATGGCTTTTTTTTCCCTATTTTTGCAAGTCCTCCCAGTTCTGGAGCAGCCCCACCATCCAGTTATTATTACCCCTGCTAGTTAGCATTTTGGTGAGTGTACAGGTGTCAGGTCGCTGTGAGTTGTCAATAAAAATGTTCAATCGACCAGACAGGACCACCACACATTGCACAGGCTGCCATCTGGAGATCAACGTCAGAATCGCGTGGAGTAATTGAGGAATAATTGGATTGAGAAAATATTTTCTTTTTCTAGGCTCACAGCAGTTTAATTACAGCAGAACAAAAGTCCTCTGGAAGATTTTTGGTATGTGCCTGTCTCAGATATAGGAAAATGGATTTGCATTTTTAGTAGCTGCTTGAACCCCTCTAGCCAGAGCTTCAGTTCAGATGTGTAAGTTGTGGTCTGAAGCATTAAGGGCTCCATTAACTAAATAGTGAACACTTTGTTTTCTGTAGATTAAGGCCGTTTCCACCGGAAAACGGTCTTTATATCCTAAAAACTAAGTGTTTACTAATTACAAAGCTATGATTGCCATGGAAACCATGGTGATCATCACCCTTTACACCCCCGATCGCCGGCCTGCTCTAATGAGTGTGGGCCGGTGTATCAATTTATTTAAAAAATGGCGTTATATTAAGGATCGGGGCAGATTGTTAAAATTCTATTCTATTAGTGTTTGAAAACTTTTATTATCAGAAAACAGCACATACATGAAACAGATATAAGCAAATTATTACAATAATATTAAATGAAATTGAAAAAAATAATGTTGGAGCATGTAAACTTGTACAGGCTGCTGTATTACGGGATGCAGCACGAAAATTCTGTTTCCGAAATAGAGACTGCCGAAAGCTAATTTTCGTCTGTCTCTATTTCGAACATATCGCTAATTAGAAGATTTTATTAATGAATGGATAAGTATACCGATTGGCATACTTACCCTTTCATTCGGAAACCACCACCGCAGACCTGCCACACTGTACCAGACAGGTGAGTATTATAGGTTGGTCTTAGGGTCAGGTTGCGGAGAGGGAAGTCTTATGGTCAGGCTGCGGGGAAGGGAGTCTTAGGGTCAGGCTGTGAGGAAGGGAGTCTTAGGGTCAGGCTGCGGGAAAGGGAGTCTTAGGGTCAGGCTGCAGAGTAGGGAGTCTTAGGGTTACGGTTAGGCTGCGGGGAAGGGAATATTAGGGTTAGGCTGCGGGGAAGGGAGTCTTAGGGTCAGGCTGTGGGGAAGGGAGTCTTAGGGTCAGGCTGTGGGGAAGGGAATCTTAGGGTCAGGCTGCGGGGAAGGGAATATTAGGGTTAGGCTGCGGGGAAGGGAGTCTTAGGGTCATGCTGCAGAGAAGGGAGTCTTAGAGTCAGGCTGCGGGGAATGAAGGGTTAGGGTAATGGAAGGGGAGGGTTAGGGTAAGAATTAGGATAAGGGTTGGAGATAGGGTAAATTGCTGCTGCAGATTCATCTTCTGGATTTTCGATTGCTTGTCCTGGGTGGGAAAAGAGCAATTGTTACCAGAGCCAATTCGGAATGGTATAAAACAGACCTATCGGAAAAGGGCCATTCTCGCCTTCGACCCACGCCCCTGTGTTACATCTCTCAGCCTACTAGCCTATACACAGCCGTTTGCTATTTACAGTGCTACAGTAGCTATCCAACTTGGCTACTGACAGAACGCAGAGAGTTCGCACATTTTCAGTAATTTGCGTGCGCTTTGCTATGCAGTAATGGATAAGGTCCTTCACGTGTTGTATTTCATACAGTATATTGCTAAATATATTGAATTGGGACCAGCATGTGGAAATGTCATATCCTTCGTGGTAAGTCAGTGCTTGTTCTGTGTGCAGCTTCCTGTCTCCTCTGTTTCATATAAACGTTCATCTAACATAATCTTTAATTATGTTCTCTCCATAATGTGTTGCCTGGTCCCTAGGCAGATGTAGGCTTTATTTTCTGCAGAATATTGCTCGTGTTCTCACACAGAAGAATAAGTGTAGAAATGTTTACATAGAAATGAGAAAACGGCTCCAGGGATGTAAGAGGTTTAATTTAATATATAATATTAAGCTGGAAGGTACATAAAAGCTGTAATTATAGCATTATACAGGTGCAGTTAATGCATACACACACAGCCACTTTATTAGGTATAACTTTATAGTGGTCTTTAGGGACTTTTGTGCTATAAATCTATATCTCTTCATTCCGCATATATGAAGAACGTGGTCAGTGGACGATAAGGGCAAATGAGGACCCAGAACCACCCTTTAAGGCTAAACATATGCAGCAAACACAGGGCAAACCAGGATACTACAGGACTGTGCAATGCTCCAGCAGGGATTTCATACTTTTTGTATTGTGCTTAAAGGATGACACTTGAATGCAGGTTGTGGACCTAGACATGACCAGTGGCCAATAGGCTGGATCCAGACTTCATTAAGTGCTTGAACTTAGTCACTCCTGGGCTAAACCATGTTGATTGCAGGGGGAGTCATATTTCATCTGTTGCAAACAGTATTAGAGTTGAGAGGTGATGTTTCCTATCCCAAGTCTAAATAACAGTGTGTTAGTAAAGCTGGTCAGTATCTGTGTGCAGTAAGCAATTCAAAGCTATATCCCTGCATGCAAAGAATACAATTAACTTGATCAACATGGTTTTGCCCAGGACCAACTAAGTTCAAGCACTTACTTAAGCCTGGATCCAGCCCAATGTCTGTCTGCGTTCTCTTCTGGATTGCCTGCAACTGTATAAGCCTGCCCTTGCTGTTCCATGACTGTGAGCCTCCATTTCTTCCCTACCACAACACTCCATGCAGAATGCAAGCGGTTGCGGATCAAGTTGCGTTAGAATCTTCATAAGGTGTGGTTGCAGGTGAATCGTTTCTGAGCATGCTCAGTGCAAAATCACACTAAGTGACATGACACCAGCTTGAGTATGCTCACCTCTGCAAGTCCCAGTGTAGTCTATTTCATGTATAGGCGTACACCAGGGTTTCCCAGGAGATCTCGGGGGCAGAAAGACATGCTGTTTTAGGGGTGGGCCTTGATGACGTAATTTATGCAAATCACATTCTTAAGCTCACCCTCTGCCTCTCAAAGCTTCAATGCAAGGTGTTACTAGAGATGGGGTGGGCCTTGATGATGAAAAATGCGCCATCAAGCCCCGCCTATCCTTACTAACGCTACAGGAAACGGGACTGCAGGTTTGCTGGAACTCCCGGGATATCGGAGGAAATGCCCAAATTCCGGGTGTCTCCTGGAATAGTCGGCAACCATGGTGTATCCTCTTCCATACAGACTTTTATGCTTCTGGGAAATTCCATGAGATTAAAACAATAAAATGAAGGTAGCCCCTAACTGTTAGAAGTCTACCCATCCTTGTGATTGTGAGTGGTTATAATGCGAACGCACAAGCACCTATTTATCCAGATCTTATGCTCAGGATCCGTCCCAGAATGTGGCTTAGTCAATAATAGTCAATATACCAAACTGCGGCTCAGTGAGTTTCTTCTTTTTAAACCTAGTGATGTCTGACTAGTGTTTGGGGAAAGCAATTCACACCTCCATTGTGACTGGTGCTTTTGTTTGTATTCAGCAGTGTCACAATTGCAGACATAATAATATACATTTACAAAGGGAAGGAAGAGTTTTAATTTTACATATACCCTGTGTTTAAAAAGTGAAATCCACTTAAAATGTCATAATTTATCATCCCAAAGTACTTCTTCAGTTGGATTTTTTGCTGCATGAAACTTCACTTGTAGAGTTGTAATTGTAAATTGGGAAAAATGTAACGTTAGCTAAAATGATCTAACTGAAACTAATGTCTACCATAAGGCACAATTGTCTGTGTCATATGCATTTAGCTTGCGCATCGCCGTATAATGCAGCAATATTGGGAATAGTTTATATGCTTAATGGAGCACAGAAAAAAAATTCAGGTGAAAGAAGAGAACTGATCCAGATAGTCCTCGTGATGGACTGACTGCAGAGAAAGAAAAATAAGAGGAAAACAGGTGGACACTTACACCGTGGTCAGACCATGCTGAATTTCAGGCCACGTCAAGTTAATTTAATTGTTTGCTTACGGAGTAAAAACTTTGCTTTTGCTTATTGCACACACATACTCACCAGCTTTTAAACTGTTATTTATATTCAGGCTTTAAAACATCATGGGCCGGACTCAGAAATGACCCGACTTCTATGCGCTGATTGCAGGATTCAGGTGAATATCTGGCCCTGCAGAAGCTCATGTAAGATGTGCGGAACTTAATTCCGTACGACTGGAGATCTGTCCGAAAGGGCGGCGCATCCCATCTCTCTTGATTTTATCTAAAGTCTGCACAAGAGAGGGGAGTGACGGAAGTTCACCCCCCTTCTCCGTACAGACAGCCAGACTTCCGTACATGCGGTTAACGTATTGACGTTTGAATCTGACCCCATCGCTCCAACTAAAATACTCAGCCGGATCCTGATTTAAGTATGATCGCACGCACATAAGTCCATTCGTACGGTCCTGCAGTCTGTTTGTACAGACCTTGGGGTAGATCCAGAACTACGTTTGCCGAACGTTTATTTGCATAGCGTATTTTCGTGTGCGTACCTTCTATACACTCCCCTAGTAACACCCCTTGAACGTACTAATTTTGTCAAAATATGCTTTCCAAACCCTACTTTAACTTTTGCCAACGTAACCGCAGTGATCCGCACACGTACATATGGGCAACACGAATATACAAAGCTAAGCACGCCCATACTGTACACTTTAAATACTAACCCCCGCCTACTTAACGTATTTCAGACGTATTTTGGACGCACGTAAATTTGGCACGCCCACACGTAAGTATTTACGTGACACATACGTGAATGGCCCATACGTTCACAATTACGCTACGTTACGGAGCGTATTTTCTATGGTGCGCATGCGCAGTACTTACCAAAAGGCGATTTTACGTTCGTTACGTTAAATTCACTCTGAAGCGTTGTTCTAGATCTGGCCCCTTGTTAGTTCTGACCCCTCTCTTAAATTTTTACGCAAGCCACCATGTAAAATGGGGCAGGTATATAATGCATTATTGCTCCTAAAGTCTTAGCAAAGCCCTTACTGTAGGATTTGTACACCAGGTACCCATAGGCCATTGATACAAGGAATGCAGCCTTGATCATGCTGTGTTCTGATACATAATAAGTGCACACAAGTGCAGAAGGAATAGACAGGGTATCTATGTATTGGATATGTGGAAAGTCCCCTTTTCTTCGTCAATCAGGTTCCGGTCTGCTATTTAAGTTTGCTTCCAATTCAACCAGGTGTAACTTTCCACCTGATTTCCCCTTGTTTTCAAATGTGAATTTGGTCTAAGGTTAGCTGGAATTTATTATGTTCTTCCAGCTAGGCTCAGGGTCATTATATCATCACAGTAATCGTATACCACATTGCAGTGACCTTTAACAATCAGTTTCGGTGAAGTTGGTGTACTTTTTGGATATGGAGTAATTTGTGCTTACTCAGCCTTGTCTTGATTTCTCATGTTAAATATTAATTTAGTTCTTTAATTATTAAAGTTAAGAGTTGTGGAGGATATTCATTTATATTATTAATATAGTGTTGGCTTCAGCAATTTTAGAATTTATAGTATCTGGCCTGATGCAAAGAAGAACAGGCAGGAATTTTCCAAAAGACCATTTGTACGGGGTCTACTTGTCGCACTAGAATTACAGAATGTTGTTTTGTAGAAAGGTGATTATTGTATATACGTAGAATGTATTGTATATACATAGAATGTGACCACAGAGAGTCAGCCCAATTTTTCACCGCAACATTGGGCCTGATCCAGAGCTCCCTGCATGTTTTATATGCACATGCACGGAACATGCATGTAAGTACGCATGGAGGAGGGGAGTGAACTTACATGTCCAGAACCCCACCTTAAGTTCTCCACACAGATATGCGTCCGTCCAAACGCAGGTCCATACTGAAGTGTCTGCTGCCACCCTCCTCTGCATCCCATTCCCGTCCCCCAGTAGGGATTAGGCATGTGGATTTTGAGGAACGCTCGGATCGTTGCGTAACATCTACCTGGGGCATGCACAGTCCATACCAAACATCCGACTTACACAAGCAGCTGGCGGAAGTCGCGTGTTCAATAGACACCTGCATCAGACCCATTTTCTCTATACCCCCCAGTTTATGCACATACCCTTATGTTCTAATAGACTTATTCCTTTGAAAAACGCCCCCCTCCTGTATCTGGTTACACCCCTGGGCTAAAGAAAGAAAGAACTGGTCTGTTGCGAGTAAATTCTGCATCTCATTTGGAAACCAAGGTCCCAGAATCTGGAGGAAGAATGGAGAGGGATTACTGTGCTGGACTGGCCAGCAAACCTGAACCCCATAGAGAATCTATGGGGCATTGGAAATAGAAAGATGAGAGACGTGAGACCGAACAATGCAGAAGAGCTGAAGGCCGCTATTGAAGTCTTCAATAACACCTCAACAGTGCCACAGGCTGATAGCTTCCATGCCATGCCGCACTGAGGCAGTAATTTGTGCAAAAGGAGCCAAACCAAGTACTGAGTACATATGCATGATTATACTTTTCAGGGGGCTGACATTTCTGTATTTTAAAACCTCTTTTTATTGATTTCATTTAATATTCTAATTTTGTGAGATTTTAATTTTGGGGTTTTCATAAGCTGTAAGCCATAATCAACAAAATTAAAACAAATAAAGGCTTGACATATCTCACTTGTAATGAGCCTATAAAATATATTAGTTTCACCTTTTAAGCTGAATTATTGAAATAAATGAACTTTTGCAAGATATTCGAATTTTTTGAGTTTCACCTGTACTGTATTTGTAAGGTGTTATTATACCCCCTGTCCTCTCTCTGCTATAAGCTGTACATATTTAGTTCCTCAAGTCTGTCTTTGTGTGTTTTGTGATGCATTCTATGTACCATTTTATGAGTATTATAAGTGTTCTACAAACTTATTGCTGTAACTATCACTCAAGCAGCAGTGACACAATGTCATTTCTGACAATGGTTCTCAGGGAAAACTAGAATGAACAGACAGACACCCGACCATGTAGCTTATCTCTGCATATATGCGCACTGCACATGCCCAGGACAGTAGCATATACAACTGCATCCATTCAGACTAGAATGCAGATTACTGTCTGCAATCAAAGGGAAAACGAGGGGTGGTCTAACATAGTCCATCTACAGGACGTATGTCTTTCAGCCTATTCCAGACCTAAACGGCTTGATTTCATTCAATGCAAAGCCCACGTTATTTTGGTTGTGAAGCTATTACGGTAGTACATAGGTCCCAACTGTCCCGTTTTTGGGGGACTGTCCCGCTGTCCCGCCCGCCTCCCTGCTTGTCCCGACTCTCTGGACAATTTTTCAATGTTTTTTATTTTTTATTTTTTAAGCCCTGCCGCTTTACACGACAGGGCTCTTCAAAGACATAGACCACGTCTGTGGTCACGTGAGGAACTGCTAATAAAGGGCTGTATTAGCAGTTCGTCACGTGACCGCAAACCAGACACTGCCCGAGAGACAAGGACGAGCAGCAGTGGGAGCGCCGGGGAGGAAAGAAGACTTAAAATGTAAGTTCATTAAATAAGGGTCTGGCATGGCATATGAGGGCAGATGGAGGCTGACAATTGGGGGCAGACAAGGAGGCTGGCACTGGCAGATGTGGGCAGACATAGGAGGCAGGCATTGGCAGATGGGGCAGGCGTTGGAGGCAGGCATTGGCAGATGGGGCAGACATTGGCAGATGGGGGCAGACATTGGAGGCTGGCACTGACATTATGGGGGCAGATGGAGGCTGGCACTGTCATTTGGGGGCAGACACTGGCATTATGGGGGCAGATGGAGGCCGGCACTAGCATTAGGGGGCAGACATTAGAGGCTGGCACTAGCAGATGTGAGCAGACATTGGATGCAGGCACTGGCAGTTGGGGGCAGACATTGGAGACTGGCATTATGGGGGCAGATGCAGGCTGACACTGGAATTTGGGGACAGATGGAGGCTGACAATTGGGGGGAGACACTGGCATTATGGGGCAGATGGAGGCTGGCACTGGCATTAGGGGGTAGATGGGGGCAAACATTGGAGTCAGGCACTGGCATATAATGGGGGCAGATGGAGGCTGACAATTAGGGGCAGACGCTAGCATTATGAGGGCAGATGGAGGCAGGCACTAGCATTAGGGGGCAGACATTGGAGGCTGGCACTGACAGATGGGGGCAAACATTGGAGGCAGGCACAGGCATTATGGGGGCAGATGGAGGCTGGCACTGGCAATAGGGGGCAGATGGAGGCAGGCATTGGCATTATGGGGGCAGATGGAGGCTGG
>WWET01000031.1:299246-314092 GCA_011038615.1 Limnodynastes dumerilii
TGGAAGCAGGCACTGGCATTATGGGGGGAGATGGAGGCTGGCACTGGCATTAGGGGGCAGATGGGGGCAGACATTGGAAGCAGGACAAATAATAAAGAGGCAGACATGGAGACTCGACAAATAAACAGGGGAAGACATATAGACCCTGAACATAATAATAATAATAATAATAATAATAATAATAATTAATAGTAAGGGGCAGGCATGGAGGTAGGACAATAAAGAGGCAGATATGGAGACTGGACATATGAATCCTGGACAAATAATAAGGGGCTGGCAAAAAAAGGGGCAAGTACTAGACCCGCTGGTCTGGGCGATGCAAGACACACCCACTTACTTAGACATGCCCAACATGTCTGAGACTCTACAGCAAGCCCGGCCAACCTGTGCCTCTCTAGGTGTAGTAAAATTAAAATTACGACTCCCTACGACATGCTTTACCTATGCAATATATTTGATAAAATTTGATTGGGTAATTAAAATGTATTTAATAGGTATTTTGTATATTACCATATATCTTATAAAATAATTTATCAGATGACACATGCATGATTCATATCCAGCATTTGCAAAAGAAACAGTGGACTGACGGTACTTGCGTTGTTGCATTGGACAAATCCTACAAGAAATCATATATTCACATCTGGATTGCTTTTTCCAACCGCAGGACACATATTTTTGAACAAGCCTATTATAAGTTATGTAGCGCACTTGGCTGTTTTAAATAGATGCCTCTAGCCAGCCTTATTTTACACCATTTAGAAGGTCTGTTATGATGATCTGTGCTGACGTTCCTTAAAACCTATTTGGAAATTGGTATAAGCATAGCTCCCAACATTTAGAGTCCCGAAAGCAGGACAAATTTAGCCTATACCGATTCTACCCAAACTTTACCCACCTCAAGCCACAAATGACCATATTTGGTCCACCCATTTTCTAATAAATCCCGCCCCTTTGCAGGCCAACGATTCGGGGCAATCCTGCTAAAATAGGGACAGTTGAGGGGTATAGGTGTTGGTTGTCTTTTAGTATTGCTGGACTTGTATTTGGATTGTGTGAAAGTTATTGTCTGCTCCCGGGCTAGGAAACATTGTTCTGTCTTGGTTCAAGTCATGGGTCCACTGCTTTTTTTTCACTTTAAAATATTCCTAAATCTTCCATGTCTCACCCATATAGAGTAGTATATATATAAGAGTATATAATAGTATATAAAAGTAGTAAAGCGGCACTCGGGGGACTTGCAGCAGGTTCAAAGCGCAGGAAGGTGGATAGAGAATACAAGGAAAACCTGGGTGTACCCCTGGTTATCAGGGACCCAGCCCATGAGACCTTTCAGACAAACCTTTAGAAATCGTCGCCCACAAGCCACGGGAGTCTGGACCGATACATCTAGCGCTGATAGCGCTTCTGCAACTGATAATGAATTCTTTCAAACACAGACGGCTTCTTTTTTAGAGAAACCTCCAGCGGCCAGGAAACTCCCCCGTTCCGCAAGAGGAGGTCACAGACAAGGCGAGGGGGCCAGTGGAAGCGACCCCAACATCACAAAGGGCAGCACCAGATCAAAGAAGACATGGGGCCTGATCCAGAGCAACGCTCGCAAGCGAGCGTACGCTCATCGTAAGCGAATTTTCGTCAAAAAATTCGCAATGCGCATGCCCAGTATGACAGGTTCCGGTCGCCCGCGCGTCATGAGCGAATAGCGGGCGTATCGTTAGCGTATTTTTCGCTCGCCGAGCGTATTTTTTTTACGATGGTCGGCTGGGCGCCCGTTTTACTACAGGGAGGCGGGGATAGCCATTTAAATTGTACAGTATGGGCGTGCTAAGCGTATTTTCTCAGCGTATTCTCTGCGAATTTTCGTACGGCCGACGGTCGTACGCAGTGTAGGGTATAGCCGCCGTAAGCAGGGACTTTACTATGGGAGTGGTAGGGGCGTGTAGTTTGATACGACGAGCGTACGTTCGCATTCGCCCGTCGTTGCGAATTTTCGTAGCGCTGGATCAGGCCCATGATCTTCAACCTCTCCTCTACACCACTTACCACAGTGGAAAATTCAGTGTTATCTAAAGGTCTTTCTTATGTCCCTACAGTCCCTCTTGACCTCTTCACGTGGAAAATTGACCATCATAGGCTCCTACGCCAGTTAAAATTGAAAGAGTTTTTTCAGAATAAAAATAAAGACTTACCAGAGGAATCTTCCCCGGCACAATATGCCAAATTTCACGAGAAGTCATCTTTTGATCCTCAAACATTTAATTCTTCTCTCAGAAGTTTTGCCCGTCTTCTGGATGAATCCGTTGTGAAAACAAGTCAAGCCCTTCCACCGGCTCATTCTAACCTTAATTATTCAGAGCGCAATGCGCTCAAATCATTGTCCCAACGTTAAGACATAGTAATACGCCCCGCTGATAAGGGGGGCGCCATTGTAATTCAGGACCTGTCTACTTATGTTTGTGAAATTTACAATTTGACAATGGGGTAGATCCAGAACTATGTTTGCCGTACGTTTATTCGCGTAGCGTATTTTCGTGCGTGTAAATTCATTACACTCCCCTCGACACACCCCTTGCACGTACATATTTTGTCAAGATACACTTTCTAAACCCTACCTTAACTTTTTCCAACGTAACCGCAGTCATACGCACACGTACGTATGGGCTAGACGAATTTACGCAGCTAAGCACGCCCATACTGTACACTTTAAATACAACCCCCCGCCTACTTCACGTATTTCAGACGTATTTTGTTGTAACATAAAAGTGGCACGCCCACACGTAACTATTTACGTGACACATACGTGAATGGCCCATACGTTCACAATTACGCTACGTTAATGTGCGTATTTTCTATGGTGCGCATGCGCAGTGCGTACAGAACAGCGATTTTACGTCTCTGCCATGTGTAAATTCGCTCCGAAGCGTTGTTCTGGATCAGGCCCAATTATCTGATGAATGTACTTAGCAGAGTCTTCCTTCTGATCCCACAGGCATCTACAAAGCTGAACTGGACGAGATATTGCAGCGAGCAGGAGCCAATGGTAAGTTTCCACCCAAAGTCATTAAGGGGTTAACTAACAAATTCCCTAAAATTCTGGTGTTATACACCTTGCCTAAAGTGCACAAAAGTAAAGATTCTCCCCCTGGTAGACCGATTATCTCGGCCAGGGATACGTTGTACCATCCGGTGTCTATGCTGTTAGATACTATTTTAAACCCTGCATACAATCTTTAGACACATATATTAAAGACACCACGCACTTTTTGAACATTTTGAATAAACTTCCAGCTCTTCCTCCAGATATTGTATTATGTACTGTGGATGTAACAATACATTTATACACCAGCATTCCCCATAACAGGGGTTTGCTGACTGTAGAGAAATTGATTCGGTCCTCTGATTTGTACTTAGGTCCATCTCACGAGCTGTTTTTGCAACTGTTGGAACTCACCCTAAAGAGGAATTATTTCCTTTTTGACAATAAGTTTTATATCCAGAAATCTGGCTGTGCGATGGGTTCTTCCATTGCTCCATCTTTCGCTAATGCATTCATGGCCTGTGTGGAACGCCAGCTATTCTTTGAAAATCCTAGATGTAAAGACAAACTACTCTTGTTAGTAAGATTCATTGACGACCTTTTCATCTTATGGAAGGGCTCACCACAGGAGAACATGGAGACGATGGGGGTCATCAACACCATGGACCCTGACATTAAATTTACGTTCGAGTGTAGCACGTGATCGGTACACTTTTTGGATGTTGATATAGCCATAAATAATGGCCACATAAAAACAAGTATTTTCAGTAAGCCTTCTGATCGTAACTCTTTACTTTTAGCTTCCAGCCATCATCCTTGAGCTCTCAAACACGGACTCCCTTTCTCTCAATTTCTCCGAGTATGCAGAATTAACAGCGATATTATTACAAGGGACCTCCAATTGGACGAAATGGCTAAGAAATTCAGAGAACGGGTTTATTCCCCACTGATCATTAAGGAAGCGAGAAGTAAGGCTATTTCTATTCCCAGAACTGAGTTACTGTGCCCTACAGACAAACAGAACAAAGAAGGGGTCTTACCGTGGGTGAATCACTTCACCAGAGGTAGTCCCTTTATCAACAAGGCAGTGAAGGCCTTGTGGCCAATTGTTAAATCTGATAATGCATTACCATCTTTACAGCGTCTACGTATCATGCCATGTCACAGACGGGGACGGAATTTGCGGGACTTATTGGTGAAAAGTGACATTTCTTCTGCTACTTCTGTTCCTTTTTTAGGACGACAACCCGGTTGCTATAAATGCATGAATTGCGTGACTTGCAGACACCTCGAAACAGGACCCAGCTTTCAGCACCCTAGAACCGGCAAAGTGTACAGAATTAAGCATGTATCACCTGCTCGACTAAATTCGTCATATATCTGCTACGTTGCCCATGCGGGCTTATATATGTGGGTAAGACTGTCAGATCCTTTAAGGAACGCTTTAACCTACACAGGTCAGCCATAAGAATTGCTTTGAATTCTGGCTCAGGAGAGCAACCTGTGGCCCAACATTTTTTATCCCGAGGAGGTGATAGAGACAATCTCCTTCTCCGGTTAGAAGCAAAATGGATCTATAAACTTGACTGTGTTCCCCCTGTGGGTTGAATGACTTTCTTCCTCTGAATTGTATTTTAGAAATCATGTCATGTTTTTCAGCCGCCCTTTGTTTATTTTCAACATCAGTATATTGAAACATTTATTTTTTTTCCTTTTTGTTTTTTTCTGTTTTTCTTTTACACTTTATGTCCAATTTTATATTTATTCTTTCCCCCTTTTTTCCCCCCATAGACAGCGACTCTGGTCCCAGCGCTGTATTGGTGTGCTGATGGTTGCCTGGCAACTTGGATGAGCGGTGGGGAGGTACGGAGCCTACGTCTCACGCTGTCACGGCCCCTGGCATCAGGTAATGCAGGCAGCGGGAGTACTTCCGGTCCGGGCTCCTGTGACGCATTTCCTGTGTACCGGGCGACCTGCCCGCACCGCAGTCGCGGGTTCCACGAGGACACAGCTATTGGGTGGTGAGTCTTTTCTTTTCTACTTATACCTGTATGTTTACTGTACCCATTGTGTTTGGACATCCTGAGGAAAGTGGCGTATCGCCACTGAAACGTTGATCATGTGTGCCACTATGGATTAAATTCTTTGAACCTGCTACAAGTCCCTCTTCCAGCTGGTCACCGGAGCATTATATTGGATTTTGGGAGTGCCGTTTGTCCCTATATATATATATATAAAAAAGTCAGTAGACACGGCACTCCAAGTACAAAGTAGCTGCTCCGGGTGCTATCCCCAAGGATAAATTAGAGATATGGAGGTAGAGAGAGAGGCACACCAGAGACTTCAATATTAAAGTTTTAAGCTCTATTTAATGTACGCCAGCAGCGTTACATCAGGGTGATAGTACCGGCAAGAAATCCAACGTTTCAATCTCCACGTGGGAGAATGTCATCAGGGCACCAGTAGGGAGAACCTTTTGTTCAAACTTTAATATTGAAGTCTCTGGTGTGCATCTCTCTCTACCTCAATATCTATAAATATATTGAGAGATAACTTACCTCAGGAGGCACCTCTTAAAGCATCCAAAATATCTGCTGTGGAACAACACCCCCTCTCAGCTGCTGTTCCCAGACAAGCTTCCAAACAGTATACACACAAAATGGTGGTTGCTGAGATCAATTTATAGGTTAATGCAAACAGGTGCATGAAAGGCAGCATCTCTCTCTACCTCCACATATATATATATATATATATATATATATATACATGTATATATATTAATATTCAGTATTAATATGCCTAATATATCAGCCATCGGGGTAGTTACAAAACCTCTGAATATCTAAGAGACCTAAGTAGAGAAAATGAAATAATGACAAACATTGCTGGTTATTATTCCATATCAGTAAGCCTGGGTAATGTTGCTTGACTTTATTAGCATATACAGTCATATACATCCCTGAAATAGCAGGTGGTAACATCAATCTTTTGGGCCATTTTTCTATACAGAATCGAGACACTTGCCGTGATAACATATATGCCTGTAAGCGGGAACGTCAGATAACTGCATTTTAACATTGTGCTGTAAAATTGGATTTCATAGCACTACAAGAAATTGCACAATAGTTCTTCTTGTTAAATAGGATTTGAGTCAACACTTGCTATAGGGGATAACTTGCATTAAAATACTATTGCTGTGTATTTTTCAGGCATTATCCACACACAGAGGAAGTCGGAATTGCGTCAATATTGATATAGATGCATAAGGAGGTATCTACAATATGCCAATGTTTCATAGTGATTTGATAGCTTGCATTCATTGTGTGACTTGTAAATTGCTTAAGGGATGTCACTAGTTCCAAGTGAATTGCAGTGTTACAAATAATGGTTCAGTCAACAAAATGCAGTCTTCCATTTATTGCTTTAATGCAGAAATATATTGATTTGCTTCAGGAATGAAAGTCACAAGAATGCAGAGACTGGCACATTGCAGCACAGAGGACCCAGCAGCACATTAGGGTCATATTTACAGGAAAATATGACCTGTCCAATATGCTCCCTTCTCTATTGTTATCCCTTTGTAAACGTCCAGTCCGTGCAAGTGTAAAAGATCAAAAATCAGAAAACAGAACAATTAGTGAAATGATGTGAAGGTGGTCAGCGATTATTTCTCCCAGGAGATGTCAGAAAAACAGGAGGATTTCCCACTTGGAAAAGGTTCTGATATTGGTGCAATATACCCTCTACTGGGACCTACAGTTAAATCCAGGTTTAAAGGGGGGTGAGGGGATGGGCTGTAGAGATTTACAGGAGGCAGCTGATTGGCTGCATAGGACCTCCTGTAAATCTCTGAACTGATTAACTGCACATGCTTCCTGACAATCTTGGCAAGAGGCCTGAGCAGCAAGCTAAATGAATGACTGTAGAAACTTCATCCACCATCATCTGACCAGAGTTCCCCCTTCTGTTTGACTTCATAATTACTGACAAGTATAGCAGCTATATAGTAATGGAAGCCTTGCATAATGCAAAGCTTTTATTATTTCATTACTGTTGTACTTGCATATAATTATGTAGTCAGACAGATGGTGACACTGGCCAGAAGGTGGAGGTATAGGTCCAATAATCAGACTTGACCACACACTACATAATATTGGGAGCTTGCTACCGATAACAATTTGGAGAGAAAAACCATAAAATTATCGAATCCTAGCGCTTGTGGACTGATTATTGGGCATTTTGGAAAAAAATCGCTCAGGTGTATGGTAAGTTTCAGGGGTGGATCCACTTGAGATTTTTCCACAGAGCCATGCTAACCAATTAGAATGCATTCCAGTCCGGCCAGACACACAGTAAGACCACAGGGCTTGGTTTAGGTCACTAGTGGACGTTCCCTTTTAGTCATTTTATAGTAGAGACATTCCCTCTCTCTCTGAACGCATGCAGACTTCTGTCCTTACAGGATTTTCCATGCACTTGAATGGGTAAGGGTACACACTGGGGCTTTTTCGAAAGATAATCTTTTCAATCACACAATCAAAAGACTGTTTCACCAGATATCTCACCAGTGTGTACTGTCCAAAGATGCTCAAAAATCTTTTGAAACCATCTGTGATTTTTTGATTTTATCTTTTTGGCGTACGCAGCAGATAATCTTTCCAATCACACAATCAAAAGACCGTTTCACCAGATATCTTAGCAGTGTGTACTGTCCAAAGATATTTTTCCATTGCTGATCTAGAATATTAGGAGCTCCAAAAGATTAAATTAAAAGATCACAGTTTCAAAAGATTTTTTGGTCTTTTGATTGTGTGATTGGAAAAAAAGCTGCGTGTGTACCTTAAGGCTGTTGGTACTCCATCCATGAAAGAGGGAGTGATCGAAATGAAATCACTCGGTTAGAAACACACAGAAAGTGTTGGCAGATAAGAGCCACATGGCTCATCCAGTCTACCGGGGGTTTCAAATCTATCCAAATCTTTTTCCCATGGATCTGATTGCAACAGAAGCCTGTAATGCAGATTATGCTGAATCCCCATTTTGTTCATAAATAAGACACAAACACGCTGATATCATCCCATAGGAATCTTTTAATAACGTATAGAAAATGCATTAAAAAAAGGATTTATACATCAGCTAACAGCATCCAGGACTAGAGATACAAGATTAAATAGGGCAGGTATCTCTAAGTAGTCTTTTGTTTGGCAGTAAGGACCTGATTCTGAAAGTCTTACCCTAATGCATTTAATAACAATACTGAAAGTAAAAGTCAAATACAAAATGTTGACATTCCATGGTCGACAGTTATCTGGTTGACTCCAGATGGTCGAACGTTCAAATGGTTGACAAAAAACTATTGAGTATCAACAAAAATAGTCATACTAATCCTAACCCCAACAATACCTCTAGCCCAAACAGGCTGAGTGAGCATGGATAGAGGGGTAATGGGCTAAACCTCTAAAGATGGCATGAATAGTGGTATGTTTTTAACCTAAATCTTTATGGGAATAGAGGGGAATTACCTAACTCTAATGAACCAAGTGTGTTGTAAATATAGGGATAATTTCAGGTCTATAGTCCTCTGAGGATGTCGTGGATACTGTGGTAAGTACCTAAACTTCCAAAAATGGTGTCACAACCCTAGCTCTCCAGAGTTGATTTGGTTAGTGGAGTAAGTTAATGAAGTTGTCAACCTACAATACCAAGAGGGCTGACAATGTGTAGCTAAAAGAGTAAGTATCAACGGAGTCAACCAAATGAACTGGCTGTGTCAACCTCCTGACCCTTTTGACTTAGACACACGCAACCATGTGGTGTCGACCTAATAATCGTCAACCATGTTACCATATATATACCATATAGCCAACGTTTGTCAACAGAATGTACTGCATGTGGTAGCTGTAAAATCGCCAATGTTTAGGAAACTGCTGGATTGGATGTAAAGCTGGACACATTAGATCTACAGCAAGATTCAAAAAAGGACAAAAAAAATTCATAGCTTTGAAAACTGGTAAGAAAGAACTAAATTGTTGGCCATGCCAGTTGAACCCTTAGGCTGTAAGGCAATTGGGCATATGCCCTTTTTGGCCAACGTAATACAGCATGAAAAATCCCAATACACAAGAACTGCTGAAATAGATTTGTCTTAGATGCTGCCGGGAGAAAGGTATTGGAGGATCCTGGTTTGTCACTGTATCTCCAGTGCTACAGGGGATTCCCACTCATCTTGCAAACATCAGTAAATATATAAATAGATATCATTAATCAAATAGAGTCGTAGGTACAAGAAAGAGGGGATAAATTTGGCACATTGTTAGCAAGACAATTACTCTTCTGACCGCAGACATTTATTAAAGGATACCAAGGGATTTGAGGGGCTGCTGGTGCCATAGAGAGCATGGTAGAAAGACAATAATACTTTACCATGCTCCTCTAGACATAGTAATAAAAAAAAAAAAAAATAAACAAACCCCCAGCTGATTGGGTGACTGTCAGTCAACTGGACAAGGAGGCTTCAGTGCAGACAAGTTAGGAGGAGTCTGGAATGGAGCTAGTGTGAGGGCTAGGATGTATGTAGACAGGTGAATAGGGAAAAATGTTAGGAGTCTACTGTACAAATGAGTATGAACATATGAAGAAACATGAAGGGTCAGAATACATTGGAGAACTTAAATCCTGTACAAAGATATATATTAAGGACAGTGAAGGTTAGAGGCATAGGCTAAAAGAGTGGTGGGCAGAATGTTTCTTTATGAGTATCACGATTTATCACCTTGATGAGAAGTCATTTACCACCCTTTACCACCCTAACCTTCCTTTCTGGCGACTAGGGCATAAAACTGGCAATATAATACATTCTAACAGCCTGTAGATCAAGGTAACCTATGACTGAAGACTGGTTTCTTCTTAGAGACCAACATGGCCAGGCAACCATGGACTAAATTGCTGATTGGACAGGGTGAAAGCACGATTGACACCATTGTAGGTAAAGTTGCAAAAGTTCTTCATACAAGGCCTCCAAAATATAATATTGCCCACCACTTGGTAAGAGATAAAAGTTAAGGATAACGGATCATGTATACAAATGTTCGTGCTCGACCAGTAGTTGGGTAGAGGACAGCACTAGGTCAATGTGGGTGTAGTATGTCTGTGCTTGGCAGGCCAACAAAGATCAGAGGTGGAGGGAACGTTTCTTCATGGTGCGATGGTTGTACGGCCTCATCTTCATCTCCACAAAGGGAATGGAGAACTCATGGCCTTTCCAGTGATACCAGTTTATTCCCTACAAAAGAGAGAGGGAGATAAGAAAATATAAAGAGGGGATGGAAAAAAAAACTAACAAACACAAATGTTAGCTGTTAAGTTTAAAGATGTTTAGCAATATATTGATATTGGAGATCTTATAGTCACAAGGCTTAATGTTAGAATGGCCCTCTATGCATGAGTTTGGTGTTGTGATACTTGCTTAAAGCACTTTATTGCATTCAAAGCTTGGAGCTTCAAACACAGTGCCAATGGAGATTCAACGCCAGATCCCTGCTGGATCTGGCCTTCCAGGTAGGTGGCCAATTTTCTCTCTTGCACAGACTTTTGATCATTGACGCCTACCTTAAGATTTCCAATCTGTCCTGACTTAAAATGGGAAGTGTTTGGAAGTCTGCATAGGGTGGAATGCGTAGGCCATACCTCTATCGTACCCCTCACGCCACTAGTGCTTGCACCCACCCTGACTTTAGAAAAGAATGCAAAACAGTACAGTAGCCTGGATATAGTGATAGTCAAATGCAAAAAGCGATCTCGGCAGAAGTTACCCCTTTTTTGGAAGTCTGAATTCAATTAGCAGACACTTTTTAGGTCCCTTGATGAAACTATAATCACTGGTGGTCACAGAACTCTTAATGACCATTAAAATCTTTGGAGCGGATCCAGACTACACAAACTTGGCAGTTTTTGACTGTTTGCCCATACCCTCCAACATGACTCATTCCATTAGGTACAAAATATTCCTCTCCTCAGTTTCCAATTGTCAGTTACTATGGTAACCACATTTGTTGAAGAGGCAAATGGTTTTTAAAATATCAGTTAATTCATTTAAACCAGGTGAGTGACAGTTGGACTGGATTAAATTATAACTAACGGAATGGGTCATGTTGGAGGGTTTGCTTGCCTCAGAAAATGATCACTGTTGTCAGTCGTGGATACGCACACTCTGGATGCTACAATCTGGTCATAAATGTTGTGATCCAGCCTTACATGTTTTTTCTGATTGTTGACTTGACAGGGTGGGTAATTGAGTAGGAGGGCTTTTGTATTTAAATATACAGTAAAGGTGTGCTAATGGGTGGCCATAATATCCAGGCTTCCGGTTTGTCACCATTTTAAGTCCGGTTTGTCCCTGAGTCGGAATTCCATGGAAATAATGGGAGAGGCTTTCCAGATGTTGCGAAACTACGAGTCCCAGCATGCTTTGTCAGGTATCAGCTATGCCTTTGCAGTCAAAGCATGCTGGGATTCGTAGTTTCAAAACACCCAGAGAGCCACAGGTTAGCCAGGCCTGGTCTATAGCTACAGGTAATATTATTACAGTATAGTGCTGAATTTATAAGCCGCAAGACATATTTGAATAATTAAAACAAAGTATTAATTTAAATGGTTAATTAAAGTAATACATAAATGACCTTGTCAGCAGAAATGTTTAAATATGCAATTAAATGCAATTAAAAAACTTTGTCCTTGAAAGGTATAGGACACCTAACAACACCTTTCTTGTTCATAGTATATTATTTTCATAGATTCAGTCCGTCTGACCGGTGATAATTGTGCTTCAGAGCTTTGTGTGTTTCATTATATACATAATACTAAGTTAATACCAATAAGAAGAAAAAGGGCTGCAAAAAAAATGAATTTATATGTTCCTGGGAATTGGTTTTACAGCTGTGTGTATGTTAATGTATATCAACATACTGTATATAAAGCAGCAATGTTAATATTTATACCACAGTAATGCAAGCTTATATTTAGAGTAGTACCAAGGGCGTCTGCAAATTTCCAGTTATGCTCAGACAGTCATAAGCATGTGCAGGATAGCTATCTAGGCCAGAGGTTCTTAACCACTGGTGGTACTTTGACCACTGTCTGGTGGTACTCAGGGCAACTGTAAGGAGGTAGAAGCCATACTTGTACTGTAACCAGGTATATAAATATACAAGGAGAAAGAAAAAATATGTGTCAAAGTGGTACTTGACCTGATTCCATAGTGTGCAACTGGTAAAAAAAAAGGTTGAGATCTAGGGTATTCCATTGTTGGAACAGATATAGTTTCTGTAGAGCAGCGGTTCTCACCCTTTTTTTGGGGAGTACCAGTAACCCTCTATGGCATGAGTCGCCAAGCTCAGGCCTCGTGAGCTACCAACGGTCCATGTCTTCCAGGTCTCCTTGTTGGAGCACAGGTGTGTTCATTACTGACTGATAAATTCAAAAAGATCTACAGTTGGTAGTGATTATCTCACCTCTGACTATCTGAGGAGACCTGGAAAACATGAACCGTTGGTAGCTCACGAGGCCCGAGCTTAGCCACCACTGCTCTATGGAATCAAATCAAGTACCACTTTTCATATCACCAGATACATACCCACTACAAAAACGTATACATGCTTTCTTATTTACTTATTTGTGTAATTATATTGTGGTACATTTTTTTTATGCACTAAGATTTTTTTTATTAACTACTCTCTAACATCGGGTATTGCATCTGGCTAATTACAAGTACAACTGCTACACCCTTACAACCTTGCCCAGTTGCACAAGTACCACCAGACAGTGGTCCAAATACCACCAGTAGTACTAGTACCACTGGTTGAGAACCCCTGATGTATTTGTTCTGCCCCCTGCTGGCACACTTGTGTAAGACTGCCCAGAAAGGGAAGACTTTGGCATCAGGAGTGGTCAGTTTAATATCTATTGCTATTTATGGAATCAATGAATTAGGAATTTTTTATTTTCTTGTAAAATTTTGATAAAATAATGCCAATACTATATATAAACTTTTTTGTTTATCAGCTTTTGCATACATTAGGTTAGCATATACCTCTGGTACTTTGGATAGGCTTTGATAAAGGATTTTACTTGACATAGCCTTCTTTCATTGTGTCACTTGGCAAACTCTCTGATACTATTATCATGATGCCAGACTGAATAAATTCCTATTTAACCTGTCCAACCACTAAGTAGATATATATAACTACTGTAAGTCCCCTGATGTTATTACTCCGGATCTGGTCCTATGATGTGAATATTCTGCTTAAGCAGGCAGACGTCACTCCTATAGGTGCTGATGTCCTGCTGGTCACCTGATTTTGAGCTTCTGCTCTGTCATGCAGGGCTGTATTCACAAATACGTTTTTGCGGCGGAATGCGTGCGTATTTTTAAGAGCAGATTAACTGCACGTGTGTAGTAATTTTTTCCATGCAAATTACATAGTATTTACGCATGTAAGCACTTTAGGCACGGACTTGTGAATTGCACTTTCGCACTTACGTACGGGGGGCGTGGTTGTTTTCCGTACGGTCAAAGTTACGTGAAAGTGGGTGGGGGGAGGCATTTAAATAGGCTTTTGAGGGCGCGGTTAGTGAGATACTCACGTATGGAAGTATCATACGCGCACAAGTACACACGTAGAGATAAGGGTGCCCTGTGGAAGCGCAAGTCACCGAAAAACCGGCCGTACAAGGGGAGTGTCATGGGTGTTGCCTGGCTACATGCGTGTGTAAAATGTGCATGTAGTAAACACGCATGTAGTAAACATGCATCTGTGAATCCGGTCTGCAGTTACTTTGTACCACTAAATACTGAGTTGTGATATTGTATACTGGTGCTTTGTTAAACCTTACCATACAAATGTTACTGTGTGTACCTGTCTTAAAAAACAAAACCCTTTTCCAAAGGGGTATATGCCATGTACTGCAGGTCTTGTGTTGTCTGTTATTTTATAGACCTTGTGGCTGGGCAGAAGGTGGATACCTTTCAAGCTGCTGTTATCCCTAAGCTTTGCAGCTGCTAGGACTGAAAGAACTACTTGTTTAAGGCTACTCTGAACAGTCAGAGGCTCCTTACACACATCAGTCAGGTTACAGGAGTGGCAACAGTCACCTAATGTGCTGGGAACTGCATTAACAAGACATAGGCTCTCCGGTGTAGTCAGAAAAATGCGTCTGTCTTCTTGTCTGAGTACTTGTAAGAAGCTAAGCTCCCATGGGGCACTTGTCTACTCACCTTGTCACTTAGGGTAAAACCTCTTTTTATTTATTCACTAACAGGCATGGAAATGTGTGTCTGTGATAGATTACTGGCCCGTATTCAAAGTACTGGACGTATAACATATACTGAATGACCGCATTTATGCAATCTAGGTAAGAAAAAGATAGAAACATAGAAAGTGACGGCATATAAGAGCCACATGGCCCATCTAGTCTGCCCATTTGTTTATTCAAACCTATACTGACCCTAGACCCTATTTACCCTCAATTTGGTTTACAATTTAGGATACCCTTATATTTACCCCAAGCATGTTTAAATTGTTCTACTGTATTGGCCTCAACCAAGTGACGGCAGAGCCACATGGCCCATCCAGTCTGCCCATTTGTTTATTCAAACCTATACTGACTCTAGACCTTATTTACCCTCAATTTGGTTTACAATTTAGGATACCCTTATATTTATTTTATCCATGTTTAAATTGTTCTACTGTATTGGCCTCAACCACCTCAGATGGGAGAATATTCCACTTATCTATCACCCTTTCAGTGAAGT
>WWET01000031.1:342783-360757 GCA_011038615.1 Limnodynastes dumerilii
AGTTACTCCTGGGCTAAACCATGTTGATTGCAGGGGAGTCATATTTCATCTGTTGCAAACAGTATTAGAGTTGAGAGGTGATGTTTCCTATCCCAAGTCTAAATAACAGTGTGATAGTAACGCTGGTCAGTATCTGTGTGCAGTAAGCAATTCAAAGATATATCC
The DNA here is from genome assembly GCA_011038615.1 of Limnodynastes dumerilii. NCBI lineage: Eukaryota > Metazoa > Chordata > Amphibia > Anura > Limnodynastidae > Limnodynastes > Limnodynastes dumerilii. Next base: position 342,949 of record WWET01000031.1, read on the forward strand.
CTGCATGCCAAGAATACAAATAACTTGACTCCCCCTGCAATCAACATGGTTTTGCCCAGGAGTAACTAAGTTCAAGCACTTAACTAAGTCTGGATCCAGCCCAGAGTGCATATACATTGGGAGTGTGTAAGTACTCTGTCAAATGGATTTCTGGATCCCATCCAAAGTACTTCTCATTGTCTTCACCGTCATATCATCCACTTTTTTGAACTGTGTGGAGTGTGCTTCCTTGTTTAATGAACGAAGCTGTTCCAGGTTCTCTTCGCCTCACAGTGAGCCTGGCAACGTTGTTCATATAATTTACTAAATCTTACCTGCCCTGCGAGGTCCCGCGATGATCTCTGGGCTCATGCGCAGAGACTTCATTGTGGGACTTTTAACATTTCAAGTCCCAGTATGAAAAAAAAAATACGCATGCTCAGTGTCTTCATATCGGGACTCGAAATCTTCAGAGTCGGACACGTCTCCTGGACAGGAACATTTTTCTTTTTTATAAATTTTTTTAACAATTATTAATGTTTTAAAAGTATTTATTTTTTTTATGTTACGTTACTTTTTACGCCAGGGGCAGAGTGTAAAACACCACTTCCAGGCTTTGTAAATATAACGAACTGCCGGCTCGCTCTGAAAAGAATGGGCCGTCGGGGTGATGCATTATTTACATTTATCGCCATGGAAACTGTAGTCACATGGCATTATCACAGAAAAATGAACTTTGTCAATAGACCAGATGTTTAACCCACATTCCTTTATAACAAGGGCGGTTACCATAGTAACTGGCAATTGAACGCTAAGAAGCAGAGCCTAATGGAATGGGTCATGCTGGAGGGTCTGCAGTGCTCCAGGAACCCCAGAAGAGAAGGTCCCCCTTCTGCATTTGACCCTCTTGATGATACATATCCTGTGATCAAGCTCCATCCCCACTGTTCAATGCTGTTGTGAAGTAGGGCGGGGCTTGATAATATGTATTAATTGTGGCCCCTCTGCCTCACAATGCTGAGCTACACATCAGTGCACCTTGGGGGCGGTGTTTCATGAGGTAGCTCCCAGGGGGAGGAGGAGAGTAGTACATATTACACTGCATTGGTGTTTTTATCTTACTTCATGGAAAGTGGAATATATATAAATCATTTAGTCTTATATTACAACTTTCTCTATAACATAAGATCAACCCTGTAAGTGACACCATGGATAATCCACGTGATTTATTATATTTTATGTACGTTCTCAAACATTAGGCCATGGAGTGAATGGGTCGCAATAGAACATAGAAATATTATCTCCTTTATCATAACAGAAATATGCTGCAGAATTGATGCAATTTACATATTTTTGGTGCAGAATAAATTCAATTTACCTAGCACAGGATCTATCACAGATTTGATCACTAGGCTCTAAAGAACTTCACTGGTTACCAGCCACAGAGAAATTGAGTTTGGAGCCCTATTCATAATTTAATAGGTCATTTATGTCCCAGCATCAATATGAATCTGGGAATGCATCAATCTAAATCAGACAATAAGGGTATATCAGGCTAGTGACACAGTAGCAATTTATCCTGTAAGTTTAGAAAGTAATATACAGAGCAAATCAAAGCAACTTTTAATGAAAGAAATGCTTTCTCAGAGAAGTATGGGAAATGGAGCTGTAACGTGAAGTACGGCCTCATCTAGAGTCGGCCGCCGTTTTGAACGTCTGTGTGTTTCCATAAAAATGCGCATATTTTAAGGTACACGCAACAATCATTCATCAACAACTTCAAATCAGCCCATTTAGAACTTTAATACCAGCAATGGCCGCTTCTGTGGAGAGAGTGGTAATATAAAAGAAAATAAAAGAATATCTCAATCATATATCTTTCCACCAGGCCAACACTATGCATACCAGAAGGCATCTAGTATATAAACGTAGTATATATACGTCCAGGGGACACACTTTATGTAACTTGCCAACCCACTCTCTCAATCCACTTCTCCAGGTGTTGTATAAAGTTCAACTTATGCTTAAGTCTAAGTACAGATGAATTAGTCTATGGCTATGGAAGGAAATCTGGATCTTGAGTATCCAGATCCGGGATGGAAATCTTTAAACATCAGATATATTTATTCTTTGGAAGGAAATATGATAACACAACTTGGGAAATATTTATAAGACGTCTTTTTAACTTTAAATCAGTAATTACTGATAAACACATTTGTATAAAATGAAGTGCAGAAGTAGAGACATCTGAGATACCATATATGGCCTCTGAACTCTTGCCCGTCTCTTAAAGCAATCTAGAAACCACTGAAAGCAAAAAGCTTTTGGAGATTGTCCGCATTTGCTAATGCCATCCCAGCATGCGTCCTGCATCAGAGAACGGCATATCCGCTATTCTAAAATATAAGTCGGGAAAGGGGCATATTAAGTTCATATTTCACATTTATCAGCTGCAATGTCATGTATATTTATAAATAGACCTCTTATGAGATACACATAACACAGTATTAGTTTAGATTCAATATGTATTAGAAACATGGCTGTATAAACAAAAATTATCAAATTAAGACTGAAGTATCTCCAGTTGTAAGGCCTGTCAAAGAATATAATTGGTTGCTATGGGCAACATCTCCACTTTTCCGTTTCCACAGTTAAATAGAACCGAACGCTGCCCTAAGCTATGAGAGCATATAAGCTCCTTGACTGCGGGCTGCCCCTTTTCCCCCCACACTCAATTGTAGTGTCCTGAAGGGTAGCCAATTGGAAAACAAGGGGTGGGTGGGCTTAGGGCGGAGCTTGTAAAGGGGTATATTAGTGGCAGCCATTTTAGATATGCAGTCTTTCTTGCTGTTTTTTCCTCCCTCCTCCTTGTTAGGTTGTTATATATAACATGTATTTTTCTTTTCAGACGGGGCATGATTTGGCATTAGCGGTGGGGAACAGCATCATTATTCAGAGCATGGGGAAGGGGTTTTTTGGTAGGGGTTATTGATAATTATACAATTATTGATTGGAGGCCGAGCCGTGCGTCGGGTTTCCTTTCAGCCGCTCATTGCGTGCACTTTGACGGGGGCTAGTACCCGGTTTCTGACCCCTACCTGGGGGGTGCTTTAGACAGGGGTTGCCTGTCATGATGATTTACACCTTTCACAACTGCTGTTCCCCGCCTGCAATTCCAATTAATAAATTATGCCACCTTTTTGAAAGTACATTGTCTGTGTCTTATTTCATGGTTTTTGGTTGGGTCTGGGAGCTTGGGGCAGCGGTCAGTCACAGGAAGATGAATAAATCTAGCCCTAAGTATGATAAATGATGACTTTGACATGCCTTACTACTGCAGATACATCAGTCATAATTTTATCTTATTTGTTGATAAAGCAGTTTAGTAAATATAAGTATATGAACATACAGTACTTTCATTTAACAAACTTTATTGTAACACTTACATGTGGTGAAGCTGACACTGGCGCTCCGGCTGGCTTGAGGCCCGATGCTGGCTGCCAGAGACACTGAATAATGGGTTTGAGGGAGGAGGTTTTGCAGCTGAAATTCCTGACTATCCCCATCAATGAGAATGGTCTCCCCTGAAACTGCAGAGAAAAAACCCAGATCTCAGGCGTTAGGGAGGTAGAGCACATAGCTGCCTAATCCTACAATCCATGTGTCAAGTCATCAGGCACTGTGCAGAGGGTAATGCTTATTTACAGGTACCTGCAGGCATTAGCAGTAGCAGCACATTGGTGCATCTGTGTACGGCTGCTATTGCTCTCCAGGCAAGCCCATCTGGCTTGATATAAAATTGATGCGTGTAAATATGTTGCTGGCGTGTGATCTTTACTGACCCGTATGGTGTGTCAGAGTGATTATATAACTCTCCACATCCGTCCTTGGTGGCTCCCATTGCAGAACGACTCCCGAGTCGGTGATGTTACCAGCCCTGAGGCCAAATGGAGGATCCATAGCTAGAGCGAGAAAACAATGAAATTAAACACGACACACGGATGAGCGTTGATGATGGATGACAGATAGCGGGACACAGCACTGTGTGAGAGGAGAATTGCGCAGCTACTAATGTCACTGCAGTGTGTGAGTTAAAGGGCTCAGTGCTCGCACTGGCTGCATATTATAACGTTCACCTGTAATTGTTCGTGATAGAGGTCGATATGTTCTGCTGCCTGCACTTTGCGATGATGCTAAAAATATCTCAGCGCCCGATAGCTCTAAAAACTTCAATTTGTGAGTAACTTCTTCTGTAGACGGCTGTATGGCATCATACTGTTAGCCCAATCCATCTCATCAATATGTATTTACAGATGAAGTGTGCTCTCTTGCTTTGAACAGCTCATCCCACACATATTATTTTTCGCAATTAACTTCAATATACCAAGGTACTCACAGATAATAAGTTATAAGTTACAGATCTATCACATAATCGCACCAAATGTTTCCTTTATCCTTACCGATGGCTCACCTTCCACTACAAAGACTGTGCCCCCCCCCATTGTGTCTTATGCATATGTACATAGTAAATGTGGACCTTTAAAGACATGAAAAATTGTAAAAGAAAAAAGTTTTTTTGTTTGAAGCGGCTACAGTTACCAGGTGTAGCTTTTATCGGTAGTATACGGTAAGTAAGCAACCGGTCTTTTCCGAAATAGGGACATCCGAAAGTTCCTTTAGAAAGTTCGAATACTTCCCAGTTTATACTTTTTTTTTCAGAATGGGTGAGTATGCATACTTCACCCATTCACATTCGCAAATTTCGCCGCCGCCGATATTCCTCTGCAGCCGCTCCACCGCGGCTGTCGACGGACAAAGGGAAAGGTGAGTAGCCTCTCCATGCGGGGTAGGGAGGGTTAGGGTCAGGCTGCAGGGGAGGGAGGGTTAGGGTCAGCCTGCGGGAGATGATGGGTTTAGGGTCAGGCTGCCAGGAAAGGAGGGTTAGGGTCAGGGTAATGAGAGGGGAGGGTTAGGGTTAGAATTAGGGAAATGAGTGGGGGACTTTTTTTACTTACTTTTCAGAGCACCGAAATCTTGGTGCTCCGTGGATCGATTGCAATGCCTCCTCGAGGCATATGCAATCGAAATCCCAGCCAATTTAGAACTGGCTGGGATTTCGATTGCCTATGCCTTGAGGAGGTATTGCAGTCGATCCACGGAGCACCGAGCTTTCGGAGGAAACGGTCCTATCGAAATAGGGCTGTTCTAACCGGGGACCCACACCCAGTAGCAACCTATACCCATAACCAGATCCTGGCAGAATATCGGCACTATACTGACCTGTCGTTGCTGTGACGGTGACCCTTTCACTCTCCTCCCGACCCCAGACACTGCTCAAGCTGATCCTGTGCTCTGTGGTTGGTTGTAAGTTGGAGAGGGTATACTGTGTCTGATCATTGGCAATCACCACGCTGTCCAACCTCCCTGCAGAGTGTAAACCGCACACAATCATTAGTCCAGCTTTAAGGAAAAGCATTGGATAGACTTGTACAATAGAGATGCAAGTGTTTGCAATTAAAGGAAATCTTGCTTCAGTCTTTTCATCACAAGGGTGCAAAGAAAAACTGAGGTGAGTGGTAGGAAGGTGGATGACACATTCAGGGCCGGTGATAGGTCTCTGGACACCCTAGGACAAAGCTCCGGCAAATCACCAACCCCCTTGTTCCCCTGGTTACCCTAAGCATTGTTTACCTGCACTATCTCCAAGGCACATGGGATGTACTGAGCAGCGACTCCTGTCTAGTACATTGCTATGTAGGAGCCATGGCTCAGGGGATCCGTTGCTGCAGCAGTTAAGTTACCTGTCCAGCTGTCATACCCCAGTGACACGAGTGGCTAAAATTTTGGAATTCATCTTCCCCTAGGGTTATCACCTTTATCAGTAGCATCCTTGAGGGCAAAACCTCCCCCCACTTTACCCCACCCCCGAATCCCCCGGTCCTTCACTGCAGCACAGGGCTACTGGGCTACTCCTCCTGCATAGTCTCAGTGAGTAAAACAAAGGCTTGTGATTGTTTAGAAGTAGTATTGCTATTATTACAACATAGGACCGGATTTACAGATACGTGTGTATAAAGTACACAAATATACGCACGTACGTTGAAAGTGAACACCCAGGACACTCCCCTGATTGACTGATGGATTTTCGATGACTTACGCTTCCACCTCCTCCTTCCTCCTCCTTGCGCAACCTTAACTCTATGTGTGTAGTTAAGTGCCTAATTTCCTTACGTACGTACGTACATTACTAATCCAGTCCAATAGTCACCTGACCAAGGGCAAGATTTAGAGGTCCGTCAGTCACCAGAATTCCATAAGCTGCTTAGTTCCGGAGATCCATCCGACAGGGCGGCCTATCCCCTCCACCTGCCTAAACTCTGTATGGTGGGTGGGTGCGGGGAGAATTTAAATATTACAGTAGAGGCGTGTTTACTTCCATGCAGATCAGTGTGGACTGCCAGACCTCCATGCATACGGAAAACACACGGCGGTGTGTAGGCAATGTAGGCACAGAAGACCCACAATGCGAGTAGGTCTATAGGGCAATAAGTCCTGTAGGTGAGCCTAATATGAGGCAAAATGATAAGTAGTCCAAATGACATGGGGCTGGATCCAGACTTTAGTAGGTGCTTGAAATGAGTCACTCCTGGGCTAAACCATGTTGATTGCAGGGGAGTCATATTTCATCTGTTGCAAACAGTATTAGAGTTGAGAGGTGATGTTTCCTATCCCAAGTCTAAATAACAGTGTGATAGTAAAGCTGGTCAGTATCTGTGTGCAGTAAGCAATTCAAAGATATATCTCTGGATGCAAAGAATACAATTACCTTGGCTCCCCCTGCAATCAACATGGTTTAGCCCAGGAGTAACTCATTTCAAGCACTTACTTAAGTCTGGATCCAGCCCATGGGCACAAGTCTCATATGCACAGTTCTGCCATGCTGACTACATGAACTGATGTTATCAGGCATTTTACATCTGGATTTGCAATGACTGATTTTATTATGTCCAGAATATGTTTGCATTTTGGCCATATTCACCTAACAGCATTACATAGGAGAAACGGTTATATATTGAACTATAATTCAGGCTTATAAAATGAAGTGCTGGCGTTCTGGATACATTGGGAGGGCACCATCTCTCATCTGTGCCCCTTACAAGTCCTTTATTAACATTATGATAGTACCTGGTGTCTACATTCTAAATGCTTTAGTACATAACAGCATAGGCTCTAGGCCATCACCAATGTCATGCTCCAGTGTAAATATGTGAAGTGTCTTAATTGCTTCTAATGAATGATTTCTGGCCTAGTCCTAAATAAGGACAGCTAGATAAGTCACCATTACTTCTTTGGATACCTTTAGTTGACTGGTAAGAAAGCCGATAGTGGTGAAATGTGGATGGTGGAGGTCTCCAAACCACCGTCATAGAATCTTCAGTTGTATTAATCACAGATACGTCCATAGGGGGTGCCAGCCCTGCGCAGAAGATAATTACAAGAACCATTAAACGCTTAGGGTCTGATTGTGCCGTACATCAGTATCCAAAACATGAGCTGCCAGGATGTCTATGCAAGTACAGCAGGAAGAGTGCAGACACAGTGCAGCCAAGCTCAATGCAACTATCTGAACATATACAGTATGCCGTGTTTCCAAATGCAGATGCTTAGTAATTCACTGTACTGTATACTGAAAATTAAGGCCTCAATGAGCCTGATCCAGACCTACGCTTGGGTGCGTTTTTACGACGGATGTAAGCGTAAAAAAACGGCCATTTGCGGGGCAGATGTTATGCTCATCTTATGCTCCGAAATTCTGAGCGTATTGTCCTTGATTTGTAAATACGGTTGAGGGGGCGTACCTGCCATACGAAACCCGTAAATACGACCGAGGGCTGGGTGAGGCATTTAAATCGTACAGTATGGGCGTGCTAAGCGTCGTAACTACGCATTGAGCTTACGGACACCCGTGGTTACGATCAGAAAAGTTAGGGTAGGGTTTGCTGGGTGTAAGACGGCAAAAGTAAGTGCGACTAAGGGGCGTGCCGAGGGTTGTACATAGCAGCGCACATTAGCGTTTCATGAGCGTAGGTCTGGATCAGGCCCAATATGTGTAAGCACTTATGTCACACAACGTCAATGCAATGAAACTAGTGGGGAATGAATTTAGCCCATTTTCTTTTTTAAACTAATTTTTAAAATCATAATTATATTAAATTATTCACAATGCACAAAGTGTTCAGAGCATGCAAAGCTAAGGCAATAGACCGAAATACATATATATATATATATATATATATATATATATGTAGTGGAGTGTAATCACCTGGACTTAGACATGACTTGTGTCTCGTGGAACGGTTTTGCTGTATACGGTTTGTGTCTGCATTCAGGTCTGGATTAGGTTCAGTTGCATGAGTATATCCTTACTGTACATTGACTACATCCCTCTACCTATTCCCCCCCCCGCAAAACGCCTCTGCTGAACGCCACTGAGTTGTGTTTGGCTTGTGTTTGGGTCTGGAGAGTTGCGCTGGTGTCTGGATCATCCACAATTGTGCGCTCATCGGGCCGGATCCAGAACTACGTCCGTCTTCCATAAAAGACGGCATATACGCAATCTACGTATCGAAACGGTACGCAGATTAAGTACGAAAGCTACTACACATGCGCAGTAGCTATTGTTCATTGAATTACGTCCGTGTATGGAAGATGGACGTAGTTCTGGATCTACCTTATTATTAGATGTGCCACGTAAAATCACATGCGATATCCTATATGTGATATATAGATAGATTAGTCAATGTGCAGAGGGATTAAAGAAGCATTAGACAACCAAATCACAAAAAGAAAAAACAAATAGCTGAATGTATACAAGATGTCTTTTATGTTACGCCATTGTCTGTCAACCATTTCTATGTTACTCACCTGTGGTTACAGTGCCTTCTACCAGTTCTGCCCTCAAGGTTCCATGGACTGGCAATAGAGTAACCAGGTACTCTGTGCTGGGCAGGAGATCTGTGAGATGGGCTTGCCGCATCGATGGTTCCAGAGAGAGTTCAATGGGTTCATCGCCTCCGATGGGAGTGTAGCTAAGTATGTACCTGTCAGCGGGTGGAGAGGGGTCAGTCCATGAAACGTTTACGCTGTAAGCGGTAATGCCAGAGAAATAGAGCTGTGTGATTGGACGGAAACCTATGGGTAACAGAAAAATGGAGGCATAATCAGACAACTGATTGTTCCATGTTCCTTCGTTGTCATATATCTGGATATAATAACATAAGAACACCTCTATTAAACAGAAAAGAACATTAATTCCCCTATGATTATTCCTTTAAATATTGGTTCATCGAGTGTTACATTGAGACACTTGCTTAACAGCAGTGCAGTAAAGAACACAATAGAGAAAGGAATAGTATATGAAAGAGTGGTGCAGAAAAAAAGGGAGTTAGGGAGAGAAATAATTGATCTCATTTACATATATTTGCATATTGTCTATAGATATGCCAGAAACAATTTAAACATAAAACATTGCTTTCACTCAGACGGATAATAATTAATTAATAGATAGGGAGAAGGCAAGTGCGGTCATTGTCTTACAATAATAAATAGTCTTCTATAAATAATTTGCTTTGCCTACTTTATTACTACAAATATGCAGCGATCTTTAAGTAAAATTTATCACCTAATTTGTTTAGCACTGAGGTAGCTGTAAAACATATCTCTGTTGCACTAACCAGGTTGAATGTAGGAGTAGGTAGAATAATAATTACAATTCTGTTCTGCAGGATTAAGGTTCACTTTGAGAGCTAGATGTGTATGGAAGATGATAATACAGTATTCTAAACTACTGTAAGGAGTTTGGTCTCTGGTAAGAATGGGTACCTGTAAATGCATCCACGGTTATCTCCTTGCTCTGCTGGCGCCCCCTCTCTGCCATCATGGTAATGGTGTATTCTGTTCCTGGATCAAGGTCAGTGAGGTCGTACTGGGAGATTTCCGGGGGAATGGTGATTTCGGAAGCCATGCCAGAAGATGGTGTGAATGAAATACGGTAATGGTCAATTGGACCTTCGGATTTAGTCCACGATAAGGAGATGGTCTTGTCAGTGGAGCCAATGACCATGAGATCACTTGGGCTGTCCAATTCTAGTGCAAAACATACAATCGTACATTTATATCTTGTTAGAGGGAATGCAGAACCAAATTATATCAGTGGAAAAGACAATGAACATTGTATTATGCAACATTCTGAGACATGGGTAAGAGCAGGGGCTTAACTATAGGGGGTGCTAAGGGGCCTGGAAGCTGTCAGCCTCTGAAAGCTTCTATGATGCAGCGGACCAACCCAGCTCCGCCTCCAGTCCTGTCTGGAGACAATGGAGGCGCTGGTCTCTGAGCTCTACCCCGGAGGTGGGCACTTCTTCACTGTCTCCTGCTGTCGGCAGTCTTGTGTCCTCTCTGGCCGGACTGCGCAGTCAGTGCTCAGTGAGTAAAGACCTCCTCTCCGCTCCCTGCCGTCAGTGAGGAGCGGCAGGCAGGGAGGGGGCAGTGGGCATGGTGAAAGAGAGGCCCTGAGTTAGAATACGGCCTGGACCCTGGTTATGTGTTACCTGAGATCATCATTTTACAGTTGAGGGGAGGAGGGGAGTTTGCTGTAGATTTCACTTTGGGTGGGGGGGAGACAACAAAATGTATCTTGCCTCCGGGCGCCTGGGCTGTACTTACGCCACTGCCACCCATGCATAGTTGGGTCCCGTCTACTTGCTGTCACCTAACTTCCCTTTGTAAGGTAACCAACTGCCAAATAGTGACCAAAATGACCATGTCCTCATAACCAACACTCTAAATGACAACTAGCAGGACCTAATGATCTGGGTTCTCAGCCCAAAAACCTTATTAAAAATGGCAATGTTCACACAGATCCACAGGACCGTCCAGAGTGTTGCCAGCTGAACTGTCACATGATCATATTTATGGACTTTTGGCACTCACCACACCAGTCATTTGAACCTGTCTGGTAGTATTTCTATTGGCCAATGCAAGTGGAGAAACATCCATTAGATTTGTCATTCCGATGTTCTTGGTCTCCGAAGTGATACAGAAGAATGTCATCTGCATCATATCGCAATTACAATACTGGGTCAGATAGGAGACATGGTAACTCTCTGATGGAAAACAGTCGATGAGTGAACATTGCCGACATGTTCACTTTTGAAATTAAGAACTACGGCCCGGCAAAGCACATCAACTTCTGCAAGTTTCTAGAGAGCTGGATCAGGGGCATTGCTATCTAAGTCCAGCATAGGAGGGTCAAATGTGCCTCTAAAAAATGCATCTAATTTTGACTTAGCATAGTTATGCTCCTTGGCATTTGGGCACCCTACAGTCCTGAACCAACCTAAGAACATATCAAGACTTCCTGATGCCGAGCTCCAAGCGCAGCTTCCATGTAGACCAGGACTGGTCACTACCATTGCTTGTGCGGTGATATGGAGTCGTATTCACAGATCTGTGGAGTTCTGTGCATATTTTTATGAACGGAGTAACTGCACATGCGTACTTTACACTATTTACGTTGAATTTGCGCATGGAAGTCCGTTAGGCACGCACTTCGGGACATATGTGCGGAGGGGCGTGGTTGAAATCTGTACGGACAAAAGTTACGTGAAAGTGGGTGGGGAGACAGTTAAATTACCATTTGAGGGTGCGGTTAGCTACATACGCACGTACATATGTATTATATGCAAACATAATGATAAGGGAGCTCTATGGTAGTGATAGTCTACGAAAACCCATCCGTGTGAGGGGGGTGTCATGGGTGTTGGCTTGCAACGTACGTGCGTATAATTGCGTACCTAGAACTAACGGATCTGTGAACACAGCCCATATTTCCTGCCCTAGACTTAAAACTTCTTATCCTCGCTTAAAATGGATGTCTGAATAGTATGGAGGGTGCTTAGCTTGCTCTCACTGCACTATCTGCATACACCCCCCCACCCCTCCCTCCTACTTAGTGCACAGTTATCCACCTCTCATCCCGCTGTCAGAAACACCTCCAGTAAGGAACCCTGAATCCAGCACTAATCAGATCCCCGTGGCAGCGCTTACTTTATCTGCTCAGCTACTCCACTGCCATGTCCCTTACAGCTATTGGCTAAGTACTACAAGTACTGTAAATGCTACTTGAAGCTTGACGCCTGAACATATAAGCCACCACAGGGTCCCTGAACCCAAGGGCGAGTTGTGTGTTCCGCAACCACCACCAGCATCAGGGACCCTGAGCACATCCATGCTGCCAAAGCCTGGTGGCAGCCCTGGCACTGGTTGCATCATTTCTCAATGCTGTATTTTGTTTATACTGTAGATTCTTTTAGCAGCGCTGGCACTATCAGGAGCCACAGCTGCTGTCCCTGTAAATGATAGAAATAGAAATGATTCCCATTCAATTCAATACTTGAATTATTTAGAAAATGCCATTAAACCGCTGGCAGCCCACTGGAGTCTGATGTTTTGAAACTCTGAATAATAGTTCTTACATTAGAAGCTCTGATCGTATCTGCTATGAGAATTGTGTATACAAAGGCAGAGGCAGACGGACTTACAGCTTACTATGGTTTAATGAGGCTTCAGATGACATCTCTGTATACTAACCGTGTGCTACAGGGGTTTTACCCAGGGACATTGAAAAACTCATTTAAAGGCAGCTGGCATTATCTATATGTGTGAGATATATATAATGATAAAGGGTAAGATATCACTTACTCACTGGTCGGTAGTTTGACGCTTCTTCCCTACTTCCACTTTTATGCAGAGGGACGACATTTGCTATTTTCCAGTCCTCTGGAATTACCCCAGTATCCCTGCTCCTACACTCTATATTGCATTGTGCAAAGCCAGTGTTGCTTACCTTAGCAGGCTGGAGGGGGTATGTATGCTGTCCTTCTGGGACGTGCAGTTCTGTGTTTGTCAGTTACATATTAGTAATATTAATCATAGTCTTCACATATAAGAAGCATGCAGGCTGCTACTCCTTCATGTCAGTAGCTGGGACTAAGCTTTCTAGTGTGCAGCATAAGAAGCACCGTGTGATTGACGTCATGTCACTCATTCTGCTAACAGGGATCATTCTAAACAGCCTCTGAGGGTCATCTAATGCTAGTGCCAGAACTGGAGCTTACATGGACTCAGGTAGAGGTAGCCCGATCCAGGGGCGAGTGTACTGCAGCTCATGTAGCGTAACTACGAGAGGATAATGCAGTAAAAAATGAACACTATTTAGAGCCACTACTTCTAAGAGGTGCCGGGAAATAAAGTAAGTATCGGCTCAAAACAGCTGACTCCCCCTGACAAACGCCGACACGCGTTTCGCTCAAGAGTCTGGTATGAGGATAGATGCTAATATTAATTGGAACAGTGGTTATAACGCTCAGATATTGCTATTTACCGGAGCACCATTATCCTACGTTACGGAGATACTCTGAGATCCCTCATTTTTGAGGGCTCAGAGGTGCTGTATGTTACATGTTCATGCCCATTGATTGGGATTATATATATATATCTATTAAATATATCCCTTTGTTTCTGTGGCAAGCAGATTAACCCCTGCCTTTCATGCACCTGTTTACATTTACCTATAAATTGATTGAGCAACTTCCATTCTGTGTGTGTACTGTGTGTGGGTATGTCTGGGAGCAGCAGCTGAGAGGGGGAGTTCCACAGCAGCCATTTTCTAGGCTTTAAGGGGTGTCTCCTGAGGTAAGTTGGCTCTCAATTTATAAACATATATATGTGACCCAACATTGGGACTCTCATTGTTAGAGTTAGGACCACCATATACAGAAAGGCCTTGATGTGGCTGGTGGCTTATCGCACATTTGCGCAAATATGTGTAACGGACATTTCTGTGTTTTATTTTACAGATAGACAGTAGAGTCTGTTACTGGTAATGGCGGTGTTCTGGGGCTATTTTTTCCTTTGTTTCTGTGGCTAGCAGGTTAACCCCTGCCTTTCATGCACCTGTTTACATTTACCTATAAATTGATTGAGCTAATTCCATCCTATGTTTGTATATATCTATTTACCCTGCTCACTCTTTAGGTAGATCTATACTTTCGATATTTATTCCCTATGTAAGGAGGAGTATATCTGAATAATACATCCCTATTACTAAGACTATTCTAACTAATTTAAGATCTAATAAATCTGAGCTTCCATAACACCTTTTATACTTCCCTATACTTTACTCCACCTAGAATGCCAAGACTTATATTATAATAAAGTAATTACACCTGTACTCCTCACTGTTTCTTTTTTAATCCTTCATTGTTGTGTGTGTCACCTACTTTTTAACCTATTTCGCTGGCATCATTTGCTGGCACCTTTTGGTTGTAGGTGCAATTCTTTTTAAAAATTGACAAAATTTCAATAGCGCTGTCTTTTGTTCCTTTTTTGTTTGTTTGGAGGTTAAAGTTTATTTTAACCCCTTAGTAGGGAGAGCGGCACAATACTCCCTTGACGGTTGTTTGTATATCTATTATTGAGATCATAAATTCACTCTAATCCTTATTTGGATAGCGCCCATAAAATAATATACAGTCTCATTATATAGCATTGACTTATTTTGAATTATGGATAATAAAATGTTATAGTTTTAGATTGCTCCGTTTTTGCTGTCTATCATTGAGAGACATGAGTGAACCCTATATCCCTTTCATTCTTTTTTTTGGCAATACCTATACAACCCAATCCTGCCCCAGGGCAGGAATTCTTTCTATTCTGGCACTAAAGTGGGGCCTATAATGATGATAGGGCCTGATAGAGAACCGCTTTACTACAATGGGGCAATTGTATCAATTTAGTGTATAACATTAGATATCAGATATTAGATAGTATCGGTACCTTTTTCATACAATAAGAGCACTGGGCCAGATCCAGAACAACGCTTGTGAGCGAATTTACGCGTGGCGGACACGTAAAATCGCATTTTTGTAAGTACTGCGTATGCGCACTATAGAAAATACGCTCAGTAACGTAGCCTAAATGTGACCGTATGGGCCATTCACGTATGTGTCACGTAAATCCTTACGTGTGGGCTTGCCAATTTTACGTGAGTCTAAAATCCGTCTGAAATACGTTATGTAGGCGGGGGTTTGTATTTAAAGTGTACAGTATGGGCGTGCTTAGCTGCGTAAATACGTGTTGCTCATACGTACGTGAGCGGATGACATCGGTTACGTGGACAAAAGTTAGGGTAGGGTTTGGAAAGCGGATCTCGGACAAAATACGTACATTCAGGGGTGTGCCTAGGGGAGTGTATAGAAGGTACGCACGAGTAAATACGCTACGCGAGTAAACGTATTGCAAGCGGAGTTCTGGATCTACCCCACTGATTGTAACTTATAGGCAGCAATGACGGTATCTGTGGATTGACAATGACAGTAATGTACACAGATACTGTACATATAAGCAGTCACTCACCAGTTCTGGCGTTCATAGTTGCTGGAGCGCTCTGAAGATGATCTCGGACGGCAGATATTCCTATTCCATATTCTGTCCCTGGGATCAAATCTTGGGAGTAGAGGACATACAATGATTAGAAGGACAAGGGTGTATCCACTGTCCATCACCTCAAATGATTATGTACGTCACCAGCCTTAATGTGATCCTCTCATCATGAAATCTATCTTCCACAAACTGCACTCTGTTTACACGCACCTCAAGCTGCTGTCATTCCTCTTATCACCTGCACAGTGTCATGTTGAGTGCAGGAGGCGTATTAATCAAGTTTTTAATCAAATTTTTGTCAGCTCAGTCCTAAACGGATGCACTACGAGAGCATTGACACCACAGACACAGATATAAATATGTCTCGTTTTACGATCTGTGTCACTCAGCTGCTGATGTACAGAGGGGGACTTGCTCTTTCATGTACAAATGGCTACATGGCTTGTGAAAAATTGATCCTCTTTGGTGTAATGAAAGAAGCTGTAACGGGAAGACGTTTCAATGCTTATTACATCTTTTCTGCTAAAAAAACAACAAAAAACAGTGTTGTGTCAAATGTGCTTCTACGGTTTTACTTGTCACCGTTCTCTGCTATTTCTACCTTTGCCAGTTTACTCAAGGAAACTTTTATGTAAATACATAAGACCCTCCAACATGACCTATTCCATTAAGTACAATATACTCTGCTCCTGATCTTCCAACTGTCACTCACCTGATTTAAATGAATTAAGTGATATTTAAAAAACAATTTGCTTCCTCAACAAAGGAGGTTACCATAGTAACTGATAGCTGTAAGCTGAAGAGCAGAGTATTTTGTACCTAATGGAATGGGTCATGTTGGAGGGTATGGTACATGTTTGCGCCAGGGGAACCGAATCCAGATTTAATAGCTGTGTCTGTTTTCTGCACGCTGCGTGAGTAACACGGTCACGATCTTAATGTGTGCGTGCTCTCGCTATCCACTTCCAGCACAGATCTGGATCTCTGGATCCTCAAGATACAAATTTCTGTGCTGGAAGTTGTTACGGAGCAGTGATGGGACAGGGCGGTATGCTTAAAACATGTACGCAAGATGGGGGCAGGGAGGTATTTAAATCGTACAGTAAGGGCTTGTCCGCAAGCAGAGGTCCGCTTGCATCTATTATATCTGGATCTGGTCCAGTGGCGCAGCCAAGTATTGAAGAATTGAGGTGCAGGGGAGCTACTAATCCTTCTGCCTAGCAGAACAGGACAGGCTCAAGACCCGTTCAAGACAGTGCAAACAAACAAGGTGTCATGAGATGCTCCATGTGACTGCACTGTAACCATGAACCAGGCAGCAAACATTGATGACAGACACATTACTTGGACACCGCTGCTATTACTGTTCTGCAGTGGTGGACCAGACACTGTGTCTTTGTCTAGGGCTGCACTGAGGGCATATTAAGTCCTACTATGAGAGCTTATACGTTAGATCCCCTATAATTTGTAGCCCCATATTTCCCTATAACAGGGAAAACTGTTTAAAACTGTTTGCTCTCCCTAATGTCAAAACCTGACCCTCACATGAGATATAATGATACTGCACTTTGACTACTCTAATGCTGAAATGCAGACAGAAATAACTCTGTGACCGAATTACTAAACTCTGCGCTATCTGTAAGAACCAGAATAATCTGACACCTCCTTCCCACATATAAACATGCCAAAACGCAATAAATAGTATACAAAACAAAAATAGAACAGACGAGACGCTTCCATTCCATATATTTCTCTGCTTTCTTCAGTAACAAAATCAATGCACTGTGCTGAATGCAGATCAGGATCTTTGTTTTTTACTTACTATTTATATTTGGACATATTATTGATCACTTAAACATTTTCTTTTACACCATATTTCCATTGTTTATACCTTGAAGCTGTGAGCTCTAATTTTCTTAAACATGGTTAACATGGTAAACATTCCTTATACATTCTGTATTTTCATATACATGGTAAACATTTCTTATACATGGTAAACACTTCTTATACATGGTAAACATTCCTTATGGATTCTGTATACATTTCATATACATGGTAAACATTTCTTATACATGGTAAACATTTTATCAAACATAGTGGTACAGATTTAGAGTTGTTGTTGAATTAGTTTTTTCTGCGGTTAAAAACAAATACAAGTAAAATGAACACAAAAGAAACAATATATATATATATCCAAGATAGAGGTTGCTTCAAATCAGTTTATAAAGTAATATATATTGCAGGTGCACAAAGCAAGGGGAATTTGCACAAAAAACAAAACATGGCCTGGCACTTTAGCCATTACTCAGTTACTAATCATGATCTC
>WWET01000031.1:380283-394136 GCA_011038615.1 Limnodynastes dumerilii
TCCGATCCAACTCGTGACCAGACTGTTTACACAATCCTACAGCAGGCCAGGGTGAAATACAACACCCAATCCATGATAAACCTATGTCTAATGTTACCTCCATCTGCAGAAACCATCTGCTAAATTACTTGTTTTTAAGAAGTCCTCCCTGCGTATCAGCCCACTACTAATGCAGCTCTGACCGGACCTGGGACTCCAGTCTCGACAGCCCCCCATCCCGAAGGCGGCCCCTCATTCATAGTGTTACTAAGGATGGGATGGGGCTTGAGGATGGAAAATACATCATCCTTAGTAATGCTCAGGGCTTGAGGCAGTAATTTGTATTATATTTGCATTAAATCGGCGTATGAAGCCCGGATCCAGGAGATTTTCCCGCTCTCCTGGGATTTCCAGAGCAATTCCGGAATTTTGCAAGTCTCCAGGATATTCGGGGAGATTCTGCAACTATGCTCTACCCATAATCCCAGGTAAGCTGATTCACTAATATAGTACACACCTGAGGGGACATGTGCGTGCCAGATGTTACGTGTCTTAAATTCTTATGTATGAAACAAAGGTCTTCCATCAAAGGCACTAAATATCCACATGCCTAAACCCTGCCATACAATGGAGTGCTGGGGGTGGGGAGAAGCAGTTCCACATGGATCAGTATCAGCGTGGAAACAGATCCGTGTGGTAAAGATAAGGTAGAGTTCTGGACACATAAGTGTCCAGAACTCCGAAAGAAAAAGGACAGTGACAGGGGCGTGCAATCCCCTCCTCCATGCTTAATGACAGAGCTCCGTGTCCTAAGGCTAATCTGCATCCCTCTCATTGGTTATAAATGCTGATGCATCTCTCTCCTGGGACTGAATAACCCTACTTAGATCCAGGTGTGGGTCCTCATCACAAATGGCCCTATTTCGATAGGACCGAAAAGCAATCGATACCCGAACACGATTCTCCAAATGGCAAGTACCCCCAACCCTTTCCCTAATCCTTACCCTAACCCTTCCCTTCTATTACCCTAACCCTCCCTTCCCCGCAGCCTGACCCTAACCCAAACTTCCCCGCAGCCTGACCCTAACCCTTCCCTTCTATTACCCTGACCCTAACCCTCCCTTCCCCGCAGTCTGACCTTAACCCTCCCATACCCGCACCCTAACCCTCCTATCCCCAGAGCCTAACCCTCCCCTAACACTAAAAGTCCCCTACAGTGGGTCTGGCGCTTCTGAAAATGAATGTGTGTTTATACTGATCATCATACTCAGCCATTCAGAATTAAAAAAAAAACATTTCTACTATTCATACTAGAGACAGCCAAAATAGAACTTTTGTCTGTGTCTTCTTCGGAAAGATAGCTATTGCAGCGAGGACTCCCACCCCTTAGATCTCATCTACTATTCTATGGCACTGAACATGTCCAACATTATTCCGGCCAAATCTTCTGCAAAGAATTTGATGACTATGGATTTTGCCTGCACAGACATACCCCTCCTGTAGAGTGGACAATATACCATTCTGGTACGGTGAACAGAGGAAGTTGGTAGACATGGAACTGAAGGTGTGAGTTGGTCTGAGCTTGTGCAGAGGGTTAAAAAACCCTTTTTTTCTCTGTAATGTACTTCTAATGGCACGGCAGATTAATGCCCTGTCACCTTCTCAGGAGCTTTATACACTTTGAGCACTAACAGGTTGACAAACACTGCACAAAACATCCACTATATGAACTACATGTCAACTAAAGTAATGTAATAACAGCAATTACACTTACATCCGGTACCTATGACTCAAATATGCATCACAATCTACATTACAACAGTGTATTATTTTATACTCTTCTACTTGCTGCCTAGGTTCTTGCTTACTTTAATCTGACTTATGCTTAGACTGAAACACCAGAATAATGCTAGCACTGATTGGATACCTGTGGTGAAAGTGGCACGGACTGGATCGCTACGAATGTCCCCTCGGATGCCACACACTGACACCTCGTATTCTGCTCCTGGCCTTAAGACTTGCATGGAGTACTGACTTAGAGGAGGCTGTAGACGGAATGTGGTCTTCTCTCCTTCTCCGTTGACGGGTCCATATTGCAGTTGGATGAAGTCCAGTTTAGCTCTTGCCGGAGTCCACTCCACAAAAGCTACTGTGTCAGAAACATCCCGAACTAGGATATGTGACGGTCCATCAATGTCTGCAGAGAAAACAAAACAACACTTAGGGCCAGATTTACTAAGCTGCAGGTTTGGAAAAGTGGAGATGTTGCTCATAGCAACCAATCAGATATTAGCTCAGTGTTCTCCCCAGAAAATGTTGCCAGCCGGGTGGTATTAAATAGCAGCTGGGTGGGAGCAGTGTAATACTTTGCAATAATAATACTTGACGGGATCCAGACATACCTTCACACTGCGAAACGCCTCGCTGGTGCTGCACTACTGGGAAGTAAACAGTGTCAGAAAGCCTTTACGGTGCATTGGAGCACAACCAAGACTGAAAGCTGGAGATCACAATCAACGTTTTGGTCAGGTCTGGCCGGGTGGTAAGCTAAAATTGCCGGCTGGAGCACCCGACTAAAATGCCCTGGGGAGAAGAACACTGTAGCTGACATTCTCTAGCATGTAATAAGAAATTGAGAGCTAGAACCTGATTGGTTTCTATGGACAGCATCTCCACTTTTCCAAACCCTCAGCTTAGTAAATCTGGCCCTTACTCTTTACACTCTTTTTTTAGATTCTATTTCCGCTTTAGAAACTTGACGGGGTCAGCCAGCTGCCAGGGGGTGCTGCTCTGTAGAAGCTGTTTTAAGAGGTGCCTCTAGTTGAGTTATCTTAAAAATAAATTATATATGACCCAACATTGTCACCTTAGATTTATTATTATTACTATTATTATTTTTACTATTATTATTTAGGACAACCTATGACCTAAGCCCTGAATGTGGTAGTTGGATTACCATATATTTGCCAGTAGAGGGAACTAATATTTCAACATTTGATGTTGCAGATAGAATGGCAGGTTAGCTGCTGGTTAAGAGCAACGTGGTGGGGCATTTATTTCTTTGTTTTTATGAATTACCCCTGGCTTTCCACAACCTGTTAGTTGCAGGGTTGCAGACTCTCCCGGTATATCTGGGAGACTCAGGAAAAAAGCAGTGTCCTCTCAGTATCTTGGGAGAGATGGCAAATCTCCCGCAAGTCCTGCCCTTCTGTCAATCTCTATTGTAATCCCTAGAGTTACTAGGGATAAGCAGGACTTAATGACATCATCAAGCCTCACCCACTCCCTGCAACATTAGGGATTACAGTAGCGACTGACAGAGGATGGGCTTAATGACGTGATTTGCATAAGCCTCCCTCTTGCTGGGTTTTTTCCCTCCAAGATCTCCCAGGGGAAGAAATAAATAAATTGAGCATAAAATCACACCGATTTTTTTGAGCCTTTCTTTTAAAATCAATAATCATTTTTTCTAAGTAAAAATAAATTGTGGGCAACCCTGCATATAAGTTATTGAGCAATTAGCATTTTCTGTTTAATTGTTATCTGTATTTCACTGTCCTTTATTTGACCTTCAAATAATACCATATAATGTCTACAAAGTTTCATACGTCATTCCACTTCCTATATCTCCTGCATTGTCACCATATATTTCAGCTGCTTTACCAATGTTTTCCTCATGCTCTGTGTGGCAGGTCAGTCTAAATGGCCCACTGTCTTCCATATTGTATACTTTATGTGAACGTGTTATTGAAATGGTGTAGATAGTGCAGGAATGTTGTTCATTGGATGTTTTCATGGACTCATCTTTGAAGCATACTGTACATCTGTAGACAAGATATCTAGGTCCTATAACAAGGCCAGCTACCCAGCCTCGCCAATGGCGCTGACTGCAGAACTGCCCATCCAGCTGTACCTGTCCAGCTCAACAACAATCGAGATAGGGGCTCCTGGATTCCTACTGAACATTAACAAGCAATAAAGAGCTGTAGCTAAGAAACATTCATGTATTTTTCATAAATCCTTTGCTAAACTGCAGAAAAGGATAAGTGGAGATATTGCCCATATCAACCAATCAGATTCCAGTTAACATTTTCTAGTATGTAAGAGGAAATTGAGAGCTAGAATCCGATTGGTTGCTATGAACAACATCTCCACTTTTCCTTTCACGTAGCCTTAGTAAATCTGGCTCCATACATCCAAACCACCTGCATGTTTTACTGGGATCATTTTTCTGTTCCAGTATTAAATTAAATTAAATCAAGTAGGTATGGCTATGAATTTGCTACTGATAAAAGAAAACGTCATTTGATCTCAGCACCTCTGGTTCTTGAGCGATGTGTGTTGGCCAAGTTTCTTACCAGTTGATACGCTGCCTGAAGTCGGAGGGCTCCTCGCCTGATCTTTCAGGGAGATGATGCTAATGGTGTAGTCCTCTCCTGGTTTTAAACCTGTCTGGTTATAGGAAGTGACACTGCTGGGGAGCTGAACGGTCAGCCCACCTTCATTATTCTGCAATATGAAAAGACAACAGAAGACTTTCATTATTACATGAAGTAGGTTGAAGAGATGCCTGCTTGTAAGGAATCCATAGAAATCAATAAGTTGCAGAGTTTTAAATGGTTCTATAACAATAACACCTGATTGCAGATTCGTGCACCAAATTTCAATTGTTCCTGCTTTCAAGTCCTCTCAGGTTATCTCCTGATAGTTAAAAATCCTGCACCGCTCAGACATTGCTGTTATGTATGCACCTTGGTTTTTAAAATGCCATAGACCAGAAATGACACCAGTGCCTTCATATACATAGCAAAGATGCCAAAAACGTAACAAGGGCCATATAGTTATATGAAGGCCCTGGTGTCATTTCTGGTCTACGGCATTTTAAAAACCAAGGTCTGGGATCGGATACAGATTTAAGAAGATGCCGCACGCTAAGTGCAGCGTCAGCGGAGATCTGAGGTTGGGTTCCCGCTGTATAATATGTCCTGTGCGTACCAGAGGAGGCCAAACACACAGGAAACTTATGCCTACAGGACCCTGCCTTAAGATTTCTGCATCATCCCCTTGTAAAATGGAGTCAGTGCAGAAATCAGGATTGTACATAAGGGCTTAACCAAACCCATACTGTATATTAACAAACCTCCCCTCTATCACTTATGTACGCATCATCAGCCGTAGGTAAGGCCTCTTGTATGGAAGTCTGGATCCTGAGTGCTAAAAACACTTAAATAATGCTAAAAGACACTATGGACCAGATGCAGAATTAGGACCCTAACTTCCGCTGATGTGCTGTGCGTACAAACGCACAGCATATCGGCATGCACTCCCCCCCACACCATACCCTCCAACGTTTTATAATAGAAAATCGGTACACCTGGGGGCGTGGTTTGTCCTGTTAAGGGGCGGGGCTGTAATCTCCTTTCATTTGCATGTATGATAAGGTGTAAAATCTCATTTACACCTTATCATATGAGCTAATCACTCACAGGAGAGGGTAGGAATCTGTGCCTGCAGCTCTGCTATATTGATCAGATGCTGCAGGGCTGGAAAAGGAGTATAGGGGGGAGGGAGCAGCTGGGCCACAATCCGGTACAGGAGCCCTTTTAGCTGGTACAGACCATTAAAAAACAGTACTGTACCTGCTAACTAGGTACAGTTGGAGGGTATGGATATACTGTAAAGAAGAAGAGAAGAGAAATGAAAGTAAGAAGAAATGAATGAGACATCATACCAATGTAAGGCATTGTATATGCAGAAAGGCTGACGTAACAGTGTGAAATTACGCCAGCCACAGGAACGTAACAGCCCAAACCTGCCCTCCCGCCCTCATTACCTTAACCTCCCCCCGCCTTCCTTCCGTAACTGTTGTGTAGTTACGGCAAGAAACCCCCCTCGCTGTAACTACGCAACAGTTAGGGACGCCCAATCCTGAGGAACATCTGCCCGGCGCATGCGCAGATCAGCAGAAATGGCGATCAGCCCAGCGGGCGGCGTAGTTCAGGATCAGCCCCTGTGGGTGTGTTTTGCACCCTGTGTGTGGAAAATACCCGCATTTCAGTACAGTGCATTCCTGTGCATGTGCTGTACAATTATCACGCTTCCCCCTACCCACTTTAGCGGGCGGATAGGAAGCAGAGCCCATATCCTTGGAAATGGCATCATACGGAACTAAGTTCCATACGATGCTTGCTACACTAGTGCTAGTATTGTAATGCACATGCGCCCTCTAGTCAAATCAGGTCACTTACGCACTTTGCGTGTATAAATGGCCTGATGCACACAAGTCTGGATCTGACCCTTGGTCTTATTTACACACTGGTCCCATTTTCCGTGGTCCTTCTTCCCTTTGCATGTACCTAAGGATTGCACGGTGATAGCTGATGACACTCTGCCGCCGCTGTCGTTAAAACTTCAGAAGGTCTAGTCCTACATTATCAAAACTCCACATAGGCCCTAAGGCCATACAATCTGGTCCAGCAAAAGGAGGATCACCAACTGGTAGGACTTGTGAAAATGACTAAATGGCGTTGAATGATTTGGGGAACGCCAACCAAAAAGGAATGTCAGATTTTATATTCTTCTACTAACCACCATTTAAAAACACCACAGATAAAGACCTATTAAAAAAAGAAACAATTAAAAGTTTATGTTTGTATATGTCTTATTATTTGTATCAGTTATGGGAAAAACAGACTACCCCAGAGAGGTGATAGGTTACTCTAACCACACACAGAAGCAGTGTCATCAAGACATCGAAGCAGGGCTGGATTGAGGGCCATGTTTCTCTGTGAATGAAAATGATCAAGGCCTAAAGTATATAGTATGCTTTGGAGGAGAATGTCAGTCCCTGACATTCATCCTTATGCACTGCAGTGGGAGGCCTGGAGATCTGAAGTGTGTGAGAGGGCCTATTTTTATATAGAGGCCTGGGTTCTAGTCTGCCCCCACATCTGATTGTCACCGGGCTTCCTCAGTGGAATTGTAATAAACATAAGTGTTTTTCTATTGCTAAAAAAACCCTAAATAGACAATCAGCTATATAACTGGATATTAATCAATAACATTCCCCTCGTTCTAATGATTCATATTAAATGAATGATCAACCACTGGGAGACCCATAAGATTTACTGCTATGTATGCACCAAATAGAAATATTTTGCTGCAAGAGGATTATGTGAGATAATGGCAAAAGAAAAACTTCTACTTGGACACCTGAACGATGGTGAGTCTGCAGAAAGACAATCTTAATGTGACCTAGAAGAAGGGATCAGAGATTCACATTGCTGATGTTCTGTCAAAGGCAGCATTGCTTAAAAACCAAGTCCAAAATTGACACTCCAGGTTATGAAACAGTATGCATCAAAGCAGAGGGGACTTTCAGCAAGGCGTCACAGCACATTAATTTTGCAGAATATCTGAGCATGTCAGACCAGTGTCTAGCTGAAATCCGACAGCCCACGCAAGCAAGATGAGGAGCCGCAAACATTAAAAGCAATTGTTCTAGCAGGATGGGCAGATCGCAAGGAGAGAGCTCAGATGTTCGTTAGAGAACACAGGGTTTTTAGAGATTTAATTAGAATGTAGAATGGAACACTTTAGATTAATCATAGGAGGGTTATCATAGCTAAAGCCATGGACTAAAATCTATCAATAAAAATGTAGATTAGTCTGGAGTTATTGCATGACACAAGTCTACCACTGCATCCTTCATTCTGACCCTCGTTTGTTATGGTACTATTCGTAACCACCAAATATGCTGGGCTTACACAGAAACATTTCTTAAGAAATAAATGAAGGCACAAAAGAGCCGGCTAGTGGTAACAAATATTGGGGTCGTCCCAGAACCCACAGCGGTAGGTAAATGCAGAAGTCTATATAATACAATGCGTACACAGTATTAGTGCTGATGTGCAGAACCAGAGGTGGAAAGCCCTGAGTGGTTCTTCATTATGAGCTCACTAGATAAAGGTGTAAGCTGTCACATGATTTTGGTAAGTGACCCTGTGAGGAACAATTCCTTATGTAAGGGAGAGGCAGGATAGCGTCCGTCACGCTACAGTAAAAATCTTAATAGTTGTATATAAGTATGGATTCCACATATCTGGCCAAACTCTTCTAGTCCTCTCTTATTTTTAACATTGGTGCTAAGTACTCTTTAGTCCTCTCTTATTTTTAACATTGGTGCTAAGTACTCTTGTACTACAGAGGACAGAAATAGAAGAAAATGGGTGCAATATAATGGGAGTGGGCCACAGCAAGGGATGGCTAAAAACTTTTTGCCTGAGGGGCAAACACAAGCAAGTGGCCCCAGATATTTAATAATTACCCCCCACCCACAAACACACATATAAAAAAAAAACCCCAAAACATAAGTTACCCCTCCTACAGTCCTGTGTCGTCTCTTCACTTGCTTGCATACAGTGAATGACTGTCAGCTCTCTGATTGGTCGACAGCTCCAGCCATCCACCAATCAGCATGCCAATTACTGTTTGGCTACCCACTGGGAGGAAGAGAATGCTGCTTAGCTGCTCTGATTTTGTGTAATTCAGTCAGAATAGCTGAGGAGCATCTTTCTCTGCCTGCAGAGTGGCTGAGGAGCATCTTTATCTGCCTGCAGAGTGACTGAGGAGCATATTTTAAGCCTACCTTGTAATAGGGGGACAGAAAAAAAGGAAAGTAATACAATGAGAGAAGCGGTTAGGGGGAAAGCAGTGTAGTGGCAGCATTGGGGAGATGGGTATAAAGGAAACAGTGTATGTGTGCATTTGTATGGGGAAAAGAGGGCTGTAGAGAATATGGGTGGAGACAGTATAGTAGATGGGAAAAAGAATAAAGGGGAGCCGCCAATATAAATTGGGGGCATTGACAGGGGTTTTTTAATTTGTTATTTTTATTTTATTTGTGATAAGAAACTAAAGCAGCTGAAGAAAGAAAACACAACAACATGTATAAATAAAGCTATGCAGAAGCTGGATTAATATCCACATTATAATAGTAAACTGCATCTGACACTTAAATTTTACAGCATGACAATGCTAAAGCTTTAGGAAAGCAAGAGCATGTAATCACATTCCAGGAACTTGCGAGTAGTTTAATGGAATTAGAGGGGACATTAAAGATTGTCATATATAAGCTTTATTCCTGCGTAGTCTTTCTAAATCATATGGAGCTTTAATTAATGCCATTGAAGCCAGACCAGAATCAGAAGTAATTTCAGAGTTTGTCAAGGCGCATAATGTGATGAATACAACCACAGGAAGGAATTCAGTCGGAGCAGGAAAGAGACAGTTAGATCACAAACATATCTTATAGACAGGGGAATTACTGAAGCACGGACAGAGTGTGTTTACTCTGTATGGGTCCATGGCATTTCAATAAAGATGCTTTATTTGGAAAATGATCAGCACAAGCGAATTGCTGCCACATCAAAAACTCTGCAAGAGCCATTGCAAATAGAACTGCAAGCGATAGGCATCTTCTTTTATTATTTGGAGGTGTTATAAACCTAAGACATCTGCTTGTCTAATTGGTGGAATGACCCAAGGGCAACGAGTCACCTGACCAATGACAAACCTCCTTCTAATAAACACACTAGGGCTGATCTATGTAGAGACTGGGCATGCATGACTTGTAAATATACGCAAAAATACGCCATGGGCCAGATTTACTAAGCTGCAGGTTTGGAAAAGTGTAGATGTTGCCCATAGCAACCAATCAGATTTTAGCTGACATTGCCCAGACGAGAAGTGGCTTTGCAGACTTGATAAAACTCACTGCTGTGACTGCCTGCATTCGAGTGGGCTTTAGAAGTTAGGGATAAAGAAGACTAATGGTAAGAATGTGTCCCTCACAGTGAGTCCATAAAAAGAAAATGAGAGCTAGCATTTGATTGGTTGCTATAGGCAACATCTACACTTTTCCAAACCTGCAGCTTAATAAATCTGGCCCATGGCGTATTTTTGTGTATATTTACATGTTGTGCATGCCCAGACGAGAAGTGGCTTTGCAGACTTGATAAAACTCACTGCTGTGACTGCCTGCATTCGAGTGGGCTTTAGAAGTTAGGGATAAAGAAGACTAATGGTAAGAATGTGTCCCTCACAGTGAGTCCATTCCAGACCTAAATGTTTACTAATTAAATAGAATTTCATCCCAGTAATTTGCACCAGCTACAGACAGAGGACGTCAAAAGCGGAGAGGGGGGTGCGAACCGAATATCAGTCTCAAAGGGGGTGACATTGTGGAGGCTTTGGTGAATAGTACATTAAAAATGAAATAATGAAAACTGTTTAAGCAGTGAAGCAGCGTGGCTACACTGCTTAAAATAATTAGAAGCTGTCGGCTGGGAAGTGCGGGCATGGCACAGACGCAGTTCCTGGTTGGCTTATTGCAATAGACCAGTCAGACCCTGTGTCAGCGTTGGAATGCATAGCTCCTCCCTCACATCCAATTGATGTCACGTCGATGTCTTTCAGTGAGCAGAGAGCCGCAGAGGAGAGAAGATCAACAAGAAGACATCCAGGGATGGGACGCCAGCAAAGCTAAGAAAAGTAAACTGAAGCCAGCAGGAGACATACGGGGAAGGAGGTGCAGTGAAGGATGGAGACATATAAGGGGGTTGCAATGATGACCAAAGACATTTAACGGAGCTGCAAAGATGGCTGGCACATACATGGGAGCTCTAATAATGGTTGGAGACATACATGGGTGGCTGCAATAAATACTGGAGACATAAAAAAGGGCTACAATGACAGCTGAGATATACATTGGGGCAAGAAACATATAAAAGGGCTGCAATGATGACTGAAGACATATAAAGTAAGCTGCAATGATGGCTGAGATATACATGGGCACAGTAGGTAAGAGTTTAGTCGCACCAGTGCTAGTGCACGTGAAAAAAACCCTACAATAAGGGGTGCTACCAGGCCGTTAATAACAACATAATACCAGAAGAAAACAAAAATGGAGGCTACCACAGTGTAACCCCCCCAGAACTGTCTTAAGGGGTGCACAATTTTCTACATGTCAAACATACTATCCTATCAAGCAATTCAGAGAAAAAACATATCTTTTATTGATCCACATATATAAAAATTAATTAAAGTGCAAAATATGTTAAGTCTCTTCATTTCTGCTTAGTAAAGAGATATCATGCATATAGGCAATTCATTAATGTCATTATTAAGTCATAACAACAGCAGAGAGAGTAGAGAAAATAGTACTCATCCTTCCGGCATCACACTGTACCACCTGACAAGCAGCTTCAGTGATGTAAACCACCAGCCTATACTAGTCCTAAGAGGGCTGTCCCTAGTATTAGACTACCAGTCTCATGACTGTGCTTCGACTACTCATAGGCATAGCTCTCACCCTCCCTGTGTTGAAAGTGGAACGGAGCTGGAGCGGGTTGAAGGAGCGCAGATGAGCAGAAGGGAATTAGCAGGTGGCCACCGGAGATATACATGGGGGCTGGAGACATAAGAGAGGGGTATTGTGGGGATGACAGCTTATGTTTTGTGGCAACAGCCACAGAACATGAAAATTAGCGGATTTATTTAATTAAATTAATTTAATTTTATTTAATTGTATTTATTTTAATTTTATTTGACAATGTATATAACAGAATTCAGATATAAAACTAATCTTGTACTTGAGAATATCACATCATTGTGCTTGCTGTTATGTGTACACTTGTGTCCCCTATGTGACGTCATCAACTGCGGGGCCCGGGACCCAGCCATGGGGCCCCGTCCCCTATGTGACGTCATTGGGGATGTCACATAGGGTGGGGCCCGGCAGACATGCTTTAAAATTGGGCCGGTGCGCAGGGAAGAATTTCCCGGTGCATTGGCCGGGTACCGAATAGCACTGAGCAGCAAGTATCGGTGGTAGGATACCTGCTGCTACAGAGCTAGGTAAGTATCAGCAGGCCCGCATCAGGTCTGGGCCCGGGCCAATAGCCCCCCCTGCATTTGTTTATGGACCCAGAGTAACACTTCGGTCCTTGTCTAGATTCTAGATCACCCTTGAAAGACCCATTATTTGCACCCATTATATTCATTGCAGGACTTGTTATTTTGCATTTTTATTCTGGATTTATAAATAGGAAAGTGTTCTGTGCAAACAAGGAATATATCACTGGAAAACAAAATACTCCAATCTTCTGGCCAATGTAGAATCATTTTAAAGTCAATGTGATCCACGATTGGTTTACACACCGCAGGGGCCCAGGTTTATTTCAAATGCAAAGTATTCTAATATCTCCACTTGCTAATAAAAGTAACCCATCTGGCCTCTCTGTATCTGTTCACAACACTGAACTAATCCCTACTCTTAAAGTTCGAGGCTTAGGTGTTACCTTTGACTGTCCGCTGTCCTTTGATCCTCACATACAATCTGTCTCTAAATCCTATTACATACATTTAAAAAATATTTCCTGAATACACAAATATCTCACACAAGACAATGCAAAAACTCTAATTCAAACGTTAACCATCTCCCGCACTGATTATTGCACTGCTCTCCTTATTGAACTCCCACTTTATAAAATGACCCCTTTACAGTCTATATTGCATGTAGCAGACTGATTTTCCTTGCTAAACGCTCTACAAGAGCTACTCCACTCTGTCAGTCTCTACATTGGTTACCTGTATTTTACAGAATAAAATACAAAATCCTATTGCTAACCTACAAAGCCATCAACAAGACTGCACCTGTATACATATCCTCACTCATGTCAAGATTCCAGCTCTCTCTCTCACATCTTAACAGGACATACAGCTCTCCTCTATACTAAACAAATGCTCTGATTCCCGGCTACAGGACTTCTCCTGAGCTGCATCTACTCTCTGGAATAACCTTCCTCACCCACTAAGACTACCCCTACTCTCCAAACTTTCAAACACTCCCTTAAAACTCACCTCTTCAGACAAGCTTACCAAATTCCTCAACCTACTTCCTAACATTTGTCTACCCTATTTACAACTACTATGATATCTAGATCACCTTTCATGATAAAAACAAACTTGGTCACTTTCTCTCCATACTAAAAGTTTCCCTCAGTTCTGCTACTAACACTGCTATGTGATTGGATCCTACAGAAACACTGTGCACTCTTACCATGCAAGCAGGCTGATCCATTGTGTAATATAGATAGAGCACTAGCCCTTATGCAGGGTTGCCGACTTTTAAAAGCTTCCTTCTGGGAGATCCCAGAGGGAAGCCATAGATGCATGCAGGCTTAACGGTGTGCTTTATGCAAATCGTGTAATTAAGCCCCGCCTCTTGACTATCAATTGCCCCTTTTGGGGTTTTATAGGGATGACAGTGGGGCTAGATGATGCTATTTGCGTCATCAAGTCCCTCCCTTTCCCTAGTAACATTAGTAAACTAGTGTTGCCTGGCAGGGGGCAGAACTTGAGACCGTGGTTTCATGGAAACCACAAGCCTCAAGTCCCTTGCGGGAGATTTGACGGCTCTCCCAGGATACAAGGAGAACTGCCTGAATTTCGGGGTCTCCCAAACATTCCAGGAGAGTTGGAAACTATGGGCCTGATCCAGACCTACGTCGGTACGCTGTGCTTACTAAAGCACAGCGTATCGGCGTTCACTTTCCCCGACACTCCCCCTGTGCGTGCGTATGGCCCCTTCCTTATGCCAGCTGAAGGCTACCCTAACTTCAGCCGGCGTAAGCAAGGGGCCATGCGTTTGCACAGGAGCGTATGGCCGCCTAGAACACCCACCCACCCTCATTTAACTACCTCCCCCCGCCCACCTACACTAAACTGAAAGTAGGGACGCTGGGGGACGTCCCCTCCAGCGTCCCTACGGCGCTGCTACGGACGCCCGATCCACGATCGGGCATTGCCGTAGC
>WWET01000031.1:394329-414802 GCA_011038615.1 Limnodynastes dumerilii
AAGCTTGTGGGCCCTCTCACCTACCCAGTCTGTCTGTTATTACCCAGGCTTGTTATATTGATTGTTAAAATTGTAAAGCGCTACGTAATATGATGGCGCTATATAAAAACCTGTACATAAAATAAATAATAAATAAAATAGAATATTCACTATTTAACCTGGTTCAAAAGTCCCTGCCAAAAGAACAAACAGCAGATAAAGTCATTCTCCAAAGCACTCATCAGAAGTGCATTCAAGCATGCAATAGGCACCTGGGACACAGTAAATGACACCGAATAAAAACAGGACTCCTAATAAAGCTGCATCGCTTTATGAAATGCATGTGGTGTAATGAAGGAAAAACTGCAGGAGTCCCCCTTCCTAAAGTGTTTTGTGGCAGATAAAAGAAAACTCATCTAATATTGACAAACTTTTGATCATAAGAATTTTGTGTAAAAAGTTTTTTTTTATCACTATAGACAGTGTTAGATATCCACAAGAAATTGAAATTCCCAGCATGACAGCATTGCCTTGTTATGGAAAAGCAAACTGGTCTGGTGGTATAATGACCCCACTATTGTTAAACTGTTTCCTCCCCTCATTTAGGAAATGCACTGTGTGCTAGAATAGTAGCATTATCAGCAACTGAAGATGAATATATAGTATCTGCACAGCTTAGGATGGTTACAAAGCAATCTGAGTCCCTAAGCTCCTAGAGAGCATTCATGAGTCTGTCATAATCTGGGGAAACAATCAAAGCTGTATATAGCAGACATCACTGATCAAGCAAAACTATTTATGTGCATAAAGAAAATGAATATTGTACAATACTCCTCATACTGAGCCAGATCCAGACTTTCGATGACACTGCGCTCGGAGCTTGTGAAAGAGGAGGCACTACCCTTCTCGTACACACTTGCAATCCGTTTCCCCTACCTAACAACATATGCGCCGTCCAATGAAAATACAGAAGTCTGGTTAGTATGGAAGGCGCATAGCTTGACCTTACTCAGGGTTGCCGACTCTCCCGGAATGTCCGAGAGACTCCCGAAATTCGGGCAATTCTCCTGGTATCCCGGAAGAGCCAACAAATCTCCCGCAAGTGACTTGAGGCTCGTGGTTTCATGGAAACCACAGTCTCACGTCCTACCCCCCTGCCTAGCAACACTAGTATACTAGTGTTGCTAGGGGCAGGAAGGGACTTGATGCCGCAAATTTGCATTATCAAGCCCTGTCCCGATCAGTATTTCAGCTAAAAACGGGTAAGTATTAGGCAGGGGGCGGGGCTTAACAATGCAATTTGCATAAACTGCGTCATTAAGCCCCACCCCCTGCATGTATCTCTAGCTGCCCTTACTGTAATACTGACATACATTTCCTTGCCCACATGATGAAAGCACTTCTGCTTACTGCCCAGCCCAGCCATCGGTAATAGTACTGGGACAGAACTCTGTATTTATGGGTGTAACTATAGGGGGTGCTTAGAGGCCCGCGTTATTTGCAGTGTGAGGCTAATACCACAAATTTTTATTTGAGGTGCGCATACAAATCTGCAAATTTCTGTTACCGTAAATGACGAGAAAAGGCGCTCCGCAAGCTTTTTCCCGTCATCACGGCAAATTGAATCGGGCCCATTCTGCCTGACATCTGAGAGGAGCTGTGGCAAGAGAGCTGATCCACTGTGTCACGTGGCACAGTGCAAGAGTAGCTCAGTCTCGCAGTGTGCCATGTGACCAGCGTAAGCTGAACGCTAAGGATCCCCTCCGGCATCGCAGCTCCTCTCAAGGGGATGATATTATATATATGTTGGAAGGGGGCCTTCAGAATTTTGCTATAGGGCCCCCAAGATTATAGTTACACCCATGTCTGTACTGGATCCATCCTGGTAATGCATGCTCGCGCATGAGCAGGCTAATCCTAGCAGCTGGAAAACAGCTTCTTTTGGTAAGTCCTTTACAACGCACAAATAATATTTCCTAATACCAAGTGTGTCATAGGGCTAATGACTGGAGGGAATAGAAGTGGTTCCTAGGCAATGTAATACAGTGTCAAGCTTGGAAGATCAGGGAGGAGGGGGGTAGAGTGTAGTGAGGGGTTGAGAGGGAGCCACCAGGTGGGGACAGGGTAAAAAGGTAGCAGAGGGGGACAAGAGGTTACGAAGTAAGGTGGGGGGAGTCATGGAGGAGGGAACAACACTAGGATGGAGGGCCCTGCTCACGTGAGCTAGCACACTAAGTGGGAGGGATGAACTTGCAAAAATGTAATGCAAAGCACAGCTTCAAGTCCTAACAACACTTTATAGTGTTACTAGGCACTGAGTGGGACCTGATGATGCAATTAGCGTCATCAAGCCCCTCCCTCATCCCTAGTTATACTCTTAAAATGACCTTTGATGGTTAAGGGGTGG
Source organism: Limnodynastes dumerilii (assembly GCA_011038615.1). NCBI lineage: Eukaryota > Metazoa > Chordata > Amphibia > Anura > Limnodynastidae > Limnodynastes > Limnodynastes dumerilii. The sequence goes on from WWET01000031.1 coordinate 396,716, forward strand.
GGCTTTGGGACGCACTCTGCATAAATCGGGTCATTAAACCCTACCCCTGTATCAGCTTTTATCTCTTCTCTCCAGGACAAGACTGTCACGCCTTCCTTAATTTGTAAGAACATCCCTTACACAGGTACAGGCCATGTTGGTCCAGACATTTATGTAGGGCGTCATAAAATGCAATATCACAGGTGTTAAAAGCAGCATTAGCGTAATAGCATACTCCTGCCCCTTCACGGTTCACATTCTATAGAAATAGTATATTATTATGTACAATAATTTATACAAATATTTTGACTTGAGGACTTGACTGTGGGGCTGAGGAGTTTTTGTATTGAACCCCCCCCCCATTCCTCCTCCCCATCCAGTCTCACAAGCTAATCTACTCACAGCATTGTAGGGTGAGGAAGAGACCACATTTTACTGGGTTTCCATAGCAACAAAACCTTTTATCTGTCACTCCTGCTCATTGCTTTTCATTCCTTATTTAGGAACTACAATTGTTTATTAAATTAAACAGCTGACATACAATAGGGTAAACCTGCATGAGAGGAAGAGGATTGACTTCTTCAGTGTTTATAACTCTGCAAAATATACTGCGTAATTTGAGGAATTACAATACTTCCAGCTTTGTGGATTGAAGCAGGAGCATGTAGGGAGTTCAACAGATTACTGGACTGCCACAGATTAGAAAATAACTCAATAGTTCAAGTCACAATAGTTTAATCTACACAGTAAACATAACACATAAAACATAACACATAACACATAATATATTCCACAAATATTACATCAGGGTTGCCGACTTCTCATAGCGTCCCTCTGGGATAGATACCTGCAAGGGAGTGGGGCTTAATGATGTGATTTATGCAAATAGCAGCAGAAGCCCAGCCCCTTCATTTTACTACAGATGGGGGCGAGGCTTGATATGCAAATTGCATCACTAAGTACCACCCTACCCCTAGTAACACTAGGAATACAGGAGGGGCAGGACTTGAGGCTGTGGTTTGCATGAAATCACAGCCTCAAGCCCTCTGCAGGCTCTCCCGCGATGCCAGGAGAACTGCCCGAATTTCGTGAATCTCCTGGACATTCTGGGAGAGTGAACAACCCTGTATTACATAAACATACAGGGCATGAGTCTGCCATAACTTGTATAATGTGAGACAATACATGTGTACATTAGTAGCCTGTGTGCAACTCATTTGCATTAAGAGTCCTGCCCCTCTAGCCACGCATATGGGACGCATTCCGTGCCAATGCGTGAATCAGTCCTTATTCAGTCGTCTGTGTGAACTGTTCAGCCATGGTTTCCATGAGCAGTTTGAGTTCCAGGCATGTGCAGCATATCCGCTCATAAGAATACGCACAGAGATTCTGCACTTACTTAAGTCTGAATCAGGTCCTAAATGTGGTTCAGGAGACTCAAAGGTTGTATCAAGCCTGACATGATCGTCACCATGCTCTACAGGCTCTGTTTCTTCTTTTTTAAAGTTTGACCTTCATATATCCGCAGTTTGACCTTTTCTGGAGGCTTTGCCACAGGTATTTCTTCACTATGGGGCGCAGGCCTTATGGTAGACGTTGCATGGTGGCAGTTCAGCTGACCTGCACATGCGATGGATAGTGGTTACCCTACGTAATGCGCAATCTTTCAGGTTCATCATATATTGGATAAGGCCAGACCAGTGAAATAGTATTACCAGTGAATAAAGTGACGGCTCGTGTCTGCCTGTTACTTAACGTTATCATCAGATTATGCCTAAGACTATCACTCTACTCCATTAATGTTCCACAAATGTAGCCCAGGAGGATGACAAGTCAAGGCCCTTATCTTACACCCTTCCCCTATATCTTCCATTATTGGCCAGTGAAGCATGAAGCTTATGATCACTCAGTGACATGAAATCATTCACTAGAACGTGACAATGCTTCCACCGTCATAAACAAAGCTCTGATCTATTTTATCCCTGTCCAAGGTTTACTGTTTGGATGAGAGCTGATCTCTCCCCCACATGCTCCTCTCAACCCTTCAGAACCCACTAAGCAAAACTTCAAAATAGATCTTTTTTTCTCATAAAAGGCAACTGACAGAAGCTCAGTCATACATGCCATGACTTTAAAAGCTTTTCCTAAGCCTTGTCACAGGGAAGCAGGCAAGGACACAGTCCTCTGGTGTAGTCAGAAGATGAACGGAACAGTTATCTGGCAGGTAGAAAAAAATTGCACTGACATTTGGCTTAAGCCCAGTTTAACAGTTTTTCCTGGACCTGCGGCCAAGAGACATCTGGGGTCGTATTAAGCATGAATTTATCAGCACAAAAATGTCTGCACTTGACAGACCATTAGCACCCGATTTTATTTAGTGTAATGAAATATTGAAAGGGAAAACAAGTCTCGAGTCTTTACTGGAAGCATAATGAGTCACAAAATGTGTATGGCTTTCAATTTAGCTGAGATGGAAAAAGTTCCAAAATATATTTCAGAGGAAATCAATAATAATAAGGGATTGATGAATAATCTGCTTTTCTTCTGAGATGGAAATAGACGATTTAGAATATTGTAAGAGATAGGCAGCAATAATTATGATAGGTAGGTGAATGACTGGTGCCCCATAGAATGTGCTGTACACTTACACTACTTGATGGTTGCCGACTCTCCTGGATATTCCGGGAGACTCCTGAAATTTAGGCAGTTCTTCTGGTACCCCGGTAGATCCGGCAAATCTCCTGCAGGGGACTTGAGGCTGTGATTTCATGCAAATCACAGACTCAAGTCCCGCCCCCTCCAGCCTACCAATACTACCATTCATAGTGTTACTTGGGACTGAGTGGGACCTGATGAAGCAATTAGTGTCATCAAGCACCCCCCACCCCCACCACACTGCTACTAATACTATTAAAACTGCCATTGATGGTCTGGGGGTAAGGCTTTGGGACACAATTTGCATAAATCTCATCATTTAGCCCCATCCCCATATGGGCATCTATCTCTTTCCTCCGGAGGGGAACTTTCAAAAGTCAACCCTGCACTACTTATAAAATTGTAGCCATCAGATCAAGGAATATTAGTGCCCTTGGGCCACAGGCTTAGGCCAGGGGTTTAGCAACTGCCACCACTCCGGAGCCAGTCACATTTGTCAGCATTCCGCATATGATAAACTCTGTCTTCCAAGTCATAAACGGAGCAGCTGGATGATGGGCATAGGAATCATAACGGGAGGGGAGAGGTGCCCTGTGAGTCTCTGTGACTGAATTTTCAGAATTTCAACAAAATAAACTCATCCCTAAACATTAAGTATACTGGCCCAGATCCAGATTTTACGCTAGCCGGAGGCGTAAAAATGCTATTTTGTATGTACTGCGCATGCGCACAGCAGATGTTACGGCGCGTTACTCTGAACGTACGTACCATCCTAGTATCAAGAGTGTAACTACGGACAAAGGAGCGTGCCAGCCATATGACACCCGTAATTACACTTCGGAGGCGGGGTGAGGCATTTAAATCGTACAGTATTAGGCGCGTAAGTACGTGCAGCCATCACGGCTGAGAGGAGTTACGCTTTGAAAAGTTAAGGTAAGGTTTGGAAAGCGTAACATGGCAAAAGTACGTACAAGCGAGGGGAGCGCATAGTAATTACGCTACGTGTTGAAACGTAAAGGGAACGTCTGGATCTACCCCACTGTTAGTATCGACATAGTCTGTATGACTGTATTGCCAGCATTTCAGACAAAGAGACTTGCAGAGAGTCACACACCTGCCTGTGCCCCTCCCCCAAACACACACACACACACACACACTCCTCCCTCTTGTCTCTTATAAAAGACTGGTATAGAACATGATACTGACCTGACCTAAGGTCATATTTACCAGAGACAGCCATTTACCATCAAGAAGCCATGAGGACGGAGAAGAAGACCTCAAAAGGTAGGTGAACAAAGGCTTTCATTAATAGAAATTTAATTTATAGGAGGTGCCAAAATAAAATGAACTCTTGTCCCCCCAAGCCTAAAAATGCTCTGACGCTTCTGCTGATGGGTGTAAAACCATTCAGTTATTATTACCTTTAACTTTTTTCATGACATGTTTCTTTTGTCTTTGCCTATATAGATGGCAGAAGACGATTACTGTGCACTGATGAGTCCTATAAAGCCTGAAAAGCGTAGCTGAGTGTAACGTCACGTACCTTAGGGGTGAAACTGATCTCCCAGCCGTCAATAAGAAATTGAGGAGGTTCCCAATGCACCTCCACAGAGGTTTGAGTTACATCTTTGAACTGTAGTCCTGTAGGTGGAGAGATGTCTGAAAGAAATATGTGATCATAGGTCAGGTATAGGAAGAAAAGTAGAAACGTTCTCAGGTATCACAGCAAACACAAATAAACCAGTGGTCAGAAGCTTGATTTTATGTATTTATAGTCTTTTGGGGAAGGAATATATCTATTCCTTTATGACGCAAAATGTGTGTGTCAAGTGATTTTGCTCTCACTACTTATAGCTGGGCCCAGATATAGCTTTTACTGCTATGATGCTCCTTTTGCGACAATGTGGAAAAGCTAGATTGTATTCCATTTGTAAATCATTGAAACTTTGTTTACTTATCATTTAGCAGCTTCCGGCTTCCTGCAGAGATCAGACAGTGGAGATGATGTCACCCATTCAATTCACAGGATGAGCTATACTCTCTCTCTGTAGGACATTGAGTGGGACACGTCAGCTCCATTGTCTGATCTCTACAGAAAGCCGGTGGTTGTGGAATGGTAAGTAAACAAAGATTTAATAATTTCTGAAGCCCTATTTAACTTTCCCCAGCAAGTGGGCCCACCATGCATGCATTTCATTCCATGCATGGCAAACCTTTCCCTATTTTTAGGAATGGTTTAACGGGACACAACTGTGCTACAATAACTTACATTATTTTGCTAATTTATTGTTGCTGCACTTTGTAATATATTCCAAGAAGAAAAAAAAATCATCTTATAATCAGTTTGCAAATTATAAGTAAAAAAATATATATATTCTATATGGTTTTCTAGTGTCCAGAAAATCTTGTGATAGTTTGGGTTAAGTTTTAAAAATAATGTCAGCTAGTATGATTGATAACATTGTAGAGGATAATTAGAGGTGTATCGGAATGAATAAGTATTACTGTTCCTTTGTTCCTCATTTTGATTACTGAAATTATGGCAACAATGTTCTACAAGGAAGGTTACGCTATAATAATCTCCAGAATAAAGACTTAGTTTGATGTACATATAAAAGAGCCTTGAATGCATCTATTCTTCTGGTGACTTGCTAGTCTTTATCCTATAATGAGTTATATGCATCCTGAAACTCCTCTTTCGATTACACAGTAGCTGGTTATTCATTGTGTTTGCTCTTATGAAAGTATAAATTGTTCCCATTAGCTGTACCTTGTCATTCACTAGCGGTCTCTGTGCCTGTTGCATTATATCACTTGTCTATGTAACTCTACAGATACATCTCAAATGGCACAGTTTATAAGAGGAGAATTATGCAAGCAATAATGAATTTCAATCCATAAATAAATGGTAGGACATTGGACAGGGGTCGTTAGTGGCAGAGGGACTTCTATTTTTGGCTAATGGGAGGAATTATTCCTTCACAAGTGCAATGTCATTTAGCATCAGGTTATATTGCCTTTAAAGGAAGTATTTGAAAATGTTTCAACACTCATTAGAGAATTAAGACTAGAACAGTACAAGAGGACAATTTTCCCTAATTGTTTCTACAAGTTTATTTGTGCTATAATAATTGTAACAACCAGGACCACCAGGAGGGGGGGTAGGGGGGACCCAGGCTTCCACTAATGCTGATTGCTTTTAATGATTTGTTTTTTTGCTAATAACTTTTTGTCTCCTGGAATTTGCTTAATTAATGTTCTTATACTGTGCATAAAATGCATTTTTATTATTTCTCTTACTTGCAGACACTTTTCTAGTATGCATACATGTAGTCATCGCTGCCGCTTACACCTGCCCCGTAGCTGGTATATTTATACCAATGGTAAGCGTGGCAATGCAGGTTGTTTTTTGTAGGAGAGGGGTAGCCTACTGCTTTAAACCTGCTAGACACGCACCCAAGGAGGCACAGCCACACCTCTAATGGTTTAAACACGCCTCTTTTGACAGCGCACCACCGTTTCGCACCGGTGCAAATGTATCTATAATAATCAACTATTGGAGGTTCCAAGAAGTTACTGTACCAAGGCTCAGGATTCCTCTTGGCAGCCCTGGTAATAACCAAAAATTTGTGGAAGCCAGCAACAGAGTACATTAATGATAATTATACATGAAAGAGAAATAGATCCTTGTAGATATATAAACATAAAAGTAATGAATTAGAAACAATTTGTTTTAACAATATCAAATCATAAAAAGCACCAAAATACATGATATAAAGTCTCAGTAAGTGCAGTAAGGCATCCAAAGTATTTATACAACAAAATAAAACTTTTATGTCATCCTAATTTTATAAAAATACTTTATGAAATTTTTGTGTAGCCCTTCTATACTATACGACTTACCACTATAATTAATAATTATTAATCACTTAAGCAATTAATAATTATTAATCACTGCACAAACCAGCAATCCAACATTATTCATGGAGATGAATGCTGATATGGGGGTGGGACTCAATTATGTAATTTATGCAAATTACATCCCAAAGCCCCACCCCTAAACATCAATGATAATTTCATGGTAACACTAGGAATAGTAATGTTACTAAGCAGGGGCCGGGACTTAAGGCTATGAGTCGACAACCCTGATATTATTTTAGTATATGGTATAACAGGATAGAATGGTAATCCCTAATAAGGGGATTACCTGGCACCAGACCTCAGTTTTAGACTGGATCTAGACTCCTGCAAAGTGGGCCTTTTCCAGTCACTAGAATCAGGAAACTGACACTTTTTCCATTTTCCTACAAACACCGCTATCGTAACATTATCCGCGCAAACCAGCAATCCAACATGTTGGATTGCATTCTTTAGTGGAAGGGGATAACTATTTATAAACACAGTAAGGGCATGTTGAACATCTCCCACGCCATATAGACTTTCAAATCGTCTTCATTTTAATTGGGGACAGAACAGAAGTTTTAACATAGGGTCTCTGAAACAGAACTCCGCCTGAACTGGAACGCCAAAAGCAGATCCATTGTTAATCTGGATCGGGTCCTTTGTTCTACCCATACAGTGATGCATAAATAAGACTGGGAGCACTACAGTGTGGCATGTAATAAAGTAGGTGAATGACTGTGATTGTATTTGTATCAGTTCAGAAGGAAGTGGACTGCTGGTATGAGCAGAGGAGAGGGTGAAGGAAGGAAGGAAAAGAAGGGATAGATGAAGGATGCCGTGAGGATATTAAGTGGAGGAGGGGTAGGCTAGCCTGAACAGGTGCATTTTGAGTGAATGCTTGAAGACCTGCAATGTGGGGGAGAGTCTGACTGAAGAAGGGAGGTCATTCCAGTGCAGAGGTGCAGCATGGGAGAAGTCCTGGATACGGGCGTAAGATGGGGTGATCAGTAAAAAGGTCAGACATCACTAGCTAGGGTTAGGCTGTGGGACAGGAAGGGTTAGGCTCTGGAGAGGAGAGGGTAAGGATTAGGCTGTGGGATGACGATGGTTAGGGTTAGGGGAGGGTAAGGCTGAAGGACAGGAAGGGTTAGGCTCTGGAGAGGGGAGGGTAAGGATTAGGCTGTAGGATGACGATGGTTAGGGCTAGGGGAGGGTAAGGCTGATGGACAGGAAGGGTTAGGCTCCCTGGAGGAGGAGAGTCAGGGTTAGGCTGTGGAGAGAGGAGAGTTCAGCTTAGGGTTATGGTTAAGGGAGGGTTAGGTTAGGCTACGGAGAGAGGAGGGTTAGGGTTAGGCTGAGGAGAGAGGAGAGTTAAGGTTAGGTTGCGGAAAGGGGATGATTAGGGCTAAGAAAACTTTCTTTTCTGTTCCCCTGTTTGAAAATCGTGTGGTAGTGGGAGCAATCTTTTCTGAGGGCAGACTGGCCAAACCTGATAGCAATTGGCACTTCACTGCCACAAAGTAATCTATCGCAAGCCAGATTTTCTAAGTGGTAAACCATACCCCAATCCCATACTGTAGTGTCCAGCTTTATGTTTAAACTGTAAGCTTGTACTGAGCTTGCATACGGTGCAGGGAGACCAGCTGCCATTCCCCCCCCCTCTCTCCTCCAGTTCCCGTCAAGCCCTTGCTCCCCCTGTAGTTACACCCGTGGCCCTTTCTCTTAAAATCTTGACCAGTCCTTAAATGTGTGTGTTGTTAACTCTAAAGGTTTAAGATAAAGTTATCAGATTCAACAGATCCTCTCCATTGCATCTTTTTGCATTATATTGCGTTATTATCTTTTTTTGAGCATAGATGGCTTTGAAAGACAGAGATCAGAGACATAATACTCACGAGTAGACATGGTGATACTAGCCGGCTCGCTAGTGACATCACTTATGACGGAGCAAACACTAATATTGTAGGTTGTTCCCGGCTCTAATTCCCTGATGGTGACAGTGCTCCAGTCTCCTGGGACCCTCTGCTGTAGTCTCTGCTGAGTGCCCCACTCTCCTGGCACTGCTGGCTGGTATGATATGACATACTCTGTCACTGCAGATGTTCCTTCCCATGATAAATCCATCCAATGGTCGCCCAATGCGGTCACACTGAAATCCACAGGCGGGGCAACTAGGAAGGAGTTACAAAGCAATACAATAAGTTTAGAATTCAGGTTATATTCACTTAATTGCTGCATTTTCTCAAGTCAATTGGCTTAAACGATTTCTTATTTAAAAGGTGTTAATAGGAAAATATGTAATTGATTATGGCCTCTCCTTATAATGTCAATGTACAGCCAACGCATCATATAGGTAAGGGTTGATTTTTTAAAATGTAATCTAAGATATTTTACCCATTTTGCTTTAAATGATGTAAGACATGATTAGTTATAGAACCCACAAGTGGATATTGAAGTCACTGAGGCGTGCCATAGCTATATAAAAGAATAATGTTATATAGCAAGTGCTTTTATAAAGGTTACTTTTAAGTGACTTATGCTATCATTATTTTACAATCTAGTATACAGGCCTCATGTCTGATTAAACGTGTCATGTGACCCTGTAGAGCTCATTCACTAACACAGCAAAGTGAGAAACCAATCAGATTCTTTCTTGTGTAATGCACAAGCTGGATAAGAGCTAAGGGGGCGGATCCAGACCTAACTGCTTGTTACGTTTCATTGTGTAGCGTATTTACACTAGCGTATTTTCTGTGCACTCCCCTAGACACTCCCCTTGCTCATACGTACTTTGGTTGTTTTACGTTTCCCAAACCCTACCTTAACTTTTCATAGCGTAAATATGGACATACTTAAAGGATTCACGTATGTAATGGCCTAACCCAGCCCATACTGTACAATATACGTCAAAGTACAAAGCGTATTTCCAGGTGTCGTATGCATGACCCGCCCCTTCGATCGTAGTTACGCTGATGGTACCTATGTTCAGAGTTACGTGGCGTTCATCTGCCACGACCATTACATACAAATGGGCAAGTTTACGTCAGCGGCTAGCGTAAATTACGCAAGCGTACTTAGGTCTGGATCTACCCCAAGGACCGGATCCAGACTTCCGTACTTCAACTGCGCACGCTTTATGCCAGATCCCCTCTTCTATGCGGACTGCCAGACCTCTCTGCGTGCGGTAAGCAATCCTAAATGATTATTGCTGGGAATGCAAGTTTGCAAAGAAATTTAGAAAATAAACAACACAAGTGTCCATTACAATTTTTTTTTTATTTCGTATAATGGCCTCAACAATAAAATATATGGATAATATAAATAATACAACATATACAATATAGAAAAAAAAATTGTAAATAAAAAAAACATGTTTGCTCAATAAAATTCAATATATATACACACAGAGCTGCAATAAGAGTCTGATATAATGAAGTCAGAAGATAGTAAAGAAACACAGACTACCATGACTTCTAATAATCATTCTATTAGCTTTGACTTCTTTACATTGCCCTACAATATCATCGCACAAATAAATGCACTCTTAATGGACCTAGTTTAATAAGACTATTGATTTTTTGTTTAGATTTATTTATCCTACAAGCAGACAGAAATTTTTGTACAATGTTACCTTAGAGCTTATAAACTGAGAGAAATTCAAATCGTGATGGGTCATAGGGTGACATTAACCCACTGCTAAAGAAACCATTGGAAAAATGTATTCCACCAGGGGAGGTGAAGTGACAGCATAGCCACTCGTTATAATGATTTAGAAAGCTGTAAAAGCAATTACATTATGAAATAAGGCATATTTTAAACAAAATGAAAGCAAAATGTATTTGACAATGCAAGATTATTAAATGTCAAAAAAATATTACACTCTTGAAAGTATTGCACTCAAGAGAATGGTAAGATCTATTTATTGTCGATAAGATTGGCTTGTTGGCTTTCTCTCTATAAAGGTGTATCCAACCCAAGATCTGATGTACAGTTGAAAACAGGGAAAAGTCTGTTTACTTACCAATTAGCAGCTACCTTCTTCCTGCAGAAGTCAGACAATGGAGCTGATGTCACCCATCCAATGTCCTACAGAAAGAGTGCATGACTCATCCAGTGAAATGAATGGGTGATTTCAGCTACTTTATCTGGTCTCTGCAGGAAGCCAGAAGCTGCTTAATGGTACATAAACAAAGTTTTAATAATTTATTAATGGTCTGCAATATAGCTTCTTCACCATATCGCAAAATAAGCATCATGGAAGGGAAAATGTTATTTGAACCCAGCTGTAGCTACTTATCATGACATCATATAATAAGATATGTATATGAGGATCGTGATGTGTATCATGGTGACCTCTGAGTCTGTACCGTCTCGGTTGCAATCTCGGAAAGTGTGGCTTCCAAAAAAGGGATATTTGAAAGTTACTTTTCAAATCTCTGTGCGGATTTTGCTAAAGTATTTGCAGAGTTTCCTAACCCCGCCCATTTAGCCCTATTTAAATACCTCCCCCCACCCACTTTTCATAACTTCCCTCTTACAGAGTACCGGCACTCCCCTTCTTATGGATTTCATTAGGCCGGAGTTGAACTCCGTGCGTAACGGGTTTTCGTGCATAACATCTGGATTACGCATGGGCAATCCACATAAAATCATCAAGAGAAGCACACAGCTTGCGTATATATAGGTATGTTGAGGCAGATCCAGACCCCCGCATGCATTACATGCGTGCGAGGGTCCGTAGGTACGATTGCATAGCGGGGAGTGCATGCCCCCTGCACTCCCTGCTCTCGGTACTTACATGTCCAGTTTCCTACCTTAAGTATTACGATTAGGTCTGCAGCCGTATACAGACCTAGTCGTAATACTTAAGGTATTGCTTGACAGTGAATTTACGCAAATGGCTTGCGTAAATTCACTGTTGGTCGTAGGTCTGGATCTACCCCGTTATTACAGTAGGTATGAATCAGGGCCCATGATTTTCAGAGCATTTGAGTTAGTTAATATAGACCTTGGCTGTAGTAATAGACTGTGGTTTGAAATAACAATTTCATGAGTATATATAGATACTTGACAACTCTCCTTATCAGGGAGACTCCCTGAAGAGTGGGTGACCTCCCTGACTCCCTGAAATATATGGAGGTGGCCAATTTCATGGAAGCCAAGATGCAATCAAAGATTGGCAGTTATCTAAAACAGCATGACTTCATATTATATTTAAGAACTAAGTTCTGTTTTATAAGGTTTTCATTAGCTAGACTTATATTTCTAGTCTAAACTGACATTCTATAACTGTCATTACACACATATACCTGGTCGATATTTCCCCTAAATAATTTGCGAATGATATGCATTTCTGAGACTATACTTTGATCCGTCTAACAATCCCGTTAGACATCTAAAACGTATTGTTTATACTCCCCCACCCTTTTAGCATGACTTCAATAATAGAGAACCGTATTTACACTTAAGAATGATTTAGGTTCTTTAGGAGCCCAGATTTCCCCATTTAAATGGCTCCCTCCACCCAATCTTCTTAATCTTATTCTTCATTTTTTTCCAGCACGCTTCATTCTTACATCACTACGAATCTTAAAGAAATAGGTTCGTAATGGTGATTCAGAGCCATCCCATTCTTAAGTTCAATGTAAATTGCGTACATAAAGCTACACCTGTGCAGCATATCCCTTCTTAAATAAACTAAGCTAAAAAGCTGCATATTCTGAATTGTGAATAAGGTCTGAAGACAGAAATGAAAAACACACTTTGGTCTCTTGTTAATCATCTGCAGTGTGTCCTACTTAGCTTCTCTATAAAAAGTCAGCAGATCTCCTATCCACAGTCTTCACAATAAATACTGAAAATACCAATTTCCTGACAATTTAACAATCAATAAATGCAGAATCTGCCGTTGTTATTGAGAAACAATGTCAGCTCTAGACACACCCATGGGTGAAGCTAGACATGCCCCTTTTTGTAGTACAGGACACACTGCTTTGATGGTACAGGACCCCTTGATAGTCTAATCATGGAGCCAGATTTATTAGGCTTCAGGGAATGGAAAAGTGGGGATGTTGCCCATAGCAACCAATCAGATTCTAGCTGACATTTTCTAATTTGTAATAGGAAAGTGAGAGCTAGAATCTGATTGGCAGCTATGGGCAACATCTTCACATTTCCAGCTTAGTAAACTTGGCCCACAGTCTCTTTGATATCCATTTGCAAAAGTTGACAAGTATGTATTTACGTCATTTCACAAAGTTCTACAGCAATCTTGATTGCTGTTTCCCGACAGACCCATGTTTATTCTGAGCAGTAAATGTGTTCTAAAGAACAAGCTGTGCTTTCTACCTTCGGAAATAAGTACTATTGTCCGCACAACCTATCACTGCTGAAGCGGATTCTGCCTTTGACCCACGCGTCATTTGCCCAGAACCTTTGCGTTACTGACAGCCCACCTGCTTGGAATAACAACCGTCTGGCTTGCCATGTAGCGGGGAGGACACAGGGTGAAACCCCCCCCCCCCCCCACGCGCCCGNGGGTGAAACCCCCCCCTGATCGCGATAACACATGAATCCATCAATCTCTCCTTTTAAAACCTCTCAGGCTGCAGAATGGAGCACTGCGTGAATACTCAGGCAAAGTGTTTCCATTCTTTGATGATCAGAGGAAAGGATTGAAATGACTGCTTCTGTCAATTTTCTGTGAGATTGCCTGAAAATGCAAGTACCAAAGTCTTTTAGCTGTAAAACTCTGGCAAAATACCGTGGACAATTGTATAGCTTTTTAGTTTTATACCCACTTGTCCCTAAAGCCCCCTCCATTGCTCGTCCTGCTCTGCCAGCGATTTCCGTGACTAATTTTAAGGGAATGTGTCACTCAGATGTTTAATCCTATTTGCTTTTGAACATTATTTTGTGTATATGGAAATGTCTGTTTCATATTGATGTCTCATTCCATAAAATACAGTTTCTTAATTTCCTGTGTTTGATCTTTACAATGTTTCATCCACAGACGTCGGAACAGAGGGAGAGGGTGAGAATCGCCCCCCCTCTCCCCCAAATGTGAAGAGGCCACCATCCACAGGATAGCAGGGTGTGCTCTGTAGGGCCCCGATACTGATCTCCGTGTGACTTCCAATGGCATGGAGATTTGTTATTCGGCAAGAAAGAGGGGAGTTACCACCCCTGTCACTGCCCGCTTTCGGATGGAGTTCATTTAGCCAGTGGCATAAGTTCATCCGTTTTGCCCGAGGCACTGGTGTGACGTCATGACCATTGTGAGTCCCTACTGCGATCTACTTCATTACGAAGTAGGGACAGCTGAAAGTTGCTTTTCGGCTGTCCCTATTTTGAATGACAGCAGATTTACCATTTTTTATTTAAGAATGGGTGAGTATGCGATTCGCATACTCACCCATTCATTTTTGGAAGTGCCGCTGCCGGACCACCAGAGAGGTGAGTAATCCTCTACGGGGACTTAGGGTTAGGCTGCAGGGGGCAGGAAGACTTAGGATTAGGCTGAGGGAGGGGACTTAGGGTTAGGCTACTGGGGGGAGATTTAGGGTTAGGCTGCGGGGGGGAGGGGCAGATTTAGGGTTAGGCTGCGGGGAGGAGACTTAGGGTTAGGGTTAGGCTGTGGGGAGGAGACTTAGGGTTAGGGTTAGGCGTGTTGGGTGCTCCGGGGATCGATTGCTATGCTTCATCACGGTAAAAGCAATTGATATCCCAGCCAGTGTGCTGGGAGCGAATGGCCCTATTGAAATAGGGGCATTTGCATCGGGGGACCCACAATCCGTCATGACGTTGCGCCGTGCGTTCCTGGGAAAGGTAAGTAAAAGCCTTTTTAATGGAGCCCACAGCTTGTAATAGCTATATTATATTTGGAGTCTTCCAAAGGTAAGGGCAGGAGGAGGACAATGGAAGTGCCCGGAACTTAGCGCTTCCATTGCATGCGGTACTTCCGCCAATGCACTTCCCCTACCTTAACTTCAACGCACAAAACTGCATCCGCACATACACTCTCCTCCCCCGGCCCTTCATTAACTGTCTGGCGGGGTTTGGGTATGCGGACTTGAAGGGCCGGCCTCTTCTACAGAAGTTCTTACGGCACACAGCATCTGGTGCGTTTATGCGCCGATGTTGCATGTCAAGAGGGCTTACGCAACAGACTTACGTAAATTCCCTTACGGGCTTAATTGTGAATCAGGTTCAAGGTCTTTATGACTGAAAGTCATACAAACTAATAAGAAATTTGCCGGCCAGTGATCATTAGGTACAATGGCAGAAAGAACACTACTGCTAAGATAAGATATAAAGCCCTGCAGTGTGTCACTCTACCTGTATACTTCTCCCCCTCCCCCACCACCAAGTCCTGACAAGATTATTAAAGCATCTAAGGTCACATCTGCATCAAATTTACTGGAGAGACAGCCAGCGCGACGCAGAGCATCAGTGAGGAGGACACAGAAGACAAGTGAACATCTTTTATTACAGAGAGTCTATAAAATTAAAATTTTACATGAGGCCAAATCTATCTCTCATTCTCCGTCTTTAAAATACTCTGTAACATCAAAATTATATATAAAACTCGCGCACCAAAATAAAAACGTTTAACACCTAAAGCAATGTACACGGGGTTTATTCACGCAATTAGCGCTCTGATAAATGTGTGTTAGGATCAATCCAGACCTACGCTCGGGTGTGTTTTTACGACGGGTGTAAGTGAAAAAAACGGCCATTTGTATGGGGTAGATGTTACGCTCATGTTATGCTTCGTAATTCTGAGCGTATGGGCCTTGATCTTAACACCTTCGTAAATATGGTCAAGTGGGCGTGCCTGCCATACGAAATCTGTAAATACGCACCGAGGGCGGGATGAGGCATTTAAATCGTACAGTATAAGCGTCTTAACTACGCAATGAGCTTATGGAAGCCCGTGGTTACGATCAGAAAAGTTAGGGTGGGGTTTGCTGGGTGTAAGAAGGCAAAACAAAGTACGAGCAATGGGAGTGCCGAGGGAAATGCTTCGTAGGTACGCTGGCGTAAATACGCATGAGCGTTTCATGAGCGTAGGTCTGGATCAGGCCCAATATTCTTTAATCATTGCAAAGTACAAGACATTGACTGACTGCGTCTTTTTTACTTTCCAAAAGATCCAAACAAACAATGTCACGATTCTTCCCTTACTTCAGACGATTTCCATTCTTCTTCCTGCAGTCAGCTCGCCTTTGTGAGCAGACATATTGTTTCCGCAAGGGGTTATGGGGCAGATTCAGAAAAAAAAAACTGTCCAGTGTGTACGGAGGCATTGGCCAGCTAATCAGCAATTCAGAGGGTAAATCAAATTTTTCATCTCTTTTAAAGATCATTGGATCGTGTTAGAAATGTTAAGTGTGTACCCTGCTTAAAACAGAACCGGCAGTATGACCCATTCCATTTGGTGCAAAATGCTCTGCTCCTGAGCTTCCAGCTGTCAGTTATTATGGTAACAGCAAAATGATTATCAAACATCAGTTTTTCTTTAAATCCAGGTGAGTGTGACAGATAGAAGCTCAGGAGCAGAGCATTGTGTACCTAATGGAAGGGGTCATGTTGGGGGGTCTGCTAAAAATGTTCTGATGCTCTTGGTTTCCAAATTTAGAACTTTAATAAAGGACCAGTAACATATACATTTTACCTCCCCTGTATTTCAACATGGTTTTAACCCATGTGTTACTTTCCACTTGTTTTCATCATATTTATAAAAAAAAAGGGAAAAACAGGTGGAAAGTTACAGCTGGTAATACGGTGTTAAATTACAGAGAATGCAAATTTCATCTGTTGCAAACAGATAAGAGGTGATGTTTTTTAAGCTCATATAATGCTGGTCACTATCTGTGCAATAAGCTAAAGCAAAGTATTCTCCCTGTATGCAAAGAAATAAAAATATTTGACCCCCTTGAAATTGAACATGATTTTGCTCAGTATAACTTTTAACCAGTTTTTTTTTTGTCTTATTTTCAAACTCTGGATCTTGTCCAATGTCTATGAATTGCACTAAGGAACCTAAATAGTGTGATGGTTTCAGCCGTTTCCATAGATACACTGTGGCATGAAGCAGCTTCACGACATGACTTGATGGAGGGTAGTATATATTCCAGTGCCAGGGACTGTACCTGGAGGCTATACATTTTTTTCTGAAAGAACAATTTTAGCTCTGTCTCTTTATGCCTGCACAGGATAGGTGTATTCAAGTGTTGGTGCTTATGCCAAAGCCTTTCAGGTAGATCCATCCTAATACTCAAATCCATGAAATATCGCAGACACTCCAACATGACCCATTCCATTAGATACAATTTTATCCGCTCCTGAGCTTCCAACTGTCACTCACCTGGTTTAAATGAATTAACTGATATTTAAAAAACTATTTGCCTTTTTAAAAAAAGGTGGTTATCATAGTAACTGACAGTTGGAAACATTTTGTACCTAATGGAATGGGTCATGTTGGAGGGTATCATTTCGCATGGAACTAATCATCACACTCCGCTCAGAGACCCAGATTGTGTGTTTCTCTGCAGTGTTTTGTGAATAAAATAAGATAAATGCTAAACAAACAAAATTGTAGCCTTAATGTGAGCACACATTATAATACCTCCCAACAGACCTGCTTGTGATGGAACAGTCCTGCTTTTAGGGCTCTATCTCAGGGCTGCCGACTCTCCCAATGGGCTTGAGCTCACGATTTAATGCAAACCAAGTCCCGCCCCCATCTCTCAATAGCGTGAATCCTAGAGTTACTAGGGATTGGGTGGGACTTGATGATGTAATTTACATCATGAAGCCCCAGCCCCAATCCTTAAACACTAGAACTAGTAGCATTGATAGATAGTAGCAAATCGCGCCATTAAGTCCTGCCACATGCTGGCATCTATATCTTCCCACTGACATCCCCCTGACGGGAGAATCAGAAAGTCGGCAACCCTGCTCTATCCTGATTGGAAGAGTTTAGTCCCAGAGGCTGCAATGTAAAGTCCAGAATGCTTAATGACCAGGTGCCATGATGTACGGTTTAGCAATGGTCATCTCCCAAGGTGTGGTCACTCCCTCATTAGATTCTAGTCACACCCCCTTTGTGATCCCCTCTGCCGACTCCAGTACCCACAATGTTGGGAGTCATTATTTGGGACCATATTCAGACTTCCGTCAGCGATCGGGCCGCAAATATACGCATTTAAGTGGCAGGTCGGAGCAGGTTACACCCACCAGAAAAAACAGTCACTCCCCTTGCTTCCTCCAGCCGAACATAAACTTAGACCAGCATTGACTTGCCCTATCTGGCCACACTCACTTCCGACCTTATGTGTCTTAGTTGCGGATATTACCGGCCCTAACTCTGTAAGCGCGCCCACTTTCCCTCATCTCAATGCCTCCCCCGCCCATTTCTATGCAAATCCTTCGGTCCGTATATTTCCGTAGCACTTAGGGTCGCATTTGTACCCGCCCGATTCACAAGTCCGTCCCTTAGGCATTTCCGACCTTAACTTCAACGTAGATGGCGTATCACTATTACTA
>WWET01000031.1:456367-478350 GCA_011038615.1 Limnodynastes dumerilii
ATATTATATTATTATTATATTTTTCATCTCTTGATGAAACAATGCAGGTGATGCATTTGTACCTTTCCCTGAGACCTCTCCCTATGGAAAATCTGACAACAAATGATAATAACGGACCAAATTTAGACTTAGGATTGCGCTGCGTTCAGATCTCCATGCACATGTGTAAGCCAATTGGAGTACTCCCACAGAGTTCCAAGTGGTGAACTCTACCTTAAAACTTCCAATTCATCCTCCCTTAAAATGAGGACAGATTGCAAGTCTGGGTTTAGTAGTCACCGGTTAGAATGTCATTATTGTACATTTAACCCTAGCTTAGAACACTCAGGATCCCGAAAGCGGAAATAATAAGCCCTGCTCTGGTTCCAACCAAACTCCATACAGGCTCCATCTTCCACAAATGACCATATTTGGTCAAAACACTGCAAATTCCCCAGTAAACTTTGCCTTATTTGTGGCTTGCGAATCGGAACATTCCAGCTAAAAGAAAGACCATTGGTAAGTATGATTTAACAAATAAACCCCTCCCATTGTGACTGAAACCAATGGCAGCTCTTGTAGTGTTTTCCCTTAGATCAGGTACATGACTGATTTGCTGACCTCAAAAAAACAAAAGGAAATTATTTTAAAGTGGAATTAAAGTAAAAATCCTCTTTATGGGGGACAATGAGTGTACGTAAGAGGAACGCTACTGCCCATTGGGAGTGGTTAAAAATGACACCCACAGATGATTGGCCAATGCGGCCTAGCGTTATTGGTTCCACTGAATCTTTTGCTTGGTGATACGATTGCACAGAAATCGGAACTCGAAAGTAGACCAACTCGATAGACTAACTCGCCCCCCATAGGGGGCAGGCAAGAGCCTGGATGAAGATGAAGAGGAAGATGAAGATGAAGAGGAAAAAACACTGCTCCACTACTCCCCCAATCTGGCGCTTGCACAGACAGCTGACAGCGACTGACAGATTAGATAGCGCTCAGCTCTCAGGTCCGGATTCACAGTTACGCATGTGTAGTAACTTATTTATGCTATCTACATACCGTTTATGTACATAGATTGCGTAAGCGTCATTAGAACGCGCTTACGCAATCTACGTACAGAAACGGTACATAGATAGCATAAATAAGCTAGTACGCATGCGTAGCAGCTCAATTCTTAAAGCATCGTACATAAGACGAAAACTACGTAACTGTGAATCCGGACCCCAGTGTATAAGTTCTGAACACTGTTTATTAATACATTGGCAGAAGCTGACAGCTTAGATGTCAGCTACAGCCATCTTACATCCATGGTCCCTACTCTCCCTTTGGGCCCCGTTGCAGCTGCTCCTCTCACAGCCCACGACAGTTATGCCACTGAGTACTGGGATCACTGGTAAACTATAGGGAATAGGTTTATTTTTTGTCTTATGCTCTCTTTCTTTCAACAATATGCAACAATATTATTCTTTGCTCCAAAAGATTGTGTAATGTTCTGCAGTATGTATAAGCCTCCAGGGGTTTCTGAAGGATGAATAAAATAAACATGGTATATATACAATATATCTATCTGGGTTTACTTATGAAAATCAGGGCTCAGTAAAACATAATACCATCATCAAACATCCAAACCGATTCGTTCATTTTCCTAGTACGGTCTAGCAATTAAGAGTAAACATTCTGTATGATTGGTTGCTACAGTATTCACTTCTTTTCTTTTATGTGTAGGAGGTTTTCTTTTTTTTAAATTGATCTCGCTTAAGGGTGAAATAGAAGAATGAGTTCCACAGATAGTAATTGTAGCTCCCAATGCAGAAATGTAACAATGATCAATAATATAGAGGTTTTCTTATTTCAGAGCTGTGCTATAAGAAAGATAAGGTTTAAAGGAAAGCTAGGAATAGGTAGATAAGACGTGTATTAGGATGTGTGCTCAGGAAGAGTATAAAGGACATATTGGCCAGATACAATACCTCCAATACAAACAATGGGCTGGATCCAGACTTAAGTAAGTGCTTGAACTTAGTTACTCCTGGGCTAAACCATGTTGATTGCAGGGGAATCAAGGTAATTGTATTCTTTGCATGCAGGGATATATCTTTGAATTGTTTACTGCACACAGATACTGACCAGCTTTACTATCACACTGTTATTTAGACTTGGGATAAGAAATATCACCTTTCAACTCTTATACTGTTTGCAAAAGATGAAATATGACTCCCCTGCATGGTTTAGCCCAGGAGTAACTAAGTTCAAGCACTTTATGAAGTCTGGATCCAGCCCATTGTTTGTATTGGAGGTATTGTATCTGGCCAATATGTCCTTTATACTCTTCCTGAGCACACATCCTAATACACGTCTTATCTACCTATTCCTAGCTTTCCTTTAAACCTTATCTTTCTTATAGCACAGCTCTGAAATAAGAAAACCTCTATATTATTGATCATTGTTACATTTCTGCATTGGGAGCTACAATTACTATCTGTGGAACTCATTCTTCTATTTCACCCTTAAGCGAGATCAATTTAAAAAAAAGAAAACCTCCTACACATAAAAGAAAAGAAGTGAATACTGTAGCAACCAATCATACAGAATGTTTACTCTTAATTGCTAGACCGTACTAGGAAAATGAACGAATCGGTTTGGATGTTTGATGATGGTATTATGTTTTACTGAGCCCTGATTTTCATAAGTAAACCCAGATAGATATATTGTATATATACCATGTTTATTTTATTCATCCTTCAGAAACCCCTGGAGGCTTATACATACTGCAGAACATTACACAATCTTTTGGAGCAAAGAATAATATTGTTGCATATTGTTGAAAGAAAGAGAGCATAAGACAAAAAAAAACTACACTTCCCATCATGCTTTGTCAGGTATCCACTATGCTTTTGCAGTCAAGGCATGCTGGGACTCGTAGTTTCACAACACCTAGAGTGTCACAGGTTAGCCATCACTGCACTAATAGCTAATAAGTCACTCTGAAGAATTAGCTGCATGTATGTTTATGACACTGCCCGGGAGTAGTAGCACTGGGGGTCAGTCAGAGCCACTGTAATGTAGGGTTTCGGTTGACCTCTGTGGCTAATTTTCACTTTGAAAACAAAATGAAAGTTGAGAAATGATGTTTCATAATCGAACTCTAAGCCACAGTGGAAAATTAAACTGTTCAATATTTGTGTACAATAAGCAAATACTAAGTAAAATAAGATTAATTTGCCTTTTATTACATATCCACCTATTTTGATCATACTCTTTGACACATCTAGACTTGACTTTGCCTTAAGCATAGTGTATAGTTACTAGAGACAAGCAGCTCGAATTCTCTGAAATTTGACAGATTAGTATTTAGTGATTCTTAATGAAACCGAGCAGGGTCTTGTTTCCTTTCACCAAACGTGGATCATAAAATTAAGGCAAAACAGCATTTTTCTTCATGCCGATAGGGATTTTTTTAAACGAATCTCGGGTTTTAGATTCTACACAAGACTATGTCCACTGCCATTTTACAGCTGTTAATCGTTTTATATATAAATTTACAGGCACCCTACTGATGTTATTAACACAGTGCCGCAACACTAACAGGTGAAAATTACACGATTTTATCACTTTTTCTATTTTTTTATATTACAAACTCCAGATCCAATACCAAAACTTAAACCAAAACATTTGAATTTTTTTTTTACAAAACCAAAACATAATGAAAAGTTAGAACCAAAACCAAAACCAAAATCAAAACACAGGGGTCAGTGCATATCTTAAATAATTACACTAGGTACTGCTTGCCTAAAAACTTCTCTGACTGAAAAAGTGAGAAATTTAGGCCACACCCCTAATCTACAAATGCTTCCTGACTCCACCCATGTCACACCAGACCGCCTCTTTTGTTGGTAGGCCACACCTCCTGTGGATACTGAAAGCAGTTTCTGCTTTGTGGAATTTTTTAGCAGGTATATAAGGATCAGAGTTTTATCAGTATATGAAATATTTGTGATTATTAATCACACATTACCAATTAAGGTGCCAACATTTCTGTAATGTGCATCTACCCACTAAATAGCTACTGGCTATACTAGCGTTTTCCTGAACTTTAGTTCACCTCACTAGGCCTATTGAACTTTTTTTCCCTGCAACATATGTACTGTTTCTGCTGAAAGGCAGGAATTAAATGCTCTTTACCACCTCTGTATCCCCCTGGGCCTATAGAATGGTTGCAGAACCAGAAGGTCTTGGAGAAAAAAATATTACTTATTAAATATGGCCGTAAGTGCTCTCAGAATCCGTCTGTTAACTAAAGTAAGCAGAACGAGATTATTTACGTTCTCTGGTTCATATTGTTACCCTTGTCTGGAAAATACATGTGTAGTGCTCCTAGCAATCTAGCTACAACCCAGGCAGCTGTGTGCTCAGCTACCCATACACAGGCAGAACAGATGTGCCCTAGAAGATAGCAGAAAATCCTCGCTTCCGTACACATGCACCACACAAATAGCCACAACAAGCTGGCTACAAACTGCCAGTACAAGCTGGCACAGAGAATAAAGAGGGTACAGAGATCCTCATTACTGGCTGCCTGAGGGAAAGATGCTCTGCTGCTCAAAATAATTAGCTCCATTTAATCTCTAGAGTATCCAGCTCCAGAGGAAGGGGCCAGGGGCAAACTCCGGCTAATGAGAAGAGATTTTCAGAGATACTGAGAAGACAAAAAATATCCAGAATGGAAGAGAGATGACAATTAGTGTGAATGAAGTCATGGATGAGGCAGGAGACCCATCAGAACCACACAGGGAGAAGACATGATCAGACCAGACCAGGCCTGGCCAACCTGTGGCTCTCAAGGTGTTGACAAACCACGAGTCCCAAGCATGCTTTAACTGCACAGGCATAGCTGATATTTGACAAAGCATGCTGGGATTTGTAGTTTCTCCACACCTGGAGAGCCAGGCCTGATACAGAGGATATCTTGTAAGATCTGAAGGAGGGGACAGATGGCATATGATAGAGGTGCCACTTATGAGCAGGTGGACGTAATGAATTAGATCTGCTGGGATATAATAGAGGTGTCACTGTATTGTATAAGAGATTGGATTGGTATCATTGTTAAGACATGATTGGCCCGAACCAGAGGTGAGCATGCGCCAGCTGACGTGACGTTTCCTTCTGTGACTTTGCACTGCACCTGCGCAGGACTACAGTGCGCACATCCACGTCCCATTCAGATCAGATTGGAGGCCTGGCGTCCGGGGCTGGCGCTCTGAGGGGGCGTGCAGAGAGAGGGCAGTGGAGGAGGGCAGTACGCAATGATGCACAGTAAGGGTGTCCCAAGAGAAGTGTACCCAATCCAGATCAGAATGGAGACGGATATCAGAGCTGTTTATGTCCAGGGAATACTGTTAGTTGGTTGCTAGTATGTATCTGTATGTACATGTTAGGGAGCTTAGAATGCAGCTCCAGCGTGGCAGGGACTGTTGTGAATGTGAAATATAATCAGAATTCTTACGGTGGTGGTTAAATATAGGTGTAGTACAACACTAATGACACTATAGCTTGTGGCTTATATGATAGAGTTGTCACTGCAGTGTTTGTGATAGTTGTCGGTGTAATCTGTGACAATCCGATGTAATTGATGTCATTGTCAGGTGTGATATAACATGTAGCTCATCATGTAATGTGACAGAGGTGTAACTGTAATGTATTAGGAAGATGTGTGTGCAATAAGAGACAGGT
The DNA here is from genome assembly GCA_011038615.1 of Limnodynastes dumerilii. Lineage (NCBI taxonomy): Eukaryota > Metazoa > Chordata > Amphibia > Anura > Limnodynastidae > Limnodynastes > Limnodynastes dumerilii. Next base: position 462,080 of record WWET01000031.1, read on the forward strand.
GTAATAGTTGTAACTGACAGGTGTGATATGAATGGTGGCAGGGGTAAGGATTATAGGTGTCCCATGTGATGTCATATAATTATTGCTGTAGTGATGATGTGATATGAGTTATTTTGTTGATGATTGTGATGAGTTTTGTCATAGTAGTGTGTGACAGGTGTGATATGTGTGTAGGTGTCACTGCAAATCATGGGGCTGTAAGGTTATGGAGATGTTCTTGCAGAGTGTGATATCATAGAGTGTGATATCATACGTGTATTATGTGATAATAATAACAGCAAAGTAACTATGGAACATTAATGTATTAGCATTATGGGATATTAGCCATTCTGTAACGTGTAAGCAAAATAATAGGGTAGAGAGATTGTGGGGTGTAAATGGCATGATAATGAATATTTGCAAGGAAGTCCAAACTTGTGATCCATTTGTGACTAAGGATCTTATTCAGAGATCCGTTTTTACATGAAGTTGCGTGCGTATTTTTAGGTACGGTTTAACTGCGCACGCGTTGAAACTTTATTGGTCTATGGAGGTGTAAGTCTACGATTGCACGGTAGGGGAGAGGGAGTGTCGCGGGTGTTGCATTTAATTGCGTACTTTTTAAAAACTGATCTCTGAATACAGTCCTCAATGAACCATTAATGGATGTGTGGAGCTCTGCAATGGCAGAGCTTTGAAACAGCAATACTGTTTCTAGTGCAATGGTCCATACTTACTAATGTTAATACTGTTATTATTATCACATAATACAAGTATCAAAGTCTACGATATCGCACTGTGCAAGAATATCTCCATAACCTTACAGCCCCCATGATTTGCAGTGACACCTATATACATATCACACCTGGCATACACCACTATGACAAAACACATCACAATCTACAAAAAAATAACTCTCATAGAAGAGACAGAAGAAGAAGATAACACATTGCCTGACAATCCCCAGAACAATCACTGTCTATGAAGCTGCATTTTCATCTTTGATCGGGTCCTGTTATCTACAGAATCCCAAATTCCCTTTCACAAACAAAGAGATGATTTTTCAAAGAGGAGTTAGATGGAAGAAGCCTCAATAAAGATAAATGAGTGTTTGGTGGGGCTGATATTGTCAGATGATCTTATGAGAACAGTATGGTATTGGTGGCTTTTTAGTTCAGGTTTTGAAATTTTTGAAACATGCATTAAAAATGTGAACATTGGTTACGTACGTTGCTTTTAGAATTGAGCTACTATGCATGCGTAGTAGCTTAGTTACGCTATCTACGTACCATTTCTGTAAGTAGATTGTGTAAGCACTGTTCTACATACAGAAGTGGTATGTAGATAGCATAGATAAGCTACTTCGCATGCGTAGTAGCTCAATTCTTAATACAACGTACGTAAGACGAAAACTACGTAACTATGAATCTGGACCATTAATCCAAGATGACTGCAATACAGCACAGGACAGAACCTGGTTAAGGAGAGTCACTCCATAAGGCAGTTGTTGCTGGTCATGGATTTGACATTGTAAACCATACTATCCATTGAAACCCTGGTATAGACTCTTGTTCTGTGTCTGGCACCTGTTCAGGCTGGATGTGTAAGAGGAAGAAATTAGGGTAGTTTTGTAGGGGATGCAATTAGCGGTACGAAGGGTTTGGTTTCCGAGAATGATGCTTAATATCGGTTGCACCATTCCTGATTGCCTTTTAAAACTGAAAATCTACATTCTGGAAGGGGTACCACGTTGAATTACCCAATTTTGACAAAGGACCCGTTTTGGTTTGGGTTAGACTGCTGGACAAGAAGGGTTAGGGTTAGGCTTCGGAGAGGGAGGGTTAGGGTTAGGCTTTGGAGAGGGGAGGGTTAGGCTGTGGGATGAGGATGGTTAGGATTAAGCTGCGGAATGAGGATAGTAAGGGTGAGGGAGGGTTAGGGTTAGGCTTTGGAGAGGGGAGGGTTAGGGTTAGGCTGTGGGATGAGGATGGTTAGGATTAGAGGAAGGTTAGGATTAAGCTGTGGAATGAGGATAGTAAGGGTTAGGGAGGGTTAGTGTTAGGCTTTGGAGAGGGGAGGGTTAGGGTTAGGCTATGGGATGAGGATGGTTAGGATTAGAGGAAGGTTAGGATTAAGCTGCGGAATGAGGATAGTAAGGGTTAGGGAGGGTTAGGGTTAGGCTTTGGAGAGGGGAGGGTTAGGGTTAGGCTGTGGGATGAGGATGGTTAGGATTAGAGGAAGGTTAGGATTAAGCTGTGATACGAGGATGGTTAGTTTTAGGGAAGGGTTAAGGTAAGGTTGCAGGAAGGCGATAATTAGGGTAAAGAAAACTTACCTTTAACCATTCTGCTGCTCGAAAAATCTTTTCTAAGAGCAGAGAGATGAAAACTGATGACAATCGGCACCTGTAATTTTCTAAATGGCGAATCACTCCCTTTTGCTGCATTCCCTGCACTGGTTCCCTGGTTAGATTTCTGGCATAAATGGGTATTTGCCCTGGCTTCAGTTGTACTCGACAGGTATGCATGTCCTGGGCTGGGTCACCTCAGCTACTGTAAGTGTGTCTCAGGTAGACTTTGACCAACAGTAGCTAAGGAATGGCAGTAGCCAATGTACAAACATATATACTAAGAGCCCTAAAACTGCATGCCAAAATAATAATTATGCCCGAGACATCTCAGAAACAGCAAAAATGTCAAATATATCAAATATGAATATACTGTAAACATTCTATGCAAAGAACCTTTTTGGTATATATAATACTGTGTAATCCATAGTCTATTGTAAAATATAGGTCCCACCTTCATATTCATTATTTACTATTACTTCGAGCTCAACTACCCAACTCCCAATAATCTGTTTTTTAGACTGTCCCTCAGAGACAACCTCAAGGTGGCGCTACTTACCCCACTGGATGCACTGAGCTATTTGTCATTCTGTGATTTGGAGGGGAGGGTTAGGGTTAGGCTGTGGGATGAGGATGGTTAGGATTAGAGGAAGGTTAGGATTAAGCTGTGATACGAGGATGGTTAGTTTTAGGGAAGGGTTAAGGTAAGGTTGCAGGAAGGCGATAATTAGGGTAAAGAAAACTTACCTTTAACCATTCTGCTGCTCGAAAAATCTTTTCTAAGAGCAGAGAGATGAAAACTGATGACAATCGGCACCTGTAATTTTCTAAATGGCGAATCACTCCCTTTTGCTGCATTCCCTGCACTGGTTCCCTGGTTAGATTTCTGGCATAGATGGGTATTTGATAATAACTAATAATTATGCCCAAGTCATCTCAGAAACAGCAAAAATGTCAAATATATCAAATATGAATATACTGTAAACATTCTATGCAAAGAACCTTTTTGGTATATATAATACTGTGTAATCCATAGTCTATTGTAAAATATAGGTCCCACCTTCATATTCATTATTTACTATTACTTCGAGCTCAACTACCCAACTCCCAATAATCTGTTTTTTAGACTGTCCCTCAGAGACAACCTCAAGGTGGCGCTACTTACCCCACTGGATGCACTGAGCTATTTGTCATTCTGTGATTTGGTCACCCACAAATTATTTTTCCCATTGCAAATCTGGAAGGTTCAATATATCAATAATAATGTCTCACGTAATACAAAATCCTACCCTCTTGTGGTAAAATGTACAACTAGCATTCATTAGTAGTCTCCCCTGCTGTGGCTGCAAGACTTTTTCTAGTTTGCAAGTCGTAGTGCACAGAAACCGGATTAGATCAGAAATGGAGAAAGAAAAATGTATCCATATTTCAAAGCAGGCACCGAGCTGTACCGTGCATATAATAATGGCCTATACTTTATCATGCTGGCATTTTCCATGGAAAATGTTCTTTTGAAAATAAACAAATATCCTGCGGAGAAGGAGTTACGGAGCGTAAGGGCCGTGTTACACGCAGTCCTAATAAATAAGGAAAAGAAGAAAAAACTAAACAATTGCAATTTTATATCTCCTATTTTATCTATTCATTTTAATTAAAAAAGACATCAATGTTACCAAATAATAAAAATTATATTAAAACAATCAAACTTGTATAGGCCAGGGTTGCCTGCAAATCTCCTGCAAGTGACTTAAGGTCTGTGGTTTCATGGAAACCGCGGCCTCAAGTCTTGCCCCCCTTCCTAGCGCTAGGGCCAGGGAGCGACTTGATGACGCAATTTGCACCATCAAGCCCCACCCGATCCCTATTACAGCTAAAAAAGGGTATTAGTCGAGGGGACGGGACTTAAAGACGTGATTTGCATAAATGCAACATTAAGCCCCACCCCCTGCATGCATGATCTCCTGGAGGGAAGCTGTTTAAAGTTGGCAAGCATGGTATAGGCTGCTGCTGCTTTACGCCTCCCAGCATGTCTGCCTTTAATCATCTGTTGGCTTGTTTCAAAACCCTGCTCATTTTCAGTGCAACCTAATCGGATTGGCTAGTGTCGAAACTCTGCATAGGGCACATGGATGTTCTATATTTTGCATGTGCTCCATTTGCACAACAGTGTATTTCAGAATTGGCCAGTGCATAAGTGCAGGTCTCCTGAGCATGCATACAGAGAGAGGCCCGTTACGTATTGGAATGCAGCATGAGAACTCAGAGAGGAGCTATGGAAAGTTGGACAATGCAAATTGTGTCCTGAAGCCCCACCCCCTGACCATCAATACTACTATTCATGGGGGTTGATTCAGAGTTTGGGAGTAAGGGCAAAACAGGTGCAAGTGTACAGCTCAGCTAAACCATTTTGCAATGTAAGGGGAGATGATTCAATTTAAATCTTTTGCATGCAGGGAAAATATTTTATTATAATTATTATATTATTTTATTTATAACTTTTTTTTTTTAAATAAAACTCAAATACTGCAGACCTCTATGTTTAATCTATAAAATAGAGTTGAGTTTAAAAATATCTCTCCATATTTATTCTGGTATCACAATTTAAATGTGCCTCCCCTTGTAGTTCAACATGGTATTGCTCAGGTCCACACTTGCAGCTAAAAAAGGGGGTAAGTGCAACTCTGAATAAGCCCCATAGTTTTACTGGGGCTGGGGAGGATTTGATGAGTATTGATAGACAGAAGGGTGAGACTCGAGGCCGTAAATTGCATAAACTTACAGCCCCATTGCAGGAGATTTGTCTGTTCTCCCAGGATACCGAGACGGCAACCCCGATCTATTATACGGGAACCCTCCTGGTATTATTCCACATTCTTGTTGCTTAAGGAGAGCTAAACCAAATCAGAGAGGTACTAAATCTGCTCAGCATCAGCTAAGATTCCACAAACTCCTCCTCTAACCATGTATTTAATTGTATGTAATAAGTAGAACTAATGCTTAACATTTTAACATTAAACTTAACATTTAATTATTCTTGATTTCAATTTAATCTATCTCTGAGTGTACTTTTTTGTTTTAATATTTAAAGTCTATATATATGTAATAAGCAGTAAAAACATGGATTTATTGAAAGATTTCAAATAACTTATATCAAAGCCTAATAACTTTGGATTGGTAGTGTTAAAAAGCATTAAAACATGGTTGATCAAGGTGTCTAATCAGCAGTGGAACGATCATTGGTGCAATAGGTTCAGTGGCATGCTGATATAAGGGCCCACAGTCGTCATCACCGCATTGCCGAAGCTCCCCAATGGGTTACCTGCGATAGTAGGGCCAAAGTATGTGTTTTGCACCTGGACCCACAACTCGCCTCTGTGTCTAATAGATAGCAATGTTTCACAGTGTTAATATACAAAGCATTTTTTTTCTTTTAAACATTAATGTAAAAAATACTGTCAAACAAAAAAATATATATATTTTTAAGTCTGTAAGTTATTGAATTACTTCTATTCATTCCATTGTTGTTGCAAAGTCTTTTGTTACTAACTGATATACTGGGACATACAAACCAGGAAAGTATTTGTACCATCTTGCAAGGAGGGGATGGAATACACTGCAATAAGCCTTTGAGAATACCTACATGTTTACTGCAGATGCAGGTCCATCAGATAGTTAAAGGTCAAATTGATACTTAATGAGATCCCAACCTTAGTGCTAAATTTAAATAAAAGCAATATACCCAGATAAAGCCGCATGTTGCTCTCAGTTTCACCAGCTCTGATACGCACATCATGCAGACAGGGCTAAGAGCTGGGCCATTGTACAGGAATGTCACAATTATTCCAGGCTTGCTATAGTATTCAGAAATAATGAGTGAGGTTATCTGCAATGCAGGAGCTGCAAGTAATGGCAGGATTCTGTACACAAAATCCATTCATAAAATAATAGCTTTTTATACAAGCTGATTCATTATTCTGCTGGAGGATTTTTATTATTATTATTAATATTTAGTTATTTTATAAGAATAAATAGATTTTGGCATGAGGCTACTATGAATTGAGGTTATTTATAGGTAAAATTGGAAAAGTGTAGTAATCCAATAAGAAGTGCTATATGTTCAGTAGAGGTATTTTAATATAATGAAAAATCATGTTATGGGTGTACAATAAATACATGATTAAATATATTAAAACAGATTACAGACTAGGGTAAACCAAGTTGCAGGGACATTTTGTGAGAATTGTGTGTTTGTTAATGAGTTGTGCACAAAAAATTGTCATTCTTTATAAATTTTAAACAAGAACCCAGGACCCCATAGGACACCAGGGACATACACAGCAGGCATAGGCTACACTTAGCACTTTGTAGGCAGGGATAATCTAGTGGTTGTTGTTTGTTAGCTAGATGGAGTTAGTCTTGGGAGGAGTTAAGGGGTACAGGAGGGGCTGTGAGGCAGGAAGTGAGGTCTCTTTGGATCACGATTCTCCTCCCTCCCTTTAGAGTTTAGACATTTTTCATGTTAACCATTTTTCTTTACAGACAGAGCATGGTGGAGCGGTACCAGTGGTGGTGGTGGGGGGGGTCAGCAATAAGGGGGTATGGCACATGGGGGGAAGTGTTTGGGGATTGGGGGTGGTCCAGGCCAATAGCAGCACAACCCATGATGCAAGAATATCACACCTTGGTGGTTGTAGGTTGCCACCTTCCAGGTGCTGGGGTGAGCATTTCACAAGGGTCAAGTGGCATGCTGGAGGATCGGTCAGGGGGGGCGCCGAGGTCAAGTTAGATGACCTCAATGGTAACGTGTTAGACTGAAACCCCCCCCCCCCCATCTGCTATTGGGCCACCTAGTTCACTTGCAGATGACCAGTAATCTATGGTCATCATATTTATAGTCAATTAAATTACAATTTGGCCCCCTTAATAAATACCATGTTTCCTTTTTAAACCCAGCCATTGGTGTCAGTGGGCCAGATCCTAAACTACGTTTTACGCTGACGTAAAATTGCTCATTAGTATTTACTGCACATGCGCGTTGCAGATGTTACGCCACGGAACTCTGAACGTATTGTATGTACCAGCCTAGTATCAACAGCGTAACTACGGACAAAGGGGCATGACATTCATGCAACCCCCGTAATTACGCTTCGGAGGCGGGATGAGGCGTTTAAACGTGCAGTATGGGCGTGCTTAGACGCTTACTTACGTATAGCCTTTACGTACGTCAGTAGTTACGCTTTGAAAAGTTAAGGTAGGTACTGGACAGACAGTGCAGACAGTGGGCCAGATCCAGAACAACGCTGGTGAGTGAATTTACGCGTGGCGGAGACGTAAAATCGCATTTTTGTAAGTACTGCGCATGTGCAAAATAGAAAATACGCTCAGTAACGTAGCGTAAATGTGAACGTATATGGGCCATTCGCGTATGTGTCACGTAAATACTTACGTGTGGGCGTGCCAATTTTACGTGAGTCCAAAATACGTCTGAAATACATTGTGTAGGCGGTGGTTTTTATTTAAAGTGTACCGTATGGGCGTGCTTAGCTGCGTAAATACGTGTTGCCCATACGTACGTGTGCGGATCACTGCGGTTATGTTGCCAAAAGTTAAGGTAGGGTTTGGAAAGCGGATCTTGGTCAAAATACGTACATTCAAGGGGTGTGACAAGGGGAGTGTATAGAAGGTACGCACACTACGCGAGGAAACGTATTGCAAACGTAGTTCTGGATCTACCCCAGTGGTAGTAACTAGCTAACAACACACCCTAGCAGTAATTACCTAACACAATGCAGAGAGCAGCACTAACTAGCTGATCAGAGATTTCCCCATTGATGAGGCTCACTGTTAAACACCAGAATGCAGAGGCAGAGAAAAATTACAATGAAAACTGCAGGCTCTCTCTTTAGAAAATGGAGTACTAATATATGCTTTTAACAGTTAGTCTGATATGCTTCTCACACCTCACTATTCCCAAAGCTTCCACACAAATTTACACAACTAAGACAAATCCCTCTGTTCTAACCGGCAAGAAATTCTCCCACCCCACCAGCCTAGAGAATTCCCCATCTGGTAACTGCCTAAAGAGATAACCACTGCACCTCTAACCTTCCTGCAGAATCCCTTTCACTGTTTGACTTTAGTGTGATGCTTTCATGTACTATTATATAACTTGTGCGCCATGCTATATACTTACATAACGATTTATTGTTTGAAGCCTGTTTTTTTTAAATGACCCAGAAACACTATAAAATTCTGTATTGTGTTGGCTGGCTGTTGGTAAGAATTTTTAAAAGGGTCTTTTGGTGAACCCCATATCTAGGTTTCCAATTTTAGAAAGTGTGACATTAAAATATTGTTGGGGATTGGATCTCTGTGTATTATTTGTATACTTTCCTCCAAATAGTTTTAAAATTTAAAATAAGAATAATAAGTTCCTATCCAAACCATCTCCAAACCTTGTCCAACCTAGGGTTGCTGACTTTTAAAAGCTTCCCTCCGGAGGGGTGTGGGTCCCCGCAAAGTAAATCTAATTTGTGAATAGGCATTGCAATTGATCCACGGAGCACCGAAATAGTTCACCACTCCTTTCCCTAACCCTCGCCTCTCACTACCCTAACCCTAACCCTCCCTTCCTGGTAGCCTGACCCTAAACCTCCCTTCCTGGCAGCCTGACCCTAACCCTCCCTTAATTGCAGCCTGACCCTAACCCTCCTTCCCCTGCAGCCGGCCCCTAACCCTAACCCCAACCCTCCACCATGTCCTGCAGCCTGACCCTAACCCTAACCCCAACCCTAACCCCGCAGAGATATTTTACTTACTTGTTCCAGGTCCGGCAATAGCAGCGGTGGAGGTGCAGCGGAGGGATATCGCTCATTGCAAAAGTGAAGGGGTGAAGTATGCCGAACGGCATACTCACCCATTCATTAAAAAAAGTAGATCGCAGTAAGTATAGGAAAAAGGGACATCCGAAAAGGAACTTTCGAATGTCCCTTTTTCGAAATTCAGAGTTTCTTTGTGGTGAGTGTAACCGCTCCGGGAGATCCCAGAGGGAAGACATGGATACATGCAGGGGACGGGGCTTCACAGAACGATTTATGCAAATTGTGTCATTAAGCCCCGCCCTTTGACTATCAATTACCCCTTTTGGGGTTTCATAGGGGTGGGGGTGGGGCTTGATGATGCAATTTACATCATCAAGTCCCTCCCTCACTAATAAACTAGTGTTGCCAGGCAGGGGGGCAGGAATTGAGGACGTGGTTTCATGGAAACCACGAGCCTCAAGTCTCTTGTGGGAGATTTGCCGACTCTCCCAGGATACCGGGAGAGCTGCCCGAATTTCGGAAGTCTCCCGGCCATTCCGGGAGAGTTGGCAACTATGGTCCAACCACATCACCCTTTCCTAACCTATTTTTGAGGAGTACCAGTTACCCACTACAGAATTAGATTATTTACCACTTTCCAAACCTATTCTATTCCCATTACACTCCTTAGGCCAGATTTACTAAGCTGTGGGTTTGGGAAAAGTGGAAATGTTGCCCATAGCAACCAGATTCGAGCTGACATTCTCTAGTATGTAATAGGAAAGTGAGAACTAGAATCTGATTGGTTGTTATAGGAAACATCTCTACTTTTCCAAACCCACAGCTTAGTAAATTTGGGCTTGATCCAGAACAACGCACGCTTGCGAGCTAACGCTGATCGTAAGCGTAAAATCGGCAGAAAAAATGCACCACGCATGCACCTAGTGACAATTTCCGGTAGTAACACACTGATTTTCGTAGCAGCGATTCGGGCGTCCGTATATTTTGCATTTTTACCGATGAAGGGGCGTTTTTATAGTAGGAAGTTAGTACGGACGCTGGAGTTAAGGAATATAGCGGGGGGAGCCATTTAAATTGTACAGTATGGGCGTGCTAAGCGTCGTTAATACGCAATGGACGTACGGACAGCTGCGGGAACAAACACAAAAGTTAGGGTAGGGTTTTCCGAGCGTATGGATGCTAAACTAGCAAGGGGAGTGCCTATTGCCGTGCATCGGTGGTACGTTCGGCGATAATACGCTACGCACACCAGCGTAGGTCTGGATCAGGCCCATTGGCCTTTTGTCTTTCTCCTCTCTCCACCATGACTATGGTCCTGTCACTAGCACATTACCCTCCTCCTGACCCTCTAAGACACGGAGCTGGATCTCCAGCTACGACTTTAACTACTTCCATCAGCCTTACGATCATGGATTGCCGTGCGTTCCTTAAGTCCGTACATGCAACGGAAGTGGTACTTTTGCTGACTAAAGGGAATGACATGAGTTTACCCTCCCATGTACTTGTGGTTCCATGACCACTGTATGCTCAACCGATCACTGCGCTCTACATGATCTCCGAGCTATATGAAAACAATGGCACTGCCATAATAATAATAGTTTGTCAGTAAAGTACTGAAAACACTGTTAAAATAACACAGTGGTCTTTAAAATCGATCATTTAGAATATTTGAATTCTTTATATGTTTGTTCTTATTTCATAGAATACTTATTAATCCCACCCAAGACCCATATCAAAAGATGTAATTTGCTGTTAGGAAACTAACACACCAGGGAGTGGAGTCTAACTGCTTGATGGCATTGAACAGAGTCACTGATGGTGGGAATGGACTTGGCTGTGAACCAGTAGCAGGTTGCGGCCATCAGTGGCCAATCTCGTGTTAGGAAGGATAACTGGACAGGAAGGTAGGAGTCCCCAGCAAACAGGTAAGTACCCAGGTGAGAAGCACACACCAGAGACCAGATAGACAGGAGAACAACTAGCAAAATATGCAAGAGCAGACGGCATAGCAATAATCAGAAAGACTGGAGTGCTAGAGACAGTACACAGAAAACCAGATAGTAGAGGCGGAACTAGCGAGTTGTGGGCCCAGGTGCAAAAAATATACTTTGGCCCTGATGATATCCCAGGTAACCAGGTGGGGAGCTTCGGTGGTGTGGTGATGATGGCTGTGGACCCTTGTATCAGCATGGGCCCCGATGCCATTGCACCTGTTGCATCAATGGTAGTTCCCCCCTTGCCAGATAGACTGGAATGCAGATGGTATAGGCACGATTATAACCAGGTAACCTGGAGTGCAGATAAGAAATACAGAGAACCCAGATAGGGTGTAGTGCAGATGGTAATGACACAGTAGTAGCCAGATAGACTGGAGTGCAGATAGGAAATACCGAGAAGGAGGCCTACATACCGTACAAGCTTGATAGTTAGATGTGGTCGGACGAGTTACATGTAGCATATGCATTGTCATACAGAACTAGACAGACAGGAAGGAACACAAGGATGAATGAAATACCTATATAGAGCAAACAGATTTGTACTCAGTATTAATGTACATGATTTTGTGCTAAGGTTGCCATTGTTTCTATTATTTGTATTTTGGTGATATATGTATAAAAAAAAGGCATTAAAATTCAAGCTGATCGCTTTTTCTTCTTTTTCTGTTTTGTATTTTTAGGCAGGGAAGACTTCAATGAGCAAGATAAAATGGTTTAATAGCAGTTCTTATTATTAAATTGAAAATGTGCTAAAAATACTTCTAAAATGTGTAATTCTCTCTGGCCATGATTTATTGTGATGCCTTTACTGTAATTGCAATCCTGTGATGTATTATTAGAAAAATAACCAAATAAATCTACTGGGAACCTTGAGTGCTGTATTATTAAGGGAAAATAAAATTCATGTGGTCGGTTTTGTGATTTAAATGAACAATGTAGTAACATGGAAATATTTGATATAATCAACTTATCATAGATTTGGTACATTTTAAACAATCTTCTCACTAGAGGGTTATTAATATTGTGTTTGCTTATTCTGAGAATAACAGAATTCAGGTAAGCTGGGCTGTGCTTATACAGTTGACTCTATTTTGTTTATGTTGTATATAATTGGGACCTTGGCTGCACACAATTGACCCAGCTATGTACCAGAACAGAAGCAATGTACATAAACAAAGAAGGTGACAATACACAAACACACAATACGGATTTCAGAATGAGTACTAGAAATGATAACAGATTCCTAATGAGGTATATGGATATGAGGTAATAGATTCCAGACACAGGGATGGGAATATAGACACTGGTAAAGAGGATAAAGTTCAATAACTTCTAAACAGACAGGGAACTTTAGAGCAGGAGAGCAGACAAGCAGAGGCAGGAGATAACAGGAACACAGCAGAGACCAGCAAACAAACACACAGTAACAAGGAGCAGGAAATAATGACCCACACCTTGCTCTGGGAGGAGGAGGTATATAAAGCCAAAGCACAGGTGTAGGTTATGAAGGCACATGCAATTAGTAATTAGTCCAACAGCAGCCCCTAGTGTTGGCTAACCTGAGGCACTCCAGGTGTTGTGAAACTATGAGTCCCAGCATGCCTTAACTGCAAAAGCATAGCGGAAACCTGACAAAGCATGCTGGGAATTGAAGTTTAACAACACCTGGAGTGCCACAGGTTAGCCAACACTGCCCATGGAATTCCCACAAATAAGAATAACTAGTCCAGGTCTGTCCATAGACGCGAAAACTGGATACACTAATTCAGGTTATAACACCTGTTAGCTGACTGGCTTTAAAAATGACAACATATTCTACTCAAATCTTCTACTTGCTTAAAGTACTCAAAAATAATTTCTTCTACTGATTTTGTTTCAAACTTTTTTCTGATTTTCAACCACATTGGATCATTGTGGAGAAGGAAGAGGTTGCTATGTATATGTAAATGGAAAACATTACACTTAAAATTGTTCTGCAACTTCAATTACTCTACAACATATGAGGCCTTTGTAATGTATCTACATTATTTGGTTCCATTAAGCTTCAATACAGGTTAATGGATTTTGCTGTCGTTGAATAAGGCTTTTAGGGTAGCAACAAGATTCCACTTCAACAAAATCTCCATATTTTTTCTAAAAACATGGTTATCAGTAACTTTCCTACTTGAAACTACTTTTTTTGTAATAATAATAATGAAAGGTTTGCAGAGAATTGACTTTGCAAACCCATTTTACAGTACATGAATATAACATACACAAAACTTAACCACTTAGGGGTGTTGGGTTCACGGTAAAGACAGTAGACATTGTAGGGGAGTAAGAAAGATGGAGAAGCTATATGAGAGAAGAAATGTAAACAAAAGAGAAACAAAACGCAATAGATATGGAAAAATGTGTATAATAAAAATCAATTGTGAGTGGTTGAACCGCACAACACAAGGAACGTTCTATTAATGATATATCAGTTAAATAATGAAAAAAAAACCATATAAATAAAATAATATTGTGCATTAGCAAAACAAGAGTATAAGAATATAAAAAGTCCACAGGTAAATTGTCATTAAGTGCAGGAATTCACAATAGAAAATAGTTGTTTAGATGTTAGAAAGAAAGGGTCTGATCCAGACTTAAGGGTAGTTTTACATACGCAAACGTGCCCGAGTTACACACTACTAAGTTTAATGCACTCTCCCACGTAACTAAGCTGTCTTACCTGTTCAGAACCCTGCCTTAACTTTTCCTTGCGTATCTCTGTGCGTACATATCGCCTCGTCATACGTGTCTGACCCAGCCAATACTGTACAATTGAAATTCTTCCCTCCTCCCATAATGTTTATTATCGGCTTGCGTAGCGATGACACGCCCTATCGTTACGGAGTTACGTAAAAGTTCTTTATGATCAGATTTACGATGCACGACATCTACTGCGCACATGCAAATTGCGTTCCCACAGCCAGATTTACGCATGACACGTGTCGTTATTAAGTCTGAATCAGGCCCAAAGTACATAACGATGGACCCATGACAATGGGCCTGATCCGGAAATGATCGCAGTACCCGATTTTCTGTAAGCTGCTTGTGGAAGTCAATGATTTGTCTGTCAGTGTGTTTGTGTGCGCCAGATGTTGTGCAACTAAACTTCTATAATACTGAACTCAGTATCGCGCAACAAGACAGGGGAAGAAATAGATTCCGGAATGGGGTGGGACTTAATGACCCGATTTATGTAAATTGTGTCATTAAGCCTCGCCCCTTGTCAGTCACTACTATAATCACTAATGTTACTGGGGTGGGTGGGATTGATGACAATCAAGTCCCGCCCATCCCTAGTAACTCTAGGGATGACAATAGTATTACAATTGGGATCGACAGGGGGGTGGGACTTGCAGGATATTTGCCGGATACCCGGAGGACTGCCCAAATAGTCTCCCGAATAGTCCGGGATAGTTGTCAACCCTGCGATAGGAGTTCCATGCTGGATGGGCACTACCAGTCATCTGCATGCTGAATAGGCATTCAGATGAAGGTAAGTGGGCAACAGTAGGCAGATTTTAAGGTTCAGAACTCCGCACGTGATGGAAGTGACAGTGGTGTTCAATCCCCTCTCATGTGTAGAGACCTCTGTGCATACGGAAAATGTATGGAAATCTGGATCAGGTCCCACATCATCTAGCGAAGGGATCTCTAAGCACCCATTGGATCCTGCACCAACATACTATTTTTGAAAGGTATTCTCATAAATGTCACATGCACTATCCTAAAACACAGTGCAGGGCTATGAGACTTGTGCCAGGCTGCCATGTTTAATACCTACGATCATCAGGAGAATACATTAACGAGGAGCTGCAGTCCATGGCACAGAGGATCTCATAAAAATATTACCATTACTTATTTCATCATGCTATATATAATAAGATATATTATTAGCTGTAACTCATTTTTTTGGGGGGTGGGGGAAGGGGAGAATAACAGGGTAAACAAGATTGGCTAGTGCTGTAAAATAAATATTAAGGAATGTCCAAACAGGAATTTTTAGAGCTGAAAAGATGCATCTACCCAGACAGTAATAAACTATGTTGGCATAAGCTGTATCTTCATAAAAGTTTATGTGTTCTGGAGAGAGACAATCGAGGAAATCAAACCATGAGTGTCCTGTATTTCTCAGTTAATAAACTGGTTTGTATTTTTTTCAGGCCAAAAACTGTATTTGTGAAATATAACAAGTCTCCCCTGAAGGCAATTATTCCTAGTGATGAAAGAGGGAATATTCCATAATGTTTTACAATGAGTGCATCTATCGTAAAACATTGTGGAATATTTCCTTGTTCAACATAAACAATATCTGTCACCTATAGATGCCATTGACAGCACTATTTTTTGGGTTACCATATAGTTGAAGAAAAATATTTTAAAGTGTTTGTTTCACATGGCCTTGCACATTTTTTGTCAGTTACGTGACATGGAATTCTTTTCCACAGAGATATATCATTTGTGTTACACGTCTGTGAAAGAGATAAGTCAGGGTTTCCGAATCCCCCCGGAATATCCGGGAAGCTCACGAAATTTGGGCAGTATTCCCGGTTTCCCGGGAGAGCCGGTAAATCTCCCGCAGGGGGCTTGGGGCTGTACCTTTATGCAAATCACAGCCTCAAGTCCCGCCCCCCTGCCTAGCAACACTACCAGTCATAGTGTTATTAGGGACTGGGCGGGACCTGATGACACAATTAGTGTTATCATGCTCCGCCCTTACCCCTTGTAATAATATGAAAACTACCATTGATGGTCAGGGGGCAGGGCTTTATGCAAATCACGATTTATGAAAATCACATCCCGAAGCGCTTCCCCCTGAGCGGCCTCTATCTCTTCCCTCTGGGATCCCCCGGAGGGTAGCTTTCAAAACTCAGCAACCCTGAGATAAGTCCCTTAATTAGTTATAGGTCCATGCCATTACCTACTAAAACTTGTTGTCTCATTTATAATACAGGGCAAACTTAAAAGCAGGATGCTATGGGATAGATGGTGGCTTGTAGCATTGCCGAAATGTTTGCTACATAGAAAATATCTAGTAGGATAGGCTTTCAGAAAGGAGGGTTAGAGTTTTGGTCTTAGGGGAAGGTTATGGTTAGC